>CAOLHI010002861.1:0-216846 GCA_948474755.1 Ctenosaura bakeri
CTTCTGCAAGACTAATCATCAGCATCAGAGATCATGGATGAAGACTGTTTGCCTGATCTGGGACTTGGAGCTACTGTTGTGGAGTCATTGGGTGGGGGGTTGTTTTTTGGTGGAATATTTCCAAAAGATGTTCAGCCTGTAGGATCCCATATGATTTTATACCACCTCTATTGCTTTTGAGCTTTGACATGCTAGAGTTCGAGAATCATGTGTCATGAGAACGCTGCTGATAACCAGCTTTACTCCTCTTTTGCCACTGATGCCAATGAGGCTCTAGGGAAGGATTATATCTGGACAAATAAACTGAAGCTTAAACCAAGACAAAGCAGACTGATTTATTGACAGTATTTCTATATTGCCTCCCAGCCCATATGGGTTCCCAAGATGATTACCCAATAAAAGCATTTAAAATAGTACAAAGATGGAAGTTTTGCTGGTCAGTAGTAGAGCTAATACAGGATTGGGGCTACAACTTTTTCTGGATGGGATTGTACTCCTTCCAAATACTCTGTTTGCAGCTTGGACATGATCTTGGACCCAGCATTGCTGCTAGAATGCCAGGTGCCTGCTGTGGCCAGGCACGCCAACTGATGCCTTTGCTCAGCTTTAGTTGGTACACCAACTACCTCCTTTCCTAGGAAGGGAACATCCAGTCACAATGATTCATGAATTAATTGTCTTAATTACTGTAATCTATTCTACATGGGACTGTTCTAGAAAAGAAACTACAGAGATATCAAAGGTGGCACTCAGATTGTTGTCAGGCATGCACCTTAGAAGCCATATATCCCTTGTATTCCAATTTCCTTCCAAACTCAATTCAATCTGCCTATTTGGCCTTAAAAAAATCCTGAATGGCTTGGGCCCAGGACATCTAAAAGGCCACTTCCTCTTATACGATCCCACAGGAAATCTAAGCTCCTCAGTAGAGTACCTGGTGCATGTCCCACCTTGAGAAGTGAGGTTGGTGAGTACATGAGACAGGACTTTCTCTGTAGTGGCACCCTGGCTAAAGAACTTTCCCAAAGGAGTTCAGGATGGTTCTATAATTTCTGATTTTCCAGCAGACAGCCAACACTGATATTATTGTGCATTGTATAGCTTTTGGTTCCTAAACCTGAAGTGGTTTTGCTAAGTGATTTTAATTAGAACAATACATTTGTGTGTGTGTGTGTGTGTTTTTAAGTGTTTTTTAAAAAGCTGTCTGGGCCTATTTAAATAATGTTTTAATCAGTTTTTACTTGTTTTTATTTGCTGTACATCACTTTGGGAGCTTTGCTGGACTGAGAGATGATCAACAGACAGACACGCAGGCAGACAAACAAATGGGGTAGATTGCAAAACGTGACTTTCTTTACGAACAGAAGAGCCTATTAAGTTAAACAACTGAGATAAAAATGGGTCACTCAATGTTCTGACATGGAAACTTGAGAATTTTAAAAGTGCTTTGACATTTCACTGCAACAGCCCCATGCCCAGACAAAGCCCACAGAAAGGATCTCTGAAGCCCAGATCTCTAGGAAGTACTATCATATGCATGGAATGTGATTTATGGAGCTCTCTCGACAGAATTCTCAGCCATTCATTTTTCTTTCCTCCATCTCTCTCTGAGCAACACTTCACAAGCACAGATGGTTCTATGGGAGCTGTCTTCTGTGATGTGAATCCAATTCAGGTAGAAAATGAATACAATTATTATTAGTCATATTGTGAAGCCAATTCCTCTCAGTTAACTTCATGGTGAAATGAAGAGCCTTGACTGGGTGGGGAAAAGACTGGGCTCTTATGTGGTTGGAATATTCAACTATATATCAAAGCGGCATGGGTTCTCACCATTAGGAAACAATTCTCATGCTCTGTGTAGTGGATATCAGAATTAACCAAAGCCAAGAACACCCAGGAAGAGTGTTGGGCAACTGATTAAGGTGAAGTGAATCTTACTTTTTACCGTCCCATGGTTGATTTTGCTCCAATTGCCTCCAAATTAGCTTACTTTGGCCTAAAGCACGCATGGATGCCTTCAGCATGCAGTGTCCAACTGAATCTTATTTATCTTTTCCTAAAGGATATTATAAAACAAAATGACCACACATTTAATATGTCCATAATCGGTACAGCACAGGATGGAAATCAAACATCTCAGTTCCTAAAAGCTAGGCATGGCCAGCATACCACTGCCTTTAATAGCTCTTTTTAAAAAGCCTGGCTAAGTCTATTGTAAAACATTTGTACAGCTGTGGAAGAAAGTTCCTACAAGGACTTGGGTTGTTACAAGCCAAATCAAGGACTCTTCCAGGTGGGACAAATACATTGGGAGGTGACTAGGGGTTGCAGCATTTGTTGCTCTGGTGTCCAACTGGGCATGTTCCCTGTCAATGCTTCCTTGTGAACAGCTGGTAAAATAGGTGCTGGATACTGCTGTCTGCAGGTGCATAGGAAAATTGGAAGACTGTTGGGACATTGTAAATTGAAAGTACTTGAGGTATGTCAGCCCAGTGGCATCCAAAGAGACACAGGCCTTCCTCACAAGCCCTTTACTCAGGAAAGTTGTCAGGACAGCTTTAAGACATTCAAGCAGCAGTGTCAGATTGGGGGCACCATCCTAATAGTCTTTGCTTTTAGAAATTCCACATGCTGCTCCCTCGAAGGCATTCTGAATGTGTGCCCTGGTGGCGCAGTGGTTAAATGCTGGTACTGCAGCCACAACCTTGTGAGTTCGATCCTACAGGGCTCCAGGTTGACTCAACCTTCCATAGTTCGGTAAAATGAGTACCCAGCTTGTTGAGGGCAATTCGCTAAATACATTGTAAACCACTTAGGGAGTGCTTTGCACTGATAAGCGGTATAGAAATGCAACTGCTATTGAACAGCAAGCTAGCACACACAGACACCATTACATGTCCTCAAGCTGGCACACTCCCTTCCCTGTTGGTCTTTTCCATGGGAAGGCAACTGGAAAGTGATGCTGGCCCAGATGGAAAGCTGGAGGAGGGCTATACACATGGGGCAAAGATGATTACAGTTTTTGCTTTGAGCAGCAACAGAGATCCCCTGAATGTATCCATGTATCCCTTTCATCAGTTTATGACACAAATTCTAATCAGACTTAAAGGTCAGTAAAAAAGTGTAGACTGAAACTTTAGGAGTTACTTTACAGTCTACAGTGACCAGAATCCCCAAGCCTAACCATGGGAGATATAGTCCAAAGTGTAACTTTTACAAGTCCCGGTTGTGGAGTCTAGGTGCCTGCTTGTTCAGTGCCCCAAATGCACATGATAGCTATTATACACAAACACACTACATCGGCTGGTGGTGCTTATTAACACTGAGTTCACAGCAATAGCAATAACAACAACAACAACAACAGCAACACAAAAGCACACTTCATTGGCTGGTGGTTTCCAGCTAGGGATTCCAAAAGAAAGAATACCAATATATAGTAAGAATGCAGTGCTTATAGCTGAAAGCAAACGTTCCCTAAAATGTATGGCAACAAATGCAGTTAGGACTGAACAAGAAAAAACTTTGGGTCAAGCAGAGCTTTAACAGAACATGTGCACTGTTTTTAAAGTTGCAGGTGGGGAGAGTCAGGAGCAAATTCAGGTCTTCCCAAGGTCAGTGTTATGCTTTCACACCCCAATTCTCCCAGCTTCTTTGAAATGCAAAATGAAGAGAGAAGTATCTCTGAGTATGACCAGGGGCAAGTAAACTTATGGTGACCTTAAGGGGAGGGGGGAAGTTTTATCCCTCATTCAGGTCTGAAGTACAACTGAAACTGTAAATATGCTAAAAATGAAGGGACTGGCCTGCTTCACTGTTATCCTGTCTAGACTCAGCAAAGAAATACATGGGGAAGAAGTGATATTGGTTTGAAGAATCAAACAACAGAAAAGTTGAAACTAGCAAAATGAGCATTCTACTGAATTCCACAGGCTTAGTGTTTCAGATCACATTTCCCTCTGGTGGACAAACCCAGGGTGTGCTAGCTAGGAATTGTAAGATTGTTTTTATAGCTGAAACCATGACTGACATGGCAAGACCACAGGATTGACTCATTTATTTTCATTATAGATGTACCATAAGAAGTTTCCCCACATGGACCTTTTGATATTCTACCAGTCCTATCCGCTGTAGTACAAAGCCAAGGTGTGAACTACTATTGCTGTAGGGCAATAGGAAAAATCTCCCACTTATAGTAAGTGTAGAAAAAGCTCTGATCTAGCAACACCATCTGTATCCTGACAGCAGTTACAAACTGGGGGAGGAGGGGACAAGTAGGAAAAGCCTGTTCACTACCAAAATTCTGGGGATAGCTGGCTTAACAGTAAGAAAAAAAAAAGGTGGGGGAGGAATTCTGCCTCACTTTTTTCCATATTCAAAATATTTTAGGAAAGTTAACAATAAGCCTCTAGTGAGAGGGAAAGGAGTTCAAATAAACAGCTCATTCTGAAAGGATAACATTGATGACACTGTAATTATTATCAGTCATGTTGAAATCATGTAGCCATATATGGTATATGAGGAGAGTTTGGAGCTTCCTTCCTTACTCAGTTAGTTCAATCCTCATTACTTTAAGACAAGCTGTTTAATCTTACTGAACTGACCTAGCAGCATTAATTTATTTTTAACAATATTAAGGACCACCTGGTATGAATAGTGGAAAGGTTACCAAGTAAATTGCATTCAAGTTGTATTATGGAGCACTTCAGCATTTACCAAGTGTGATTTGTTAGCTTTAAGAAGGAGGTTTTGGATCCTAAGAAGAATCCGGATTTCAGGATCACACAAAATGAGTTACTGCAGACTAGGATGTGTCTTTGCAACCTTATAAAATGCTATGTTCCTCAATGGTGTGAGAATCACATGGTATTATTATTATTATTATTATTATTATTATTATTATTATTATTATTATTATATATGCCTTCTCTTCTAAATTTCTCAAAAGTTAAAAGCCACCAACATTTCCATAGCATGAGGGACCAATGTACAGAGATGAATGGATTTCTTAATATGAACTGTTCAGTGACTTGTGCAATGCAGGTGTAATGTTAATATTACTGGCATTCAATACTGTTGCCTTACCTATTAGTATATGTTTTCCTTATTTAAGCATTTCAAATGTTTTAAGTTAATTGTAACTGAGTTAATGCCATTGTGTATTTTATTTTGTAATGACGTTTTTTGTACTGATTTCTTTTTGTGAACAGCTTTTGAGCACAATATACTGTGGAAAACTGAGCATGTAAATAAATTGACTAGGCAGGCCTTTCACCCAGAACTATGATTAAATGAACTCTCAACCCAAAATGACAGGTTGGAAATATACCACTGATGCTTTCCAGACAACATTATGTGAGCAGTGAGACTGACATGTAGTGTACACCATTGGAAGCACCAGGTACACATCTGTATCTTGTCCATATTACTCAACACTCAAGCAAATCCCACTCTATCTTGTTTCACTAGTCTTGTGGCTGCATCCTTATCTTCAACCAAACAGACCAAGCTTGTTAAAATTCAACCTGTGAGCAAACTCTACAGTATATGTTCACAATCACCTTTAATCTCATAGATTTTTAGGGGAACAGACAACAATGTATCTTGTACAGCGACTGAGGAAAAATGGGAATGTCATACAATGATGCACCTGTAAGTCCCTAAACCAGAATCCTCAGGTTGCTTTGTCCATAATAGAATCTTCAAAAGACATCGACTTCTTAAAACAAATACAAATGCACTGTACAGTTGCTTGCCTACAATCAATTGCCCTCTTATGATAATTAATGAAAATTACTTCCTTTCAAACCCAACTGAGCTCAGAGAGGAAAGTGGGGCTCAAATACTTCCAGGATCTTATTTCTCTTTTCCTGAAGGATATTATAAAGCAATACTGCTACAGATTTAAATTTTCAATAATTGGCATAGCACAAGAGGTCAAGAGACAGGAATCAAACATCTGAATTCCTAAAAACTAGGTGTGGTGAGCACATCATTGGTAGGCCTTTGACAGCTCTTTTCCAAAAGCCCACATAAGTCTATTGTAAAACATTTGTACAGTTGTCCCTCTACTTTTGCAAAGGTTCAGGGCGCAGAATCCTCATGAAAGTGGAGAAACCTCAAATAACTCCCCCCACTCCATTCTCCTTCTTTTCTGGGGCTCCCCCCTTCTTGTTCCCATGCAAAATGGAAGTAAATGAGGTGGGAATGAGGGAAGGTTCACATGAGCCTTTCTTTCCCCCATTCCTAAGCATTTTGCTCAGGTGCAGAGAACTCACATGAGTCTCCCCCTCTCCACCTTCCTTTCCATTTTGCCTTGGCACAAATTCTCTGCACTGGGGCAAAATGCATAGGAATGGCAGGACGAGCTCTGGAGGGGGGAAAGGAAAGCTCATGTGAGCTTTCCCCCACCCCCTCTCCCTTTTGTTTTGCCTGGGAAGGTGAAGGAGGGAGCTCCAGAGGGGAAAAGAAAGGCTTATGAGAGCTTTCCCCCACTCCCTTCCCTTCCATTTTGCCTCAGCGTGAGTTCTTTGCACTGGGGCAAAATGCATCGGAATGGGAGGAGAATGGGGGGAAGACACATGTGATTGCGATGGCTGGGGATGTGTGGGCAGCAGGACCACAATGACATCATGCAAAAGCACAACTCATGGACCAGCATCAATGTGTCCTCATCCCAGGACAGTGCCGTCATGCAGAAATGCCTAACTTACAGGTATATTAACTGATTAATTTATGTAGTATAGATATAGAAATCATCCACATTAAGTAGTTTAAGTAGTCCACCTTTCTCTGTTCACTTTCGGTAGCATACATTCCATCTTGCTCCATCAATATGGTATAATAAATTTGTACTCTCTGAAAGATTTGGCATTCATACACATGCTAGCATGTTTCTAATATTCCAGATAAGGTTAAACTTAGCCTTGTACTTAAGGAGTTGCTTAGCTACAGGTGGCAAGGAACTGCATACAGTTGAGCGAGCAGAATTGGTGATGGAGGGTAAGAGCTATCCCTTTCTATTCTGTGACTGGCATAAAAATTAAAAGTGCTGGCAAAGGAGGGGGAAAAAAGTTTCTTCTTTCTCCAGCATAGATATGCATCTGGCTGAAAGAAGAGAAATGGTATTCTGAACTCCACAGCAGGATAACAAATGTTTTTGTGGACTAGTAGGCTTTGTAGGCTTCAGTCTGGCTAAATTGGTTGTAAAACTGATTTGAATGCATTTGTATAACATGTAATGTAACACTGCAATGTAATACAGGTATCTCAATCCAGTGATGGAGATCTGTGCACATGGATAAATTGTTTTGGAGTCTATATATGAAGATCAAATGCACATCTTGCTGAGGAAGCAATCCAGTCACACCACATTTCAATTGGATACATTTTCTGATCTACAATGAAGTACGCACCCCCTATCCAAATATTCACGCAACTAGTCACACATTAACAGCTTGTGTTGCATATGTCTAGAACTGACTCTAGCAACAATCTTTAAGGAAAAAATGGAGATATATGAGGCTCTTGTTTCTCCTCTCCCACAAGGGAGCTTGGCTCTGTTGGCTCCGTTTTGGTTTTTAGTATCCATGACAAGACAGCTCCCTTAGGGAGGGTGTCATTCAGTTTCTGAACAAGCACCTGTGGCTTGCTCAGGCCTTCAGAGACATCATTGTAGATATTTACAAGCCAAGAGAAATTTGATTCCTCCTAACCTCAAGATACCATAACTACTGCCTGCCAGAATTTGCTTGGACAGACCTGGAAGTGAGAGCTCACAACATTTCCCATGACCCAACATAGATCAGGGAAAGATCCGAGAACATGGAACTGCAATGGTTTATCTTGGCCACTGGGTTTGTTTTGGCTCAAACAAATATTTTGGCTCCCTTTCCTATCTAGTTGCCAGTAAAAACAAGGATACTTGCCATGCTGAAAATGACAGTGGAACGCATGCCAACTAACAAAAGGGCATTTGAACTGTAAACATCTTTTCAAGTCTCTTGTTATTCTTTTACACCACGACATGGCAAAGAAGTTGTACACATTTGTTCTACTGCTTATCTCAGACTGTTCCTATTCGCCCTTCCCCTCACTTTGAAAGTTTTGCAAACTATGTTCAAAACTCATTTAATTAACCTTGGAAGTTCTTGTGCTTTTCTCTTTAAATTACTGCAAAATGCCTCTGCAAATTCTCCTAGGCAAGGGTGTAACTTCTGCTATCTGCCCAATTTATACATGGTTCTCACTCCACCCTCTGGTCTCATAAGATTTCTAGCAGAAGATAAATACATGCTTTCCCAGCTTAGACAGTGAGTGGGGGCAGGGGTCAAGCAAGGAAAAGACTGGCACAGTAGAACCATCAGTAGGCTGAGGGTGGTACAGCCTTTTAAAAACATAGCATATATTGAAGTACATGGCACTGACTTTCCAGTCAGTGCTACTCTACATTTTGTGGAATAGATCTTGCTGGGAGAGAGGGAGCAAAATGAGGACAAAATGAGAGAGCAAAATGAGGATTTCCCACTCAGTGAAATTTTCCTTCAGTCCCCAAATATCTAGCATTGTAGTAACTTAAAATTTCAGTGGAGTATTTCCAAATTCAATGTAAGCATCCAAAGATGCTTAGAATTCAAAATGAGCTTACCAGTAACAGATCAGAGAACTGGGCTAAAACTAACAAAATGAGTTTCAACAGGGAGAAGTGTAAGGTGCTACACTTGGGCAGAAAAAAAAGTGAAATGCACAGATATAAGATGAATGACACATGGCTTGACCACAGTACATGTGAAAGGAGTCTTAGTAGACCACAACCTGAATGTGAATCAGCAGTGTGATGTGGCAGCTAAAAGAGCCAATGCAATTCTAGTCTGTATCCAAAGAAGTACGATGTTTAGGTCAAGGGAAGTAATAGTACCACTTTGGTCAGACTCCCCTTAGAACACTGTCTCTAGTTCTGGGCCTGCAGTTCAGGGAGAATATTGACAAGCATGCCCTACGAGGAGCGACTTAGTCATCTAGGTATGTTTAGTCTGGAGAAGAGAAGGTCAAGAGGTGATATGACAGCCATGTTTAAATATTTGAAGAGATGTCACGTGGAAGATGGAGCAAGCCAGTTTTTCTGCTGCTCCAGAAACTAGGACGTGGAGCAATGGCTTCAAACTTCAGAAAAAGAAATACCATCTAAACATTAGGAAGAATTTCCTGGTGGTAAGAGCAGTCTAACAGTGGAAAACACTACCTTGGAGTGTGGTGGAGTCTTTTTTCTTTGGAGGTTTTTAAACAGAGGCTAGATGGTGACCTGTCAGGAAAGCTTTGATGGTATATTCCTGCATAACAGTGGGTTGGACTCGATGGTCCTTGTGGTCTCTTCCAGCTCTACACTCTATGATTCTATGAAAAATAAGGGGCAAGCAAAGCTACCAAGGGAATGAGAACCCAACAAATAAAAGTTCTGAGTGTGAATGATTTTCAGTGTATCAGTCTCTGCAGAGCTAGAAAGGAAGGAAAATTTCACGGACAGCAGAATTCTAGCTTAGGGTACAATGGTCCCATTTTGCCTCTGCCCCATAGATAACCCCCTGAACAGATGAACTTTCAGCATGTTCATTACAATTGATGTTTTCGAAGTGATATACGTGTATGTGTATGCAAGGGATATGCAACCCTCCAGATGCTAATGAACAACAATCCCCTCTCTCTATTTGTTTTGCTTTCAAGGAATGATGGGAGCTAAAATCATACAACTTCTTGGGGCCATAGATTTAGCTCTCTCTGCTGTAAACAAATACATATGTGTAATTAACTCAAAAGAACTGTTTAGGAACACTCTGTCTCCATCACTGGCCTGCCAGATGCTTCTGGGTATTTCAAGAAGAAGGGATGAAGGTGATGGTTCTCTCTTGTTTGAACCTAACATCTGATAGTTATGCAGTTCTCTTATATTTGTGACCAATGTAGCTATAAGTATTCACTTTCCCTTTAAGCATGACACTGCATGAATATGTCACAAACAGAATGGTCAGATCTATAAGATCACTGAAGATCACTTTGTGTCTTCTTTGTATGGCCTACTAAAATTATTTTAGTTGCAATGAAGACTTCATTCTTCCATTTTCCTCTTACGAATTACCAACACATGACTCATGAAATTTATGTTACAGAAACATCTGTTTACACTGTACACACCACTCCAGAATTTTATTAAGTATCTGTATTGTTTAATAAAGTAACACCCCTTCCCTAGGGCAGAACACTTTATGTCCCACAACACATTTTGGGAGATTATCCAATACTGTCTCTGCAACGCAACACTGGAATGCTTACTTTCTTTGGAGAAAACATATTAGAGTTTATATTCTGATTAGAAAGTCCAAAATCAACAGTGCAAGGATCTAGTTTCTCTGCTCAGCTACAGAATAATGATTCCAATACTTCTAAGCAACTATGACATATGTACACCCTCAAGCACCAACAATTTCATGCTCAATTATTAATCTAACTGTGAAAGAGGTATGCCAATAGACAGAGTGAGAAAGAAACTGTAATTCTATGAAGTGTAAATCCAGAGAAAGGCAAAGAGAAAGTCTAGCAGCTTTGCTAGCTACTAGTGTGTGTTGAACTAGGAAGACCTTTGGACTGATCCAGCCAGGCACCTCATAAGCTAAGTAGAATTATTTCTCTGAGACTGTTAATGTTTAACTCACAAACCACTTTCACATGCATACAAAATAACGTTGAAAATGTCCCCCAACTTCATGCCTTTTAGACATGTTGGGCTCTAACTCACAGAATACGCCTGGAGATTTCTGAGAGACAGAAGCCAACACAACTCGTAGCACCAGGATGCAGGAAGCTGTGCTATTAACAACTGAGTATTCTTTATGAAACCTAAGCAATGGAACAATATGCCCTACTACAGTCACATGTGTTAAAATCTTATGTCCAGAATAGTATTGTTAGGTAAAGTTCCAAATATATGTTTTATACTATCAAGAGGTGGGAAACTTTGGACAATCTGTAGGTCATTTTGTTCCCCGCAGGCCACACCACACTATCCTAATGAAAAATGAAGTTGATGAAAATTTACTTCTGATTTTACCCATCCCACTTTAAACTTTAAAAAGGTAGGTTGTGTGTGGCATAATTTAAAGGTCAATCACACTTCCCAGGGGTCTACCAGGTCTGTAATTCTCTTTTCTGTTCAGATTGCTCCAGGAGCCACAAAAACTTGGGCGGGGGCTCACAATAGCCTGTGGGCCACTTGTCTGTCCTCCATCGTGACCCCAATTTATAGGGACCGACTGGAAAAATAAAATTCAACTGTGTTCCCATCCCTTCAGGTATGTTGAGTTTTATATTTATCTAGCACATTCCCTAACATATTTTTTGACTACATGTTATTATTTTGAATACATGTTAAGACAGTGGTTCCTAAGTTTTGGTCTCCCAGTGTTTTGAACTTCAGCTCCCAGAATTTCTGACTGTTGGCCAAGCTGGCTGGGGCTTCTGGGTGCTGAAGTCCAAATCATCCAGAAGGGCCCAAGTTTGGGAACTATTATATTAGTAGCAGAAGTTGGAGTTCAGGAATACAAATCCAACAAACACCATGCTAGATTTAGTGTTTTCTAATTACCCTCTGCAAGAAACCTGGCCACAGGAAACAGTATTAAAGTCAGAAAAATGGGTTCTAAAGATCTTAATTGGTTTCTGTTGCCAATTATCCCAAGTCTCTTACATGAAGTTCCAAGAGAAAAAGACTACTGTTACTTTCCAGTAATGAAATTTTTTTGAAGGAATTGTCTACCACTAGATGGTGCTATAAGCAAACAAAAAGCCGTCCAACAGAGGAGAAAAAGAATTAGAAAACAGAGACTCATAGCCTGAGGGCTGACCAGATGCATCTGTAAGCTAAACAGCTGTGGTCAGGCCTGGCTAGTACTTGAATGGGGACTGCCAAGGAATACCTGGTGCTGCTGGCTATATTTCAGAGAAAGGCAATGGCAAATCACTTGAGTATACAGAGTCACCCTAAGTTGAAAGGTGACATGTGCATGCACGCTCTCTCTCTCTGGCACTTCAAGTGCATGTGCAAAACTACCCTGGCATACAAAAAGATAACCAGCTCTGTACAGAAAGTACAAATTTCCTTGGGTATCACTGCTGTTCAGTGCTGCAACTGTAAAGCAACTTTCTTTTCATTTGTTTGTCCTTGTTTGTGCATTATCACCCTGCTTTTCTCCCAGGAGAGGTGATAATTTAGCTCATCAGGCTGCTTTGCAACACTGTCCTCACTACACTGCCTTGGTTCATCAAGTCCATGTTGGTTGATACACATTGTCAGTAGGTCAAAGCAAGCTCTATAGTGGTGCAACATAAAGAATGGCAGAAACAGAGACTGTTTGTAGTTCTGCCATCAACAAAGCAAGCCACTGAAAGAAAGAGCTGCAATATTTAATGCAAGTAGCACTCTCCAAAATCAAACTATACTCCAATTTATACCTGTCCAGACAAGTCTTTTAACGGAGGAACTGAAGTTTTCCTTATATCACCCAGTTTGTAGTAAAGGTCTTATTTGTGTAATCATATCTTGAGTTTGGCTATCCACAGAAAACAACATTTAAATATGCAATACACACAACACGGGAAGTATGTATATTCCAGAATGCATAATTTGCAGGCAAGAAAATACTTAAGCATCATATTTTTAGATTATCTAGATATGTCTGCTTTCCATAGAAGAAAAAAATATAACTTCTTTTGAATAGTATTCTATGAATAGGTTTGGCTCCAGGATCTGCCCCAGGGAAGAAAAGGATCTAAGTAGATGTTCTCTCTGCCTTATTTTGAGAGCTAATCCCTCTCCACACAACACAACTCATTCCATTCAACAAGGGTCCCAACCTTCTGTATAGCATTTTCAGAGACCAAGAGGGCCTGCTGTGGGGAGGTGGGTGTGGAGAAGTCCACTTCTGCCAGCCCAGCTGCATGTGCTTATATCCAGGTCCAACCTTATATAGCTCATTATACAGTCCAACTGTGTAATTAAATAGAACATGCAAATGAATATACTTCCTCAGCTGATGGCCATTCTTTTGACCTAAACAGTTAAAAAGAATTTTTTTAAATCTTCTTGGGGGAAAAATACATTCCAAGTATAGTCTTAACGGAAGATAAATTTGTCTTGTAAATGTTAGCATAAGAGGCACTGTGAAAGCAAATCACATGCTTCTTTGTTTGTGGAAACAAGGGACAAACACACATGACCCTCCAGGTAATGCTAAACTGCAACTCTCAAGCCATTGGCTATGCAAAAGGTAGGGCTATGTTAGGGCTGATGGGAGTTGCAGTCCCACAAATTCTGGAGGGCTATATGTTTCACATCCTGTGTGAAAATAAAAGAGAAATGATATTCCAAGTTATCATTTTCAGATCAACAGAATCCAATTCCCCACACCCCCACTTCTTTTCTTTTGGATAGCCTACTCAGCATCATTTTCTTTAACAAAATATTTCACTTGTTCCCTATCAAGCCTCATCCAACAAATATAATAAAAGTACTCCAACATAATGGTAATCTCACATATTAATCTGAAAATATCTGGATTTTTAAATCTGGTTTGAAACTGTTCCTATTGAACTGACAGAACTGTATGTCATCCTTCTGGTGACAGAGGACAGTATAGCAGTTCTCTTTTTTGGGCACAATGAAGTTCCTCATTATCTAATCGTTACAGAGTTTCAAGTGGAGCCACCTTCAGACCATATAGCTCAGTGGTTCTCTATTTTGGTTCTCCAGATGTTTTGGATTTTGGCTTCCAGAATCCATTATTGGCCATGCTGACAGAGGCTTCTGGAAGTTGAAGTACAAAGCAGTGCAGGATCAAAGAATGAAACTTATCTAGCTGGTGCATGATAAATGTGAGTTTCCAATGATGTATGAAGAACCCCCATTCTTTTGAAGGCAATGTGGCATATGAAGTAAATGACAATTTGTTCAGTTTTTTAAAAATGTTCTTCTGACTTCAGTTTAAACCAGAATTGTGACAATGAAAACAGAATTACTTTCTTGACTATTCTGGCTTGAGTTTATTGGATATTATACAAGTGTGATAGGGCTTGTACACTGGAAGCAGACATGTTAAATTATACACCATGAATCTTCTAATTATGGGTGGAAATAGTAATAGAATTTCAAATTCCAGTGTTCCTCACTTTTGACTATGCTGCTTGGAACTTATTACAGTTTCACAAAATATGGAGGGCCACACGTTAGCTGTCTCTGTTCCAAATTATTCAAAAATCCAGACAATTTGTGTAAACTGTCTAAAAGGTAAGCAAAGCTCAGACAGACTCATTCAAAAATGGTGGAGATACAGCATTGTAGAAATATATACTTATCAGTTATAGGGTCTTGAGATTTAATATGCCTTGGCCGTTAGAAAAAGAAGACTGGAGAAATGCATGGATGCTAAGCTGTACGCCAGTGCAGCACAAAACTTGCAAAATAGAAAGCTATATCCAGTTTCACACAAATAGACTTTCACTCATACAGTTGACTTTCCAATGTTATCTTTCCATCCACAGCAAGCCTTCCTGGTGATTCCACCTGGCAGCCCCAACTTAAGATGCTTCCATGGCTTAAGCAATGGCAAACACAAACATCTAAGGCCACTTCTGCACTACACAGTTATCGTGCTATTTCGCTTTCAATATCCTATGGAATCCTGGGGTTTATAGTTTAGGCAGGGGTATTTAGAATTCTCAGCCAGAGGGCTCTTTGGTCTCAGAAAACTACAAACCCCAGAATTCCACAGGATGTTGAAAGTAGAATAATAGTGCTATAACAGTGTAGTGCAGAAATGGCCTAACACTCTCCGTAGGGGACACTGTCTACTCTCATATATACAAATGTTGAAGAATGAACTAGCTTGAGGTAACTCCTAATTTAATAAAATGATTGAAAACAGATGTTTATAAAAAGCATCAAACTTTTCATCTTCTGTCTTCCTCAGTGATGTTACTGAAATAGGAAACGTAAACAGAATCCAGGGTCTAGTCATGGAATTCAGAGGATAGTGTAGGAAGCAAAAGTGGTGTTGTCCTCTAAATTAAGGTGTAAAGTCTGTAGTCCCAGAAAAGTGTGTGTGTTAACATACATAAACACTTTTAAACATACTCACCCACTTGTAATGTCATCAGCCCTTATATTTTTCCCAAGGACATCTCCATCACTCATATATCCGGTAGCATCCATGTTGATGCCTTCAAGATCTATTTCCTCGCCTCCTTTGTCCGAGATTTCCATGTGGCAAACATTACTGCCCCGAGATGCCAGTTGTCTTCTCAAAGGTGCTGAATACATGTAACGCCCTGATTCTGTATTGATGAAACGGCTGGCATTGGCTCTTGGAGGATATCCATTGCCTACTGATGGCGCATCACCTGCTTGAAGCCGGGGACTCGACTGCCCAAGTCTCCAAGATAAGGGTGTCGGCCTTCCTGTCAAACTGAGAATACTGCGTCCACTTATTTCCGTAGTGACATTGGTATCAAAGGTGGTCTCCAATGTGCTTGAAACAAATAAACAAAGAAAGATGACATTAAGATAGATACTGATAGTGAGTTACATTTCAGGCAAAAGTTGGAAATAACTTATTTTATTTTGTTTTGCTTTTATAGTTAATTTTTTTAAAAAAAAATTAAAAGTAGCATGCTCCTGACACATTACTAATGAATAATGTGACTTTAAAAAAAAAAAACAATGACATTTACTTTTACAAAAACCAATAGTAACAATGCCTCTCTAAAGCAAGGCAGAGTTCCATTTGTGCCTAAAGGACACAGATATAAAACCACTGTTGAAAAAGCCCTTTGTGGCTTTTACCATACTAGAAAACTACAGGCAGTTTCCAATATTCAGTTTTTGGGCAAGGTATATGAGGTGGCCATCCAGCTCTGGGAGTTTGTGTGAGACAGATCCATTTCAACCTGGGTCAACAGACAGCTTTGATTGCCTTAGTGTATGACCATTGCTGGGAATTGGACAAGAACAGTTTGTTCCTGTTAGTTCTGCTAGACTTCTTTGTGGTTTTTGATACAATCAACCATGGTATCCTTCTGGGCTACATAGCTGGGATGCAACTTGGAAGCAGTCTTTTACAGTGGCTCCATTCCCTCCTGGTGGGGCAAATTCAAAAGGTGGTACTAGGAAAGTCTCCTTTGACCCCTTGGTCATTGACTTGTGGTGCTCCTCAAGGTTTCGTTTCATCTCTCTTGCTACTTAACATATGCATGAAACTTCTAGTGCCACCAGTATGTGAATGAAACCCAGTTCTACTTATTCCTTTCCACCTTAATTCAAGGAAGCTGTCTTGGTTCTAAACTGGTGCCTGCCTTCAGAAACGGATTGGATGAGGGCTAATAAAAAAACAACAACTGAAATTTAATCCAAGGAGATAGAGATGCTCCTGGTAAGTCAAAAGGCAAATCAGGGAATAGGGATTCAGCCAATGTTGGATGAAGTTACACCCCCCCTGAAAATCTAGGTTCACCACTTGAGTGTACTTCTGAGTCCTGAGCCCAGGTCTCAGCAGTGGCCAGGAATACATTCATATGGTTAATGCTTGTGCAGTAACTGTGCCTGTTTCCTGAGACATTGGATCTGCCCATAGTGACACATGCCTTAGTTACGTCCTGTTTGGATTATTGTAACATGCTCTAAGTGGGACTGCCTTTGAGGAGTGTTCAAAAACTTCAGTTGATCTAAAGATCTGAAGCCAGACTGTTAACCAGGGCTGGATACAAAGAACAAACAACTCCCTTCTTGACATAACTTCACTGGCTGCTGGCCTGCTTCTGTGCGGAGTACATGTTCTGATTATGACCTATAAAGCCCTATACAGATTGGGATATCTGAAGGATCTCCCTATATGACATTTTATGGGGAGTTCTTCCTTCCTGTTCCATTACCCTTACAGCTACATCTGGTGAGAACACAGGGAGAGGGTCTTTTAGTGACTGCTTCCAGACTCTGGCCCTTTTTGCACAGCATTTGCCATGCGAAAGGGCCCCTTGAGCATTGCGCGAATGTGAGGAGTGGTCCACACAACACACTCACAATTGCATGATGCTCCAGGGGCTGGCAGGCGCTGACCACACACTTTCTCATTTTCGGCTGTGAGCTGAAAATGGTGCACAATCATGCGTTGCTCTGGGGCCCCGCACGCACTTGCCATGTGTGCAGAGCTCCAGAGCCGCAGTGCTCGCGCTTCCTGCCCCAGCACAGCCTGGGAAACTCCCGGGCTGCACTGCGGAAGGAAGAGGTGGGGCTCTCGCGCGAGCAGGCGTGCAAGCAGGCAGCAGCTGCGGAGCTGAAGGAACCAGGACGCGAGAGCCTCTCGCAAGAGGCTGCTCACGCGATCCCCATTCCCCAGCTCTGCGAAAAGGTGCATTGCAGAAAGTGCCTCTGTAACTCCTTTCCCAGAAAGGTTAGACTGATATCCTTGCTATTCTCTCATAAGCAGACAAAATTCTTTTTCTTTTCATAGGCCTTTGAGAGCTGACTGCTCAGGGGAAAGAATCTTTCATGTACTGTGTAGTTTGTTTTCATTGTTCTTTTTAATGGTTTGTTTTTAACCGCTGTTAAAGTTATTTATAGTTTATTTATATTTTTTACTTTTTTAAAATGATTTTTAAAAGCTGCATCTGTTTTAACTTTTGTAAACTGCTTTCAGTCCCAGACTAAGGGGGAAAAAAAGGTGTATAAATAAATATAAACAATATTTATATTCCACCTGAACCTCAGGAAGAACTTCCTGACAGTCAGGGCTGTCCGGCAGTGGAATATGCTGCCTCGGAGTGTAGTAGAGTCTCCTTCCTTGGAGGTTTTCAAGCAGAGGCTTGATGGCCATCTGTCGGGATTGCTTTGAGGGTGTTCCTGCATGGCAGGGGGTTGGACTGGATGGCCTGTGTGGTCTCTTCCAACTCTAGATTTCTATGATTCTATGATTCTATAACATCACTAATAAATTAACTTAAAAGCAGTGTCTTCAATATGTGCTTTAATACTTATTCAAGAAGATAGAGACAGGGGGTTCCACCATGGGCCTGCAGGATATTTTCTGACTCCAATGTTAATATCTATACCTTGTAGGATATAAATAAGTACCATCTTTATATGAATACAAGAGGATGCAGAAATCAAGGGTACTCACACTATCCAAACACCAAGAGCCAGAAAACATGTCCACATTCAGCTGAATGTTCATTTACAGTAGCAGTCAGTCTTCTATTTTTATTCACGCGCATGCACGTATGTGTGTGTATGTATGTGTACATATGTGTGTGCGTGTAGATGTGTACATATGTGTGTGCGTGTAGATTTTTGAATGCCGCCTCGATCCATTGGGAGAGGCGGGATAGAAATAAATTTTATTATTATTATTATTATTATTATTATTATTATTATTATTATTATTATTATTATGGATCTAGGGACTGCTTTTGACAATTTTTTTGTCTTAATAAAAAGTTATTGTTTGCAACTCTTCTGAGGACTATGTTGTGGAATATCCACCCTGTAGGTTTGCTTCCATGAGAATTCTGAAACAAAATGTAGCTCAGAGGGACTAAGATATCCCGTCTTCCTAGGTACATATTAATACAGTTGCACATTGGTTTTTTTCCTAAAACTTTTACTTAATATTAGAAATCACACCGAGTGCTATAGTATTTAGTAATACTTTGCAACATACCTTTTGTTTTTATTTCTGAAATGTTGCTGGAGCACTCTACATGCTCTTTGCTTTCAAAAACTGTACATGCTATATCTCTAATAAAATTGTAGGGCTTTGTTCATCCAAAGACCAGGTAGGAATTCAAGTTATGCACCTTATCAAGCAGGTCAAATGTAGTTCAACTGCTTGTTTAAATACAGTATTACAGATCTGGTTAAAGTATATTGAAGTCTCTCACAAATAAACCTAAATAACATTTTGAATCGTAACCTTTGCACATTTCTATTCAAACATCACCTCACGTATTTAACAAGCATTTCTCTAGGGCTAAGCTTCTTTATACTACGATCTCTCTGCTTCTATCCAAAACTTTCTCTTCATCAATCTCCCTAACATATTTTAAAAAGTGCAGATACTAAGCTGTCAGTTAAAAAAAATAAAAAGGAATGAAGCACAATGAATGCTTAGTCCAGTTAATGTCTACCATTATTGCTCTTAATCATTTCTCAGGGGCAGAAACTGTCAAGTCAAGAACAGGCAAGATAGGCACACACAGTTCCTCTATTTGAATAAAGAAGTGATTCATGCAATTCACCTGTGAGAGACCTGGGTTCCTCGGAGGCTAGACATGGTCTCCTCTAAGTTTTGTCGGAGATCAGCTATATTTTTGACAGTTCGTAATCGGCGGGTTTCTGGATCTTCCCCTAGGGAAGAATGTAGTTTTTAGACAAAAGTTAACTTTCAGACAAAAGACAACACAGAAAGAGTCTCCTTTTCAAAATTAAATCCAACAGTTAGTGCCAAGAGTAAACCCATAGAATCAGTGGTGTATACTTATGTGAACTTACCATTCCACAATTAATTCAGTAGGTCTCTTATAGCTGAGACTAGCAACTGAATTTACACAAATTTTAGCAACTGAATTTATGCACACACATGAGTGGTGTTTCCAAATACCTAAGTTTGTGATATGTCCCAACCACCACATCACAGAACTCTTTTATTACCCCAGGAGATACCTACAGCTCTTTTTAAAGAGGTAAAATGTCATTTTTCCCAAAGGAACAGCTTCAAAACTATTTAACGTCTACTAAACACTTCATGGCAAAAGCATATGCACTGATAAAAGGGAGCCTTCAGCATTACAGATGGATGGTTACACCCCAGAATGACCAGCAGGAAATGTTAAACTGGAATACAAGAATTTTGTTTTCAGATGGTGCACATTCCAAATATCACATGAAAATCAGAAATAAAATATTATGTTAGCTTCAACCCTATTTCTACAATAATGAAAGCAAACAAACATGGGAAAACAATACAGAAAGAACGTAAAGTAGGATGGCAGTTCTAGACAAAAACCTTAATGTGGAAACTGCCTTACTATCTACAAATTTAGGATTGCTGTGTTTTTATCTCCTAACATGGGACCCGTATGTTCTAATTACTCCCTTTTCTTAAGAGAGACCAGCTATTCTGTTTTCTTTTTTCTCCAAAGAGACTTTAGTCCAACACAAGCTTGCAAAGGACAATCTTATGCATGTTAACTTATAAGCAAGTCCCATTATAATCTACCAGATAAATGTTGAAAGAATTGCAGATTTAGAAATTTTAATGCAGACATAGGCCGTTTCCGCATGTGGAGGGAGAAATGGGGGAAACGCACTGAAACAGAGCTTACCGGCAGCTGGGTAAGTCTGTCGCCATGTGGAACAGCGTGAGTTCGCTGCTCCGCAGTCTCCGGCGTCCAAAATGGCGGCTCCGGTGTCCAAAATAGCGGCTTCCAGCTGGCGGAGGCTCTCCACCAACCGGAGAAACTCGTCAGCCGGAAGTTCGCCCCCGGCAGATCTGCAGACATGCACTAGTGCACGCCTGCAAATCTGCACCGGAGCGCAGCGACGGAGCTGCACGGGGCTGCACGCTCCGTGCTTTTTAAAAACCTCTGAAAATAGGTTTTTAAAAAACACGGAGCGCCACCACTTCCAGTCGCTTCGGAGCAGATTGAGGTGCAGAACTATGCTAAAGTAGTCCACCCCAATCCACTCCACGGTGCAGACGACCTCCGTCGGAGGTCGCTCTGCACCGTTTTATTACCCCGGTGCGGAAAGGGCCTTACTTTGCAAGAGCATCCTGAATTGTCATTCTAAAATGGTACAGCAAATGTTGCCATGTTGTGTCAACTTGAGGAAGAGTTACGTGAAACTTTAAAATTGTCTCTCTACTTTGTAACTTTAATTTTAAAACTACTTATTTAATTTATACTCCAGTTTCCTTTCAGCAAGAGACTCAAAGGGATTATCATAGTTCTTTTAGACTACTTTGCTTTTTATTAGAAAGTGAAAGATTTCAGCAGAGCTAGCCACTTAGCAAATGCTCAGTGTATTTCAGTAGTATATATTAAGAGTGATAAAGTCTGTAGTCAAGAACAGTTGACAATTAAAAAGTGTTGATAACTGGAAGGCAACAGATTTTCCTCTATCCCTTTTGACTAGAAATGTTTACTTGGTTTTTCAAAATAAAACTTTTGGGAGCTTACGGAAGTATTAATAGATTAATTTGACAAGCCATGTAATTTACTTCTACATGTCAAAATTACAGCTTTTCTCGCTTGGCACCAAAAGGAAAGAAGTAGATGCTTGCTTTGCATTACTTATATGCTTTCAGCTCTCAGCTGCTATGGAAGGAAATGGATCAATCTTCATTGAGGGCCTGAAACGAAGGCTTATAAGCCAAGAATCTGTTATCGCATGAAATTTGATTTAAAAAAAAATCTCAAGAGTAGCTGTTCCAAATCTGTATGCTTCAATGATTTAGTTTGGAAAAAAGAGTATTTAAGAAGCCATAGGACTCACAGGTCCTTCACTTTTAAAATACAGGTATATTTTGGTTTTAAGAAATGCAACAGAAACTGAAACGTTGCAGAATTGTAGGTACTGCCAGTCATCAATGGCAAATAAATAGTATTTCAACTTTGACTAAAATGGTTACATTATTGAGCATTCTATTAAAAACATATAAGAATACGAACCCTAACTATGTAATAATAATAATGATGATGGTGCCCTTATCACCAAGAAGTGGAACATCAATATATACAGTAAGGGACAAAGACAATAAAACATTGAAAGGGCAGCTAGCATGCAATGAATCACAAATTAAAAGTGAGAAACTATTTTTGCAAAGTCATTAAGAAAAAATTAAAAATATTAATATGCAACTTCATTTTGCCTGTACAAGGTACCCAAGGATGAGATGAGAGAGCTTGCCACAGCATTGCTGACTTATCTACATGAATTCATAATCTTATCTATTCTCTTTCACTAAATAAATAAATCTCTCTCCCCTGCCAAAAGTTTTTGCTTCTGGTCTACTGTTCATAAAATCATCTGTTGAATGGCACCTTTCTTTTCCTATTTTTTCCCTATTTTTTGTCCCAAATTCACATGTAGCTTGATCACAAGCTACAGTGACCAAAAGAAAAGTCAGAATTATGTTGGTGACACATACGAGAATTTAGAATTACACGCACATATGTCTTTTTTGAACAATGCACAAGGATCTATTTACGACCTCTTATGTAATATCTCAACCCCACCAGGGGGCACTGCCATGGCCATTTACTTGCTGGTGGGAAAAGCGGGTAGAGACCATCAGGCAGTACTCATGTCAGCTGCATTTCTTCAGTCAAAGAAGATAAATTATTCTGACATTTTGGATGTTCAGTGAGACACTGGTGAACTGGAAAAGCAACACCATCCACTTCCCTGGGATATAGCTAGGTTCTGCCTGGTTGATCCTTAGCCAGTACAGTACCATAATGGTACCCTCAGGGCTAACAGCTCTCTTGGGACTGAAGACAGATATGGAGTTATGCATGCTGAGTATTATAGTCTGTGTGTCTTGATGAAGGATTCTGGTCAACATTTACCAGTTTTGATGATAAAGGACTATTAACAACTTAGGTATTATTTACAGGTATGTAACTGTGGTCTAGGGGATGGCTTGAAGCACTATTGTAAGGAAACTGCATGTCTTTTCCTACTAGACATGCAGATATGAGTTTCTATATGTTTGTGAATCCTTGTGAGGAAAGAAGAAACAAGTCCAAGAGCATGATATTTAGACAAATTGCCAACCTGCTAATTAAGCAAAGGTAGATCAACTTCTTAATCATTCAAAGGTGTTGAGAAACTAGAGGTCTAAATAACTGCACATTTTTCCCCTTCAATGAGAAAGTATCAAAACATTTCATCAAAATCATCAAGAAATCCCATTTAAAAGGCACAGCAGATTTTCAACAGAAATGGTTGGATTTTGCTCAAAACATTTTGTGAACTTTTTCTTAAAAAGTCTCCAAATGGAAAAAAAAAATCACCTGAAATGAGCAACAGACAGAAAATATTTGAAACTGTTTGTTCTTGCATGTAGTTCCTAGAACGAACTGCCTACTTTAATATAAAAATTAAAGGCAGTATCAATGAAATAAACAAGATGATTCTAAGCCTCCCAGTTTTACAGTATCCAAAGGTCAACGTGAATAAGAGGGTGAATCTTCTTGAAAGATGCTCAGCATTATCTTATATATTCAATACCCTCTTCCTGAAGATTAATAACAGTCAGTGAACATCTCTTTCCACCTTATCTAACATGATGAACCAAAAGATCTGCCCTGGACATAATCTGTGGGTTGAAGATATTTAGGACTATGCAGGTAGAAAGAAGACTGTTCAGACATGTTGAAAAGGTAAGCGAAAGCCCTTGAGCTGCTGAAAAATATTGCTATTGCTAACAGCATGAGACAAAAGTGCTTGAAAGCTATGCAACATTGCCTCAAAGCTTGTTGCTGATATTACAGCTAGGTGATGATATTATTGCCTGCAGGCCACTACAATGTCGTTAAGTCCAGAACTCCCATCTTTCAGTAGTCATTCCCAAAAGAGATTCAAGAAAGTGACAATAGAGAACTTATCTGCCAAGGTGCAGTCTACTAAAACCTCACCTAGTTATAAGCGCTGCTTCTCTAAAATGGTACGACATGGCACTACATGCATCATCGGAACCTACCCAAGTCTACTGAGAATCATACATGGTTCTTGAGTATTAAAAGTTAAGGTAAAAACCATATTCAATCTCTAGGAGAAGACTTCAAAAACAGTAATTGTTGAGAGATGGCAAGTAACTACTGAAGGTTTTTAAGAGTCTGGCTTTTGGGGAAAAGCTTATAGGACTTTGAATCACATTATCCAGGTTGTTTTACACTTAAACAGAAAAAGGTGACAATAATTAATTAGGTGATAACACTTCAAGTAACCTAAACATAGCTATCCTGAGTGGCAGGCACTGAAATCCATCCTATATGGTTATTTAGCCCTTCCAAATGTGTGCAGGATAGGGAACCTCTTTTAGTTCAAGGGCCAAATCCAATTTCAGAAAAGTTCCCAGAGATGCATTCCAGGGGCGAGTAAGGCCAAGGACAAAAGCATGGAGACAAAATTATCAATAGCTGTAGCTTAAACTTTTACTGCTAGTAATTAAGATACAGGGAAGCATTTCAACATTGCTATTTTAGCAATTTTAAATGATTTAAATTTAGCGACTTGAACAGATTAAACTAATAATTAATTTTCTAAAAAACCTATAGACATTTGCGTTAATGGATCAGGTATCTTAAACGATTTGTCAACACTAACCCTCAAGTTCTCAAGCTTTGAGATATTAGAATGTAAATCAACAGACTCAGCCTATATTCAACATATATGTTTTACTTTGCATATGGTGATGGGCAGAACAATTCCAATTCCCAGATGTGCTGGTTGGTAGAGTTTAGGGTTGAGCAGACATGCACTATTAGTTTGCAGTGAAGTCTTACACATAAGCTTCCTAACTGAGCCAAATATAAAATTAAAATCTTGTAATCTAAAGATTTTGAAATTGGTGTCACAGTGTTTCCTCTGACCAAAAAAATAAAATAAAAAAAATCAGTGGGTGTATAAGTTGACATTTCTGCAAAATAAGAGATAAGATAACCAATTTTTGCTGGACTTCATTGGATTCCTGAATTCAGAAAAACAAGAAAAACTGACAAAGAGGACATAAATAAACACCACCAAACTACTATAAAAGACAGGATGCTTAATTCTTTAGGCCTCTTCTTCTGGATTTTTAATGTTTGCTCATCAAAAATGAAGGCACTGAGAAACTTAGCTGTCTTGAGTCATCAGAATGAAACACCAAGCCTTCCTCTCGTCACACAGAGGGAGGGGTATCTAGAGAGTCTCACTTAACCCCATCTTTTATTCCTCTGCATTAATAGAGTCAACACATTCGAGGGATTCCATGCCTTACCAGAAAGATCTTCTAGAATAGGCTGTCCAGTTTTAGTGTACGGAGCAGAATCCATGCTTGTGCTCATCCCTCCAGTGCTGGGCTCAGCCGTTACATTCCCTTCATTGTCTGTCTGGGATCTTAAGTGCAAAACAGAAAGACAGAGAGAGGAAAATGTAGTCATTCATATGCCAAAAGGAATTCCAGCACCAATACAACAGCATTTGCCATCTAGCTTTGTGTCCTCTCCCCAGGATACACTAGCAGACTGACTTTACATAATTCATTAGTCCCATGTTGAGCTATGTCCTAGAAATGGAAACAAGCACTGAACTGTGAAAAATATGAAATATTCACTGTCAAATACAGGCTTTGTAAGCCCTAGACTGGCCTTTCAAATATCTTCTGTTTCAAATTAAATCATCAGTCTGCTCAATAACCTACATTGATAGCTCAAGGTTCAACCATCACACCTGATAATTGAATTCATAGTTCTGGAATGAAATGCAGACCGTTTCTGTTAGTTATTTATTTTACCTATTAAAAAGTAAAATCTCTCACCTTTCCTCTAAAAGAGATAAATGTTTTAGCCATACACTGATGTACTTTGGTCCAAGACCACTTAGTAACCTTCAGAAGTGAGCAGACCTGGGTCTTCCATGTTTAATCCTATGCATACATCTTTCTTGAGCAGTATGGTTGATCCCCCTTCTCCTTCCTGGACAGCATGAGACCCTCTGCTCCACTACACAAACAGCCTGCACATCCCTCCACCTGAATGCCTATTCATGCAGGAGCCAAGTTCACACAACTCATCTTGTTTAAAATGGTGTGAAATTCAAACACAAATGGAGACCCCATGTGACTGGGTGCTCTTTCAGAAGGCCCAGTCTACACTGCATGTTATCTGCACAGGAGAGGAAGTCACAACATTCTTCCACCATGCTGTTTCAATACTGCCTTGACTGAATGTATGAATGAAGATTATGACTCAGTGCTTGGTAAAATTACTACTTTGGACTGCAGCTCTTGGACTTCCTCGATCTGAGAGAGCTATCCAAAAAATAACTGTTCTGTTAAAACTTTATTGGCTATGAAGAACCAGTGATAATTAGTTATTGATAAAATGGGTTCAACAGATAAGGAAACTGCAGGTTATGAATTAAGCTTTCAGAGAGTTGATAGGTGCCAGCTATGCTTTGTCTGAGATCAGATTCACACTCGAACTCTAGGCTCTAGCTACTGTAATAATTATAAGTGGGCAGTTGTCAGTAACAAGTGGGCAGTTGTCAGAGCTAGACTACTGGCTGATTCATGTACTATACCCAGGGTAGACAACAGTGGAGAGGGTGAGGTCAATTTCACCTTCATGCACCCATGGTGGACAACATTGCTACATCCCCACCAAATTTGAAGTGACATTATGTCACTCCAATTCCTTTTTAAAGCAATTTTGGCTGTGTTTTGGGGGCTAAGAGGCTAAGGAAGGCAAGGCTCTTTCTTTAGAGCAGCGGTTCTCAACCTGTGGGTCACAACCCCTTTGGGGGTCGAATGATCCTTTCACGGGGGTCACCTAAGACCATTGGAAAATACGTATTTCCGATGGTCTTAGGCTCCATTCCCTCCTTGGTGGTGGTGTGCAATCGCGAGCCACGCACTCGCGTCCTCCTGCCCCCTGTTCAGAAGGGACTGAAATCGCTCCCCTTCTCCATTACTGGGAGCACCCCGCATCTGACAGGCCAACTTGGGGGAGGCGTGGCAGCACGGGGGGCAGGCCCCCTCCTCGCCACGGCCCCTGCTACACTCGCCACGGAGGGTGGGGCTGCGGAAGGGCCTGGGGGGCCCGCTTTTCCAGGGGGACAAGCTGCACCCAGTGCAAAAGACAAAGGTGTGGGATTCCTGCCCCCCCCCAGCCAGGGTCATCACTCTGGAAACTTTTCGCACACTGCCTCCCCCAGTGGAAACGAGAGTGAAGCAGAAGCAGAGCCCGGTGGGGTTCTCAGAGTTTTTTCCCAGGGGAGATGCGCGGCTCCTCTTTCCCTCCCTGCTCTCCCCCGTTCCTGGCTGGCGAGGCGGCCTTTGCCGGGGGGGGGAGGCACTGTAAATAATAAATAAATAATTTTATGGTTGGGGGTCACCACAACATGAGGAACTGTATTAAAGGGTCGCAGCATTAGGAAGGTTGAGAACCACTGCTTTAGAGGTACTACAGTTTTAGGGAGCAATTTCCAGGTGACAACCTGAAACATAGTAAGCTTTTTTTTTTTAATGGGTGTATCTAAGGGCTTCAGGGGTGTTCCTAGGAATAGGGGCTTCAAAAATAGGGCTGGAAACCACACTTTTCCCATTATAGACTCATCCATACACAGCCATGGCATGTAAGTTACATGTAGGGCATGGTATGAGAATGAACTTTGGGCCAGCACACAACTCTCAGCCATGTGAGCCTGTTGGCAGGCTTGCCATATGCACATTTTCCACAGCAGGGTCATGTGTAAAGCAACCTCAACTGCATTATGCTTACTCTTTTTATGACAGCTTCATTGCCTACTGCTTCCAGGAACAATTCAAAATGTTACTTATAATGTCTTCCCCAACTTTTCATTCATGCTATTGTATTTTCCCATGTCACCCTGCCTCAGCTTTGACATCTTAGGAGAGGTCCTTCTCTCAGTCTCACCAGATGAGATGCATGTTTAGTGGCAAAGTGAGAGAAGATTTCTCCAGTGGAATTCCCATCTAAGAAGGCTAAATTGGCCTTCTCACCATTGTTCTTCCACCTGCAGGCAAATGTATTTCTATTCAAGCATGTCTTTAGTAATTGTTTTGATTTAATTGTGGTTTAATCAGTCTTATGTTTGAGTTAATCTGTGTTACGTTTTAATTATATTTATTCTTCTTGGGAGCTACCTTCCAGATGTATGGGATTACAGTGCCCCAAATCTCTCAAGATGCTGAGTGCAAAAAAGATTGTCTAAGAGTAATTTTTGAGTGCAGCAATTAATGGACTAGTTCACTGCTTCTGGATTATGCCCTATAATTTTTCAAATATATTTAATCCAGGCAAAAGGAACCAATTTTAACATTTTTCCCAGTATCACTGCATGTTATTGTTATATGCTTTTAAACTGACTCCAACTATCATAGAGTTGGTTGTTGTTGTTTTTTTAAGGGGGAGCAAGATTTATTCACACAAAGTGTGCCTTTCTCTTCCCATTAGGTTGAGAAAGTATGCCTTGCCCCGAAGGTCACCCAGTAGGTTTTCATGGCCAAGAAGGAATCTGAACCTTGGTCTGCCAGAGTCCTAGTACAACACTCAAACCATATACACGTTGGATCAAGAAGTATCACCATATACCAACATAGTTACAGATAAATTTTAACTCAGAGCTGCTGCTTGTTATAAAGATTTGCCTGAAGATAACTGAATCATGATAGTACACATTTAACATTTATTATTTTAGCCTACAAATACATAGCTAGATTTTTTTACTCAAATACTTTGCTATTTTTACGTTTTACAACTAACTTAAGATGATACACACACAGAAGGGTGGGAGGAGAGGAGAGAGATCCCTGTCCCATCTGCACAGGAAAGATTGTTGCATACTGGTTCCATATTTCTTTAAAGACAGAGACATACTCAACAAACTTACTATAGGTTTTTCCATAGTCTCACTAGGAAAAAAACAAAGCTTCTCCTAGAAAAAGCAGAGTGCAATGAAAGGGACAGCCTTCATACATCATGCTTGAAAAGTTAGTCCTACCTGTACATAAATGGTGCTACTGTGGCAGTATTTGGGTGGCTGTATTGCTGTTGTGGGTGAGGTAGTTGAACACTCACAGTATTGCTTCCTGTGGTCTGTGTAGTACTGTTTGTTGGCCCACTGACAGCCTGGGTGCTGTTACTAGTACTGAGAGCAGATGCTCCTCCTATTCCTCTCCCTTCAGAAGAGGCCAAACTTGATGTAGAACTTGAATTCCTCCCATCTAGCTGGGGCTTCTGGTGAGAGAGACCTGCAGTAGGCTTCCCACTGCGGCTTCTCTCTCCTTCTTTTGCTGAACAATTGGGGGCACTTGAGGATTTCCCTGTGGTGTTTTTCATCCCTGGTTTTGGTATTCCACTGTGGGAAGGGGCAGGTGCCTCCTTCTTGGTGCTGTTTAGCTTTCCTCCTTTGGGAATAAAGCTTGCAATCTTGGAGGATTTTTTTGGCATCTCTGTGGTAGCTGGTGGGGTCTGTTCTTCTTTCAGCTCCTCTTTCAGGTCTGCTCTTTCTGCTACAGATGTTCTCTTTGCAGTGTCTTTGTTTTTGTCCTTTTCTTTATCCTTCTGCTTCTCTCTTTCTTTCTCATTGCCCTTTGGGGAACTCTTTTTATTGGTCAGCGCTCGGCTAAATGTTCTTTGTGCAATTCCCTTGAGTGCAATTTTGGGACTATTAGATGTTGGTCCTGGATTGTTCACGTTCCGATTTGCAGCATCCATTTCTTCACTTTCCTCAAAGCTAGGGAGGGCCTCTAGTCTTTCACAACTAGTGTCCCGAGATCCAGGGCATTCAAGGGATGTCCCTCCTGCTTTGGAGCCCCCTTTTGTATTAAACAGTTTCAGCTTCTCAAGCATGGATTTCTGACCATTGGGAGTTGTTTTGACCATCTCTGGAGTGGGTTTTGGAGACTCTTGAACCTGCTGCTTTACTGTTAACGTGGAAGACGTGGCAGTGTGCTTTGCACTCAATGACTTGCTGCGCCAGGGCTTAACGGCAGAGTTGGGTTGGGGGATCGCAGAGGAGCTGTTGCAACCAGCAGTACTGGGGCTGCTGCTGCTTTGGACTGAAGACAGCACATTTTCATTCATTCCTGTGGGCTGGGGGACTAAACTGTCTGCTGGCTCTGGAGAGTGGGGAACAAAAAAGAAGATGATTATGATGAGAACTCTTCAGATGGGCACAGTTTGCTTTCATAGTCAAAGACCTGACATTTAACAGCAACTAAGAAATATTTAGACATTGCTTTTACATTTTCCTATTTATAGGAAACTTTTAACAAGATTAAATTGATTCCTCTCCCTGCCACCCAAAAAGTAGTAGCATGATCACCAACAGTTAGAACTGTTAAGGTTTTTTTTTCATTGTTATATTTATTGTAAGCCTGCAGGCAAGGACCATCTGTTTCTTATTGCTAGGAACTGTCTATTCTACTTCTATGTACTTACCAATAATACAGATGTCTCTTAGAAGCTACCTAATAACAACTATGCTTAAACAAAGGCTTAAGATAAACGAATGTAAAATTGTTTTGATCAAACAAAACTGGAAAACTATTATCTACTAAATATTTGTGTGTGTGTGTGTGTGTGTGTGTGTGTGTGTGTGTGATCCAAACTATTAAGCCTTATGATTAACAAGATGTTAATTGTTGGAATTTGATCCCTACAACTAGTATTATTATTTTACATTTGAATATCACTATATAAGTTCTCTGTTCTTTTGCACAGCTTCCTTTCTTCAAATGCCATACATATGGTCCATGGAATAAACAAATAAATCTACTGTTATATAAGAAATACAAAAATACTCTATAACAAATTTTTGCTTCTTGGGAAAATCCTACATGTAGAACAATGCAACAAAACATAACACACAGAATGTCATCAGAAGATCCCACAGATAACAGTTCACTCAGTTTCCGACTTCCATTAAAAACTGAATCAGACCCAAATCCAGAAAACTAAAACTCATCATATCCCTATTCCAGCAGCAATTGTATATGATACAATATCTCATAATTCAAAGCAGCTGAAGCAATAAAAGCTAGCTGAAAATGCTTCCTTGGCAAATCTAAATCTTTTTTCTTCTGTTTGAAGGCATTTCTTTGCGTTAGAGAGAGAGAGAGAGAGTAAGATTAAGAAATCATCCTTGCTTACTCACCTTCTGAGAGCCACATCTTTTCTAAACTCATGCCTTGCAAACTTTCTCTTCTGGAGACATTACATCGCAATTACTGCAAATATGTCTTCGGTTACATTGCTCATGTTTTCAATTAACTTTTGTCATCCCTGACTGTTAGCCTGCCCAGAAGCTTGCTGGGGATTAACGGCTTTTACCTGCAGTCTTGGATTCTCCAGCTATAAACGGCATTTAGTGAGTCTCCCCCCTTTTTTGAACTTAAAAATAAACAGCAACTGACAGCAAATGTTTGCAGTAGTTTGGAACGGTGAATACAGTTCTGTGAAACCCAAGCTGATGCAGCCACACAGAGGCTGTTTGACTTCACTTTCCACTGCTGACTGAAGATTTGGCTCTGTTAACTTCACTTGTATGATCTATACCAGACTGCCTCACATTTCCAAGCACACCCATCATCCTTACTTTGCAGAGATATAAGTTTCTAGCAGACTCCTCTTGTAATGAAGCCCATGGTCATTTACACACTGTTATGTCCTAACTCAAAGAACAGATGTGTATGCTTGTTTTATTGAAAGGAGGCATTGCTAGGAGATTTCCAGTGTGCTAGACTACTAACAATAAACTGTTAAATGGACGGTCTCTATTGAAGTTCCAGTCACCCACCCACAGAAAACATTATACCAGAAGTTAGAGAAAGCCCAAATCTAAATGCCTCACAGTTTCAATTAGAGTGATAGAAATGCTGAATACATCTTCTTTATATAAATGTAAAAAAGTAACAGCTAAGCAACTCCCTTTTTCTTTTGCCTGTTTGCACCGGAGCTTTCCAAGAAGCAGAGGACTGTACACACATGATCCCCATATGTGCCTGCCCAAGGTCTGAGATCTGCTACAGTAGGGCTCCTCTGCATCCCACTAGTGAGGTCAATACACTGTTTTAGGACAAAGGAGACGGCCTTCTCAGTCATGGCACCCCAACTGCTCAATGCCTTACCTTTGGAGGCCCAGCTGGCACCAGTGCTGGTTTCACTTAGGCAGTAAGTAAAACTAGGACTACTTATTAAAGCCTCTGGGCCACATGAATTTACTTCAACGGTTATGCATAGAGTTTTTAAACCACTATAGTCTTTATAACCTGTTTTAACTTGTTAAGGTGTTTCATATCCTTTTGTCTAAGATTATTTTCAAGCTTTTATATTGCTTTAAACTGTTAGCATTGGTTTTACCTGCATGCTACCCTTTGAGCTTTTGATATAGGGCAAGATAGAACAATTTTTAAAATAAACAAATAAATGTATTTCAAAAGTTTTGCTAAAAGCCTGTGAGGAAATAAATTCCAAAATCACAGAATAAATTCCAAAATCCACCACAGAAATGCTCTCAGTGGCAGACAGGCACAGGGAATCTGGAAGCTCTCCCACTCCATTAATTTAACCACTGGACTCCTGTGGGCCATACCCAACCATTTCTCAGAAATAAAAATTGAATGGGACATTATTTAATAGTTTTTAAAAACTGCAGTTTGGGGTGCTTTTGAGATGCAAGTGGTAGGAAACTACAGTTAACTGAAGAACAGGGCCTGCCTAGAGGCCTTTGGAAGCACAATTCTCCATTTGATCTAAGAGGTCAAGAGGTCCAGCTTGCACCAAAGCCCCAGATTGCAAGATGGCCCAAAGGTTTGCATAATTCCCACCCCTACTGAACATCAATATGTGTACACCAATATGTGTATATGGTAACAGCAGGAACAATGTTAATTAATCCATGGCTAAGGTTTCTAAGGGTTCTTTTGGAAAATATAAGAATAGTTGAGCTCCATTATTCCAACCAATAATGTATTTCTATGGAGATGTGTGAATAACCAGTAGCTTAATTGTCACTGGTGAGGAAGAATCACATCAAGATCAAGTTATTTGCATCTACAGTTAGTAAATACTATACACTGATTTCTTGGACCAGCACTGCTACTGGAAAAGCTAGGTTGCTGCTGTGCCTTTGCCCAGTTTTGACAGCAACACCATTTCTTGGGGAAGAAAAGATCTAGCCACAGGGGTTATTGCCTTAGTTACCTAAGTAGTCAGACTGATGTCAGATGTATGTTTTAGAGAATATATAATATCAGTCCTGTCAGAACTACAACTGGCTTCCAGTTTGCTTCTAGGATCAATGCAAGGTGCTGCTGTTGACCTAAAAAGCCAAGATATCAGAAGACTGCCTCCTCCCATATGAGCCTGCCAGAAATGTAAGACCTTCAGAAGAGGCCCTGGTGCAGATCCCTGATGTGTGTCTTATGAAATTAGGTTGTTGTGTACATGTAACAAGGCTTTCTCTGTAACAGCACCTTCAATGAGGAACTCCCAACCCAGGGAAATTAAGGTTGACCCCATCTCTTTTAAGCTTCCAGTGAGTAGCTAAAGCAGTGGTATTCCATGTTTGAAACTGCTGTTTTAACTGTTTCAAAATGGGGTGTTTTTAGACTGCTTTTAAGAGTTTTCAAAGAGTGTTTTAATGCATTTCTAAAATGTTTTTATCTGTGCATTGTTTTAATTAGTTTTTATTTGTTCATCACCTCAGGAGCCCTTGTGGGCTGGGAGGTGATACAGAAATACTATAAATAAATAAATAAATAAAGCAAGCAATCAAGCAAGCAAGCAGCATTCTGCAAAAAGCATTACTTTCACATTTTCTCAGCTTGACTATTTGTTTGCTTAACAGCTTGCTTAGGACAATCACCACAGTGAGCTGTGCCAAATCCTGAGCTCCTATCCTTACCCTCCACAATTCTTTTCCATGACGAAGGAGGGCAAAAGATTCTGCTCTCATTTAACAACAAATCATAGTTCATAGTTCAGATATATAATGTTTCCCTCTTATACTTACCTTTTTTCCCCTAAGCCAAATACCCCCAAATGTTGTAACCTGCCCTTGTTGGGAAACTGCTCCGGTCTGTTGATCACTGGGTGTGCTCCTTTTTGCACTTTATGCCAGATCCTTAACAGCCTTTTTCAAGTATAGTGATTAGAATTGCACACAATATTCCAGGTGTGCTTGCATTATGGGTTTTGTGTAAGGTCTGTATGATACTGGCAGGTTTTATTATCACTTCCCTTTGTAAGCACACACCTCATGGAATTTGTAAAGCTTGAAAATTTAAGGCCGGGATTAATAGTCAAGAATATTTAGGGGGGGAAGTGGTCTTTTTTCTGTGTTGTTTTGTGCCTCCAAGTAATTTCTGATCGAAGGTGAACCCGTCATGGAGGGTTTTTGGCATGATTTGTTAAGAAGGTATTTCCCTTTGGCTTCCTTGGACGGAAGTGTGACTTGCCTAGGGTCACCCACTGGTTTTCCATGGCTGAATGAGATTTGAACTCTGGTCTCTCAGAGTCCCACTCCAACACTCAAAATGCTACAGACTTCCAGTTGCATGGCATCTGCAAATGACAGCTCAGAGCAAGTGCTCTGCTCTGAGTCGTCACCAAGTGTGGATGGTAGATTTGCCACCAGTCCTGAACATCATGCACTCCCAGCAAAGAGGAACCAGAAGGGGTTCAAAGGGGGTCAAAATTCTGATCTTCTAGCTCCTGTTGTGAGTATTCCAGCAGGAGTGAATGGAGATCAAGGGGACCGAAGAATCATTCACGATCATGCCATTGTTGCTGGCAGATCAGCACAAGTGCCACCACTGACTTTTAATTTGAAGCTTCAACTAAGTTGTGCACCCTGGGAGATCTTATCTAGGATTGGCACCAGCTAAGACTTCATCACTATAGTTCCTGCCAACAATTCACAAGAATGGACAACTAGATGTAAGTTACCCCATCGGTCAGCTTGTATATCATGTACTCTCTTTTCTAACTAAGAAAAAATCCCACAAACAGTACTATTATTACAGAATTTAAAAATCTGCTACTTCAACTGAATGAAGAAAATCTGATTGAAACTGAGAATAAAATTAAACAAGCACAACAAACATTCTTCGAACAATCTAATAAACGAGGAAAATGGCTGGCATATAGATTAAGGAAAGGAAAAGAAAAGAAGGTGATCTCAGAGATAAAGAAGAGTGATATTAAACGTACACATCAGAAGGATGTTAAAAAAGTTTTCTTTGATTACTATAAAAAACTTTTTGACGCTAATCTGAATTCACAGCTCAAGGAGCAAAAGATGCTTTCTTACTTGGAAAAAAGCAATATATCTAAGCTTACAGAAGATCATAAGATCATTTTGAACCGATCAATATCTATGGCTAAGATTACAGAAGCCAACAGGACCCAACGGGTTTTCAGCCAGATATTACAAGATAGTTGAACAAGAAATTTCTCTGCTACTCCAGAAGACACTCAACGACATACTCATTACAGGTGAATCAGAAAAATGGAGCAATGCTAACACAACCTTCATTTCAAAAGAGGGGAAAGATCCTACTGACATCAAAAATTATCATCCTTGTTGAATGTGGATTATGAAATCTTCATGGCAATATTGGCTGAGAGACTAAAAAGGGTTCTCCCAGCGATAATCCATAAAGATCAGAAGAGATTTCTACCGAAAAGAACATTGACAGATAATTTAAGGACTGTTCTGAACATTGAGTACTATGAAAAATATAATGAGAAAAAGCTTGGCATGATATTTGTGGATGCTGAGAAAGCCTTTGATACAGTCAAATGGCCTTTTCTAAAAGCTGTGTTATGGAAGATAGATGTGGAAACAAAATTTGTAATCTGGATTGAAGTAATCTATGGTCCTTTTTGCATGACATTTGCAAAAGGGCCCCTGAAGCATCGCATGACTGTGAGGAGAGGTCCACAAGACACACTCACAATCACGCATCGCTCCAGGGCCTAGAAGGTGCCAATTGCACACTATTTCATTTTCGGCTTTGACCCAAAAATGGTGCACTATCGCGCATCACTCCGGGGCCCCGTGCACACTTGCTGTATGTGTGGAGCTCCAGAAGGCGCTCATGCTTCCTGCCCCAGCGCAGCCTGGGAAAATCCCAGGCTGCATTGCAGAAGGAAGAGGAGGGGCTCTCACACTAACTGCTCGCGAGCAGGCAGCAGCTGCAAAGCTGAAGCAATGGGGATGTGAGAGCCTCTCACAAGAGACTGCTCACGTGATCCCCAAACCCCAGCTCTGCAAAAAGGTGAGTTGCAGAAAGGGCGTACGATAAGCAAGAAACTCAATTGTTGATCAATAGAGAAAAAGCAAAACCTATAGCTGTTAAGAAAAGAACAAGACAAGGATGCCCCTTGTCACCCCTATTGTTTATAAAAATAATTGAGATTCTAAACAATGCTATACAAGAAGATTCCACCATTAAGGCGATACAGATTAAAAAACACCAATTTTAGCTAAAAGCATATGCAGATGATCTTGTTCTTTTTCTGGATGATCCAACAAGCAGCTTGAAACATTTTACTCAAATGATGAATGAGTTCGGTGAATTTTTAGGATTCAGAGTAAACAAAGATAAAACCACTATTCTGACAAAAAATATAAGAAAACAAGAAGAAGAGAAATTTCAGGTTTCAAGATAGTCAGGAAAGTTAAATATTCAAGAATGTGGATTTCTAATCGCAACAACGAACTCTATGAAAACAATTATGAGAAGAAATTGAAAGAAATCAAGAAAGATTTAGAGTCCTGGTCGACTCTTTCTTTCATGGGTAGATTAGCATCGGTGAAAATGAACATCCTACTTAAACTTAACTTTCTATTTCAAAACTTACTTATTCCCACTAACTACAAACCATTTCAACAATGGCAGAAAGATTTCTCCAAATTTATCTAGGAGGGCAAAAACCACTGGTTAAGTGGAAAATCCTCAGGGACCTGAAAATTAGCGGTGGTACTGGTGCTCCCGATTTATACATATATTACAAAGCTGCAGCTATGACTTGGCTTACAGAGTGGATTACTCTACATAATGAATGGTTATTAGTTCTTGAAGACGCTGATCTAAAAATGGGGTGGTGTGCCTACATATGGTATGATAAAGCTAAAGTTGACAAAGACTTTTTACACCATTATATTAAAAAAGCTTTATTGAAAATATGGAATATCTATGATAACATCAGCAACAATAGAATATGCAAACCTTTAGAAAAACAAGAGGACCCCCAAGATTGAACAATGGCTCTATAATTTGTCAGAAATGAAAGCGGCAGATATTTTATCTCAGTGCCTTAAAGGCCTGGCAGATGATAAAATTAATAATGAGTGGGCTCCCTTGAACAACTTTCTTCAAAAACTAAAAAGACCAGTTGATCAATTGACCCACTAGTTATGATGAGGAAACAAAAGATTAGAAGAGATTAGAAACAAAACAAACAAAAATGAGGTAATAAATTATACCTAATAAGAAATGGAAAGTAAAAGGACATATTGATTTAAGATTTAGCAAGAACAGAAAGCATTCTTAGATATGAAATGTATCAGGAATAAACAATTAATTAGAACTTTTTTAGAAGTACGATTAAGATTGAACTATAAATATCACTGTATTCTAGGAAGAAACAGAAGAAGGATATGAAGATACTTATAATAGTTAACTTTTTATGTAAATAAACCTGCTATTTATTAATTATGTATTTTATTTGTTGTATTTATAGATAAAAATATTTTTAAAAATGCTACAGCATACTGGCTCACATTTTTTTATGTACTAGTTTCTACCTTCTTTAACTATTTGCAGCTGAAGTTCATTTATCCCACTAAGTTCCACTTCTGAATTTAGCTCCTATTCCTAGACAGACAGACAGACAGACAGACAGACAGACAGACAGACAGACAGACAGACATTGGAGAATACTATTGTACACATATGCAAAGTTGGGCATTGTAATTTATAACTTGGTCAGACTTTCTCCTCAAAGAAGATAGCTGTGCCACTTTGATTCTTGTTAGTTTAAAAGCAATCATAGCTTAATTTTTAAAAAGTATACTCTTAACTATTCTGTATAGGGCAGAGATAATTGATTCTCTAGACCTTTCACAGGTGTAGGGGTCTTTTTAGGGGAAACTAGGGTAGCTTTAGGTTAGAGTGGCTTTTTTTTAATGTTTCAGTACTGGAAAAGAATTGAAATTCTCTTGGATGTTTACACTGGCATACTGCTCTGTTACACCAATATAAGGCACTGTTTTGAAGTGGCACTGACTCCATCACCACAGAAAGTTGGGAACTGGCAAAATAGTTTTCTCTCCTGACAGACACAACATCCTGTGCTGCATGGTGCCTCCACCCCCATCACCTGGGCATCAGCTGCCATTTTATCTCTGCAGTTGTGCTCCCATTTATGCCACTGCCGTCACTTGTAATGCCAGTCAATGAGATCCTGACCCTTGTCTGGTAGTCAATCTGGTCCAGTTCATCTAGCCCTTGATTTTGTCAGTGCCACTGGCAGCGACTCTTTTAACTGAGACCCTTGCTATCTCAACTATCATTTTTCTTCTTCTTTCCTTTGAAAAAGAACAAAAACAAAACAAAAGTTGTTTGCATATATCCAGATAAAAATATGTGTGACACACAGACCAGCCCTATAGCAAAAGCACCATCTGTACTCCTAGTCACTATAAATCAATTCTGTGTTCAGATATTTACAGCTTTTTATTAGCAAGGTCAGCCTTTTTTTTAATGCTCATGGGATCATGAGAACGCAACTACCTTTAATAATGTCTATCTCCTGAAAGCCTCTTTTTTCTCATAGATTTTCTTGGTAGCAAAACTGTCATTTTCAAAAGATAATGCTTAACGTCCGCAGCTATCAATAACTGTCACCACACATTAGTTCTTGAATGAAAAATTAATCATACCATAATCCTTAATCCTGTTATATATGTGCAACTCCTGATTACACTGCACCTCTGCCATCATGTCTTCTCAGAGGGATTTGAAACTCTGAAGCTCCATCTTTCTTATAGGTAAGCTACATACATCTGCAAATAGATCATCCTTGTTCATCTTCAGTTGCCAGTCTCTGGAGCCACTGGAGAAAGTCTATGTGTCAAGATTCCTACTACATGCCTGTTCATAGGCCTGACTCAGTCCTTACTTGCCAGCACTTCTTCAACTGGCATTCATTGCTTACTCTGGTAAATAGTTTTGGTCCTCCCCAAGTGTTACATCTTAAAATGATTCATTTCCCAAAGATGCTTTATTTGAAATAGACATGGTATTTTCTTCCACTGAACACTCTCAACTTATTTTATGATGAGTTAATCCCCATCTGTCTTTTTCCCCAAGGCAGTTTTCTTTCTGCAAGAACCTTTGCTGACTTTAATCCACAACAAGTGAAATGTGTTGAAACTCAAAATACAGTTAGGCTAAATAACCACTTTCTCTCCTCTTCTCAAAGACATGTCCTGGACCTGGAGTTTATTTAATTCCCCAAGTTTCTGTTACAAAGATGTTGGTGGTCCTGTTTTAATGCCAATATACACTGTAGTATGGTTAGGTTGGATTTCATCAGCTCCTGTAATGTCTTGACTGCAAGGCTAACCACTTGCAATGGGAAGATGCGTATGGTTTAAATTGTTCTGTGAAATGTTTCAGAACTTGCACTATAATAAATGCTGGAGAAAATATATGCAATTTCCCATCATTTGTCAAGTTGAGTCTAAACACAAGCTGCTCTCTTATGGTTACTGACATCTGTATAGCGTTGGTGGAAATAATCAAAATACTTCTGGGACATAGTTCGAAGAAGAGTCACAGAGGAGTTTATAAACATCAGATATTTTCAGGAGGCAAATCTAAGTAAACGGTGCCTTTAATTAATTGACTTAGAAAGCAAAAACTATGTGAAAGTCCAGTAGAATATTTTTCATCACAGCCTTAAGATGAAAATACAACAGGTATCTACTGAGGAGGAAACCTGTGTTCTTAAAGCATAAATTCTGGAATTAGATCAGGCAGACTACCTTCCCCTCTCTCCGGGCAGCCTTAATGGGCACCAAGATCCACTGGCAATTAGACTGCTCCAAAAGTAGAGACGGGAAGCTGGACTAGTCCATTTGCTCAAATCAGCTCTATTTGGCTCTTCATCCTCCCATTCTAGATGGTAACTAAACACTAACACCTAACTAAGGCCAGCCTGATACATTTTGGTGCCTGAGTCAGAACATAAAATGGTGTCCCTTCCTGCCACTTCAAGAAGCATAGCTCCCAAGGGTGGCCAATTTATTTGGACACTGAAGCAGAAACGCCTATGAGGGCCTGAGATGGCTTGCTCACTCTCTGCCTAAAAAAAAAGAGCAACTCTGTACCTAATTTTAAGATTTGTTTCCTTTGCTTGTTTTCCTTTTTCCACTTAACACACACACCCTTTTCTGTTGTACCCTTTGGACTGTAAATCTGCGGGCAGAGACTGGTTGTTTTTATTAGCATTATGTAAGCCATTCTGAAAGCTTGTGCAGTTGAAGAGGAGGGAAAGTACTTTAAATAAACAAACAAGCAAACATGTTTATTTGCCTGCTAGAGTATTTCCTCAAGATTCAGCTGCTGCATTCAATTGAGGGGCTGTTTCTTTAGCCTCCACAAGCATACTGTTCCTCCACACAAGCTAGGTCTTTTATACATGATCACATAAAGAAATGTTGTGTATGTGTGTATCTGTATGCCCGCCTAGGATGAACTGTCACTAAGCGCAATATTTTCTGCATCTGCACATACTTTTTGGCTGTTGTATTTCCTTCTTATGCATTGACTAGTAAGCAGTGTATTCCTACTCGATGTATACCCAAGAGGATATATGAATATCTACTCAATGTATACCCAAGAGGATATATGAATATCTCTTTCACATTATACGGTTATAGCACTTTGATACCACTTTGTCTTTCTAGAATGGTGTGGTGCGGAAGATACCTTAATGTCTATTTTTACTAGATTTGGACCTAAACTTGGAAAGCTAATTTTAAGAGTTTATTAGTGACAGTGATCAGCCAAGAGACATTGCCATAAATTGCCTGCTGTTATAGTCGCAGTTTTTAAAATAAACTCCTTACTTTTTTATTTATCAAAAACTAAGTGAATACATACTCTTAGTTACTTTTGAAAAATGTGAATGATATAAGGCCTGTGGCGTAAAATACACTTTTCTACTCCACCTTGTTGTCCTCTCAGAGCCTGAGGCAACAGCAAAAGTCATAGCACAAGCCAGCATTTGAAACATCTGATACTTTTCCACAATTTAGTGAAGCTATACCTCTATACAGTAGAAGTAACTTTTAATATCTTTTGCCACTGTGGAAAAGTGTTATATCTTTTGCCACTGTTATATCTTTTGCCACTGTGGAAAAGGATTAATTACAGGTAACTAGGTATTGGTAATGAGTTGTTTCCATGTTCTGATCTAGGCCCATAAGATCAAACATGTGCACTTTGAGTACAGTGCTACTCAAAGTGGTGGTTTATGAACCAGTGCTAGTGCATGAGCCATTAACTGACAGTTCATGGATAGTTTCCAGAAAAATAAGAAACAGTCGTAGACAATAGGTGCAAATGTGGTACCAGATCCTGGCACTGTACAGAAAAAAAATGTCAGTTCCTCACATCAGATAGCATTAGCAGCACTAGTACAGTGGGTAAAAGGACTGGACTGGAACCAAGGAGGCTGCATTTCAAGACTTCTTAGGAGAGACCTTAGGCTTCTTGATATCTTTCTCAATGTAACATAGCTCTTAAGACTGGAGCTAATAAACCAGGGAAAAGACTATGGATGTTGCCAAGAGATTCCTTGAAGATGATTGGAAGCCATCTAAATCTAATAAATAAACTAGAAATGGGTTTGAATCTAGAAGGAATTTTCTCCTGAGTGTAAGAACTAAACCAGAAGGGAAAATCTAAATGAGAGAGCCATTTGAATTCCTTGATGTCCTTGTTTCCTTGAATTTCTGATTTAGATACTGCTTACAGAGCTGCTTGCAAAACTTTTTACTACTTATTGGGGCACTTCCATCATCTAATTGTGGCAGCAATGGAAGATGTGAGCTACTTCTTAAAACTGAACAAGACCTCATCCTCTTATTATTATTTTTCTAATTTGGAAAGAAAGACTGTTTTTTTTTTTCATGTGACATAACAAGATGCCAGATTTCTCCAAAGACCTTTGGATGTTTTTGGGGAACATCTAACTAGGAAGGGGGTGGGCATATTGTGGTCCATGGGCCACATGTGACCGCCAGGGTTGTTTTTCTAGCCCCTGAGTCAAAAATGTTTTTGCAAATAATAATAATAACAACAACAATAACAACAGTAGCAGTAATAATAGCAGCTCCAGAATGTCCCCAAATGCACTCTGGGGGTTGGGGAAGGCATTTCCACCACATTTGGAGGCTCCTAAGCCACCCAGAAGGAAAGGAAAAGAAAGCATAGATAGATAGATAGATAGATAGATAGATAGATAGATAGATAGATAGATAGATGTAGAGAGATATAGGTATAGATATAGATATACACATACCATATTTGCCAGCATATAAGACACACCTGTGTATAAGATGCACCCCCATTTATACATTGGCAAATACTAATTGCCAGCGTATAAGACACACCAGTGTATAAGATGCACTTCATTTTCAAACAGTATATTTCAGGGGGGAAAGTGAGTCTTATACACCAGCAATATGTGTGTGTGTGTTTCATTTTCCTGTGCCCTAGCAGTGGCCTAGCTTGGCACAAGTGGGGTAGAAGTGACAGCGCATGTGAGCTACAGCATGTGGGGGCAGGGCAACGGAGAGCAAGGGAGAGGCGATAGCATGCAGGAAGTAGGCAAGGAGTAGTGGCTGCCCAGGGTGCACTGTCCCCTCACCCCTCTGTCCCTGCACCACTGTGCCCCAGGCCATATTAGGTTAAGAAGAGTACTGCCTTGAAACCCAACACATGATGAAAATGCCCCTATACCCCCTAGAGGTGTTTGGGGACATTTGGGGAGCAGGAGAATGTTCAGCCCTCCAAGCTCTGCCGATGAGCCAATGTAGCTTCCTCACTTTTTATAGTTGCCCATCTTGCTCTTGGGAGTATACATATCAGCAGACATGCTTCTCCTCAGAGTCTGACTGGAGGCTTTAGTGAAAAACTGCAGGGAGAGGTCTAGTAAACAAATGAAAGATGCACACAAAAAACCTAAAAATGATTGTTTTGTCATTGGAAAAACAATTGGACATAGCAGGATAAAATAATTTAACAATTTAGGGTCTTTGCTAAACAGGAAAACATAGAAGAGACCCTGAAAAAGTTGCTTTTTGACTATAAGTCCCAAAATCCTTCAAAAAGTATCTTTGCCAAGCTTTGGTATGGAATCAAGCATACAGACACCCACAGATGTAACAGCTTTCTTTGTTCAAATGCAATCTAATACAGCATCTTATACAGTAACATTTCTTTAATCTCTTCTGTCATGTAAGGCCCATTTCTTTATTTTTCTTGTTTTCTTTTTCTCACTTGTATTCCTTTTAAATGTGTCATTGGACACCCTGAGTCTCATTATTGAAAGATATGATTGATGTTGTTGTTGTGTGCTTTCAATTCATTTCTGACTTATGGTGACTCTAAAGAGAATCTATCACAGGGGTTTTCTTGGCAGAATTTTCAGAGGGACTTTGCACTTTTCTTTCTCTGAGGCTGAGAGAGTATACTCACCCAAGGTCACCCAATGGGTTTCCATGGCTGGATGAGGATTCAAACCCTGATCTCCCAGTGTCCTAGACCAGCACCCAAACCCCTACATCACACTGGCTGTAATGATACAAGTGACTAGTGGTAGTGGTGGTGGTAGATTTACTGTAAATTTTTCATGATTAGTGGCAGCATAACCCAAAAAAAAAAAAAAAAAGGAAAATACATTGATTCTGATAGGAGAAGTTTTGCCTCCAGAACAGGAATACTTGTCTATTTTATGCTTACAACCTGACTGACAACTGCATGGGTAGGAGATGGGACCACGTCTACAGGCCCCAACCCAGCTACCATGTCCCTGGCCTGCTTGGGGGTGGAGTTTGTCTGCAAAAAGGAGTCTGCTCTACAGTGTAAGTTGCTACCACCTGCACATCTCATTCTGTGATGTGAAAATCTGTTCAAGAAACCCTGACTATTCATTATGGGATAAAATCTGGGATAAAATCTGAACAGGGCTCTTGATTACAATAAGGCATATATCACTAACATGCACAGTAGAAGGTTCATAGCTACCAAAACAGGACAAGTGGTCAAGATGAAAAAGACTAGTCTGGACTGCTCTGAGTTCCTTCAATGGAGTTTTGATAGGCAGGAAATCAACCATGGAAGACTTAAATGGCAGCCTAACAGTTTGTTGTTGGTGTTGTTGATCTTGTTGTGTCTTCAGGTTGACTCCGACTTATGGAAACCATATCTCAGGGATTTTTTTGGGGGGGCAGGCAAGATATATTCAGAGGAAGTTTGCCACTGCCTTCCCCTGAGGCTGAGGGAGGGCGACTTCCCTAGGGTCACCCAGTGGATTTCTATGGCTCCTGGAGTTTTAGTCCCAGAATCCTAGTCCAACATTCAAAACACTGCACCTTGCTTGATTCTCTAGCCTGACAGTATTCCCTACAGAATGCTGCAGCTGAAATCTCTGATTATTCAGGTTGTTTGGAGTTTAACTCTATAACCCCAAGCCAGCATGGGCAAGTAGTTGTGGGAGTTCTAGTCCAAAATATCCAAGGAGCTGAAGGCTCCCTCGGGCTATCCTAAAGAGAGATGAGCTCAAAACATTACTACTGAAATCTGAAAATGGTCAGACTTCTAGCCAGACAGGGGCCCAATTCACCTATGAGTCTGACCTTTTTCTGGCTGGAGGTCTGAAGCTCAGGTGAAGATTACTGTTCACCTTTGTGCTGGCTGTGAAGATTCTTCTTCAAAACATTCATGAGGAAAGTAGTCTTCAAGGGAAGAGCATGTGAACAAAGAGTTGTCTTCCACGTCATCTATATCTATTTGCTAAGTATGCAATGATCTACATTGTGTGCTATCATCCATATTAGCAGCTTCTGGGGGAGGGATATAACTATAATCAGTACTATCAATCCAGTATTCATTCATTCCTTAATTAAGTTCAACACTCTACTGACTATATGTCTGCAAAATTTCAAAAGACAAACATTTTATTGGTTCCTGGATATCAAGTTACTTCCCTTGCAGTCAAGAGCTGAGACAGAAAAGTACCTTGAGGGACGGTGAAATAATCTGGCACCATTGATGTCTATTCATTTGTCTGGCTAAGTTAAAAAGACTTCAGTTTCCATCTACAGCTGTACATCTGACACAGTTCAACTAGCAATAAAGAACTAGACAAAAGAAAATCTACCTGCATTTATTCCCAGCTGTTGCTTTCCAAGGCAGCAACCCAAGCCTGAGTGCATTCTGCAACTAAATTGCACAAATACTGCAGACATACACATCAAATAAAGATATCTGCATTTTAAGAACATCTAAGCAGTGAATACACAAAGAGTGGAAGACTTTTTGCCTTCCAGATATTTTACAATTCAATTCCCAGAAGGTCTAGCCAGCATGATCAATGGTTAGGGATTATGGGAGATAAAGCTCAAAACATCTGGAGGGTTAAAACTTCCCTACTCCAGAAATACTTCCACACAGAAATTGTGTGTGTGTGCGTGCGTGCGCGCACGTGTGTGCGTGTATACATACATATATACATATCTCTAATGGACAACATGCCATGCCATGTCGGTATTTTGGATGAAAAGGAAATATATACTGTAAACACCTGCATGTATCTACAAAATAGATCTTAAGTAGCAGCACAGTAGCACAACCGAGATTAGAACAGCACTCTTGCCTACTGTAAACTGCCACAGAATAGAAAATAACAGCTTCCTCCTAGCAGAATACCTTATAACTATTATCCCCAACTTTGGTTCTCCAGATGTTTTTTTTTCACTTCAACTGCCACAGACCCAAGGCAACACAGCAAATGTTCAGGAATTCTGGAAGTTTCAGGCCAAAACAACTGGAAGGGAAAAGGTTGGGAACCACTGCCTTATATAACTAGAATGAACAAATGTGGTTGTTATAACCCCTGGGTGAACCTGCCACTACAGAAAAGTTTTTCTTGGAAGCATGAGCAGCGTCCCCCTTAGCTTATGGATCCTCAGGGATCCTATTCAAAAAGTTTCCTTTTAAAATTACCTTTGAGGCCTTTTAGAAGGTACTGAAAATGTGAGAGTGAAGAGAATTTCATTTGTTACATTTCTTGCCTATGGTTTGGCTGCTGAACAACATTCTTTAAATATAATTTTATTTTATTCTAATATTCTTAGAAGTTTATACCAAGAATGGCAAAATCTCCCACTATCCCAGTTGCTATTGAAACTTTAGCTCCTTTCTGTTTAAGTAAGAGATCTAGGCATGTTTCAAAATGCCAAAAGAAATTGCAAATCTAGACTATTAAAAGAAACTAAGATTAAACAGAATGATTTACTGCATACTTCTATCTTGTCCTCTAACCGTGTTGGGCCTCTGGATTTACTGTGCCCTGTGGCACATCCCCAATATAAACAAGCTGTCAAGACTGACTCAGATAAGCCAACTGTGCTCCAGACAGTTAAAACGTTACATTAAATAATCATAGTGTAACGGTTGCAAAAGAAAACCCCTGAAACTGGCAGTATTAATACAAACAAATAATACACCAAAAATTTTGCAAAATTAACATTCCTTTTTTAACTGCTGCATTCCTTGTGGCTGAAAAAAAGAAAGGAAAGGAAAAAGAGAGAACATTGACCAGTCAACTCCAAATCAACAGATATTTCAACTGCTCACTCCAGAGATCCAAATTCAGCCATCCTGCCAGCAGAATTTCATCTCAAACTCTGTCCCTATACTAGCTAATGTTGAAGAGTAACATACAAGGGAACTAGCCACTATGGAAGCACATGTCTTCTGAAAAATAATGAATTTCACTATAGTTGTTCTGCAGCTTGTATATTCCATATACTTGCTGGGCTAAGTGAGACAAGAAGAAGTAAGGTAAATCATTGGGAAATTAGTAGGAAAGGTACATCTTTCAAACTGTGACACTGCCTTGTGTAGGAAAAAGAATAGTCCAATAATTCCCAAATCTGCAAGTGTAAGATTTTGTGAGTTTCTTTTGGAGAAATAACACAGTTACACCCATTTCATTTTTTTGTTTCTAATTTTACATATGGTGGCTAACCCATTTTGAACCAAAGTTTCTTTGATACAGGAAGTTGCAAACATAAAAACACAAGACAAGAAAATCAAGTTTCTTTTGACACATGAAATTTGTAGTATAACTCTGAACTTGATTTTTTCTTCTGCCTAAAAAGTCATGAGATGCCGCTTATACCATTGAAACTGGGCTTGCTAACAGCCTTTTAACTTTGCTAGGTATTAGTCGGCGTGGGTTATCAAAAAGAAACATATATTTGCAGTTCACTTTTATAAAATCCCATCAACATGTCTGGTCTAGGCAGACATGCCACATAATCCCATGAACTTTTATTCACTTCTATTAATGTAAAACAAATCCACATCAGGGCAGTTCAGTGATGTGACTGGGTAGTTAATAGCTTCAACTGATTGATTTTTAGTATTTTTCTTATAAGGGGCAAAATAAAAACTAAACCTGAAGACAACACCTTTTTGCATAAACTTACTGGCCAAGAAAAATAACTATTATAATTTAACCCACCTATAACTGACCCTGATCAATCTGGAATGATAAAGAGTTGGAGGGAACCCCCACAGATCATCGAGTCCAACCTTTTTGTCAGTACAGGAATCCACAGTAAAAGCATCTCTATAATATCAGCAGGCTGACTTAGAGACCACCTCTCGGATACTTCCAGGGGAATCTAGTTATACTATACTTTAGTCTTATGGAAATCAATGACACAAGGCAGTCATGGCTAATTTAAATTGCATTGGTTCAATGGAACTAAAGCATGGGTTAGTTGGGATTCACTACATAATTTCTTTGTAGTTCTACAGAAGAACCACTTAAAATAAGAAGCAGCAAATTGCTCTGTCTAAGAGTTATGTACTTTCTTCAACTAGGCTGCGGGGGTGGTAGTGGATGTTAATGCATTCCAATATAAATGGCTTGTGAAAAACATTCCCTAAGAGATGCTTCCAAGTTTTTCCTTACAGTCGTTTCATTTGAGATTTTTTTTAAAAAAGAAGCTAGTAACTATACTGCATTGAGAAGCAGGCCACTTTTCAAGATTAGGAGCATGCACACATTTTTTTTCCTTTCCTTTTTTTTTTTTTGGCTGTGCTGGCATCAACTTCTGACAATGATAATGTCAAGCTAGCTTAACACCCAACGGGATGTAGCACTTCAGACAGTTTCTTGGCAGATGAAGATGTGAAAACATGTCTGCAGTTCTGATACGCACCCTGGCACTGCTGCACAAATACCTTTTACTAGACAGAAACCCAGGAGTAGGCTCAAAAGACTTAAACTGCACATTGATCGAAAACATAAACTAAGTTTTTCTTTTACCCAGTGTGATTTGTTGTCTTGCGTTTTTATTGGTTTGCAAGATGTTAAAAAAAATATATAGTACCAATACTTTAGAAATCAAATCCATAAAAATTAATTGAACCCCCTCCCAAGATTCCTGACTAACAGTAAGACTACAGCCAGCATGAACCCATTAATAACAGAATGTGTGACAAAATTTTCAGAACAATAAACTCACCAGACTATATTAAGGAGCCAGGCTCCAAAAATATCAAACTAACATGACCACAACGTTCCAAGCACACTGAACAGGAAAGCTTTCATCACAATGGTAGGTAAAAATATTTTACTTACTGCTTTGAGGTGTGTGAGCCAAAATATTTTGCTCTGTAATGGTTCTTGCTCACGTTCTTCTGCATGCACGCAAACAGCATTCACTGACAGCGAAAATGATCTCTACCTCAAAACCTCTATTTAGTTTTGACAGTTGGGCAAACTGTGATTAATCCCTTTCAGTTGCAGAGAATTTCCCATCCCCACCCCCATTCCGTCCCTTGTCCAGCTAACATACTTGGATTCAGTGCTACTGAATTTGGCGCAGTCAAAAAATCAATTTTACTGATGATTTGGCAGTTTGTCCAGAAAGGGTCACTGGCTTTTCAAGATCAATTAAAGTATATGAGAGTTCTCATTGGCAAATCACATTAATGCAAACAGCACACAAGAGAGGCCAGTAGGGATATCTGTCTCCACAATTACACATTTCTATCATATATACTAGAAACAGTAAATTTGCTTACACTTAAGAATGCCAAAAGTCTTTCTTGGAAAAACTAGTCACATATTGTTTAAAACTTCGTATAAGCATTCAAAGACATTCTTCATTGTAGGGAAGGAAAGAAAATATTTTTTAAAATGATTGAAAAACATGTTTCTCGAGTGTTCAGAAACCCTGAAGAGGACAATCCTGGATTATTCGGGACTTATTCATTCAGGACTTATTCTGCACATAATTTGTACATCTAGGGGGAGGTTACCAGAAACAGCATTTTTCCAGCATTTCTATGCAAAAAACAAAACAAAACACAAGTGTTTTCTTTGGGGGGGAAATGTACAAACTTTGCACAGTCCTAAACTGAAAATAGTTTTTGCAGAGAATCATATTTTACAGCAATGATGGGGGCTGCAGAGATCTCAGGCAGGAGTGACCTCAAACATTCAGCATCTGCCCACCTGTGGTAGAGCACACACATAGGAAGAGCCAGCATGGTGTAGTGGTTCGAATGTTGAGACTAGAACACTGGGAGATTTGAATCCCTGCTCAGTCATGAAAACTCACGGGTGACCTTGGGCAAATCACACTCTCTAAGACTCAGAGGAAGGCAAATCATGGCAAGAAAACCGAGTGATAGGTTCACCTTAGAGTCACCATAAGCCAGAAATGACTTGAAAGCACACAACAACACTAATATAGATGGTGGAGGGGAGGGAGAGATTGCAACCAGCATATCATTAAATTCCTAAGTCACTGCACAAATTGGCAGGAGGATGCAAAGGCAGCACGTGCATGAATCTAGCTGCAGCGGACTCTCCCTCTTTTCCTACTGCCTCTCATTTTACCAAGCAGTCACTATCTTTTCCAGTGAGTGATGCCATCTCGCAATATGTCCAGTATGATAGCCACAGTTGAGTTATCTGAATGGATCTACACTAACTAGGACTAGAACTGTTTTAGGTCTTCCAGTTTAATTTGTTTTGGGCCGTGTAACCTTTCATTTGTTGAACGATAGCTATGCTGGCCTCAGAGTTCTTAAAACATATGTCTTTGCTCAGTGTTGTGTTAAGAATTCTAGAGTTCCAGATGTTCTATGCAATTTTCAATTCACTTTTTGTACAATAGTACAGGCACAATGCAAAGCTGGCTAACTTCATCATCAATTTGTATGAAATGGAAGCCTAACAAAATTTTTGAAAATAATAGTATGCAGTCACCTCACTTGTAAAATGAACAACGCAGATTATATTTGCATTTGATTTTCAGTGATGCAGAAGTTGTTGTTTTTTGTTTTGTTTTTTTAATTTTCCTCCAGATTTCTGCTGCCACCTGCAGGTTTATTTTCAAGTCAGTATTTTCTAATGAAGACAAGACTTTCCAACAAAATTAATATTCCTCTGTTGTAGATTCTTACAAAAGGTTATTAAGACAGATTTATAGCATAGCTTAAAGTCATGTCAGTGTAAGGGCTGGGACACAACCAAGACAACTAAACAATGCAGTTAGGCAAATGAACAGATTAGTCAGGTGATGGTCATGATGACTATGATGCGGAGAAATTTTGAAATGCTTTTGTTTCAAAACTAAAGTTTACCAGTCCACATGAAAGTCCATATCAGTTGAACCTTGATAGAACATTTTGAAAGGTACTTTCCTCCTACAAATTCAAAATATTTAAGAAAAACTAGTTTCACAGGAATACACCTCTGGTTGCTGAATATATTAGCACAACTGCTGACTTATCTAAATGGCAATCTATATTGAAAAATATCAATGGGGCTAAGAAATGCAAGCAGACTAAGAGACAAAGGGACCCTGAGGGAGCAAGTCCACAATGATGAATGGAAGTCTTCTGCATACATAGTGCATGTTTGTTTGGATTGCACAGAAATGTCTCAAGTAATTAAAACAAGTTCAATAATGATCTTGTCCACAGGGCAGATGTTTCTTTTGCTGCAGTTTATTCACAGGCTCACTTATAACAGAAAGAAGGTAGGGGGTACATTTAGATAAGCAACAGCTAAATGACAGTGACAATTCAGATGTGAATTACAAGGTTTTAATTACACAGAGATGAGCAGATGACAGCAAAAACTGCAAGCTTGAATGCTTCATCATGTTCTTTGTAAGCCTTTGTTGTAATTAGAGCTACATTTGGTTGCTTGACTATTAAAAAAACAAAACAAAAAAACCTTGAATAGGCCAGGGAGTGCAACAGTCCACTTCAAAACCTAATGCTTGAACTGGTGATTGCTATTATAAGTCGTTAGTTATAGCAAAAATGAAACATTTCAAACAAAGAAGGGTGTGGATATGCTCCTCTTGTGTAAGAAAATAATATGTTGGATTTCCTATCATTTGCATAGAAATCTCTCTGTTAATCTTTGTATAAAGAGTTCAAAAATATATATAGAGTATACTGAGAACTAGTAATTTCTTTTTCCCGGAAGAATATCAGTTGCTGTAGAAGCAGTATTGTAAAAGCTTCCCCCGCCTTGCTTTTGTCATGTGGTTGTTGTTGTACCATTTTCAAGTGGGTGGTTTTAACTATAGGCTTGGGCTACAATACAGACAATTTTAATCTAGTCATACAATCTTAAGCTACTATCCCTTTAAGAGTTTTTTGAACCCCAGCAGGTTAGCTATATAGCTACCCAGATAGGTCCACTAGCCACATATGTACATGAAAGAATTGCACATGACAAATGTGGAAAGGAAGAAACAATTAATACAAATATGGCCCCTTCTATTATATAGTTCACATTTTGAGAAGGGTCTTCTTATTTACTTATTACACTTACACTGTGCATATTCCATAAAAATGCCAAGGGCTGCTAAGAAGAGTATAACCTACAAAAAATACCTTTCATTTATTCTGTATGAACAGGAATGATCATAAAGTGATATGAAATCATTTTAAAACACTGTTTCTGAGACAATGTTGAAAACATAATGCTGCAACTAATAGACAGGCTAATATGTCAAGTGAATATTGTAGCACTTGATGTTATATCTGTGTCTGACACTAGGAAGCAGCAACATTTCGGACAGATGCATTTCTCACCCTCATCTGCATTTCATATTTCTATATACCTAGCCAGAAGCTGTACCTGAGTACTTGATATTACCTGAGCATCCAGTGACACATGATTTCTTTCTCTTGGTTGTATCATAAAGAATTAAGAAACATTTATCTGGCCCACGAGTGGGAAAGTTGATAATAACAGTGACAATGTGGTTTTCAGGCTTATCTATTTGACATGTTACCAAAGCTGCACCACTTCGCTCACTCTATCACTTTCATCATGTACATTGCTACTTCTGAAGCATGAAGCCTCCTGTATTCTTGGTGGCTCTTCACATAGTTTAGAACCCTGACTGTAGAGACTTCTAAAGTAAAGAGAAGATCCCTAGCTTTGTAAATTAGGCGGGATATGCTGAAGACAAAACAGGGAGGAGTGGTGGATTGTGGGGTGAAGTTAAATATACAGCCCCACTCCCCATTCACCTCACTTAACCAGTTCATGGGACTACATCATATTGCCGTCACCATCTCTTCACACAGTCACTTAGTTTTTTCCATCTTCCTGGAGGTCCCCCTCTCCCAAGTACTGAACTGATTTTCAATAAATGTGATAATCCTGCAAGGAAAATATAAAGATTCAGAGCTAGGGTTTGCTGCCATACATCTCTCTCTCTCTCTCTCCTCTCCCCCCTCTCTCTCGCAATGTGTGTGTGTGTAAATATGTGTATGTGTGTGTAAATAAATAAAATAGCCATGCTAATGCAGGAAGAGAAAAATAAAATACACAATTCAGCAATGCCTTTACTCGGAATCACCCAATGCCACAAAAGTGTGCAGGCTTTCAAGCTCTCCAGAAGTCTTCATCAATCCAGACTACATTTTATGTTTCATCAGCCTCCCGCAGCTCAGAATTGAAGATTTAACACTACCATCAGATGAATAACGATAACCGGTAACAATTACCAGAATATCCGATGATGGATTTGCTTTAGGTTCTCCATAAGTTGAAACGAGGTTGATGGCATACAACAACAAAATGAGCAGAACTTCAGAGCACCTAATCATGACACAAACTTACAAATAGTTATGAATGCACTAACCCCAGAAGTTAGAAACCACAGCTTTATCTTGGACTTATCTGTGATACCCTATAACTGCCTTTCTACAAGACATATCACTTTACTGATTCTGTATGAACAAGAAATATTATTCCCCATGCAATCATTTTAGAATGATACTTTGGAGACAAAGTTTGAAGATGTAATGATGTGGCTTACAAACTACTGAATCAATTCCATATTGTGATGCCTGAAGACATTACGTTAGTTTCACTCACTAGAGGGCAGCAACATTTCAAACAAATACAATTTTCACTTTCAGCTATACTTGATCTTTCTGCATATCTAGCCATAAACCACATACAGTAACTGATTCTACCTAAGCCTCCAATAACATGCACTTTCTTGTATTGGTTGCATCCGAAGTAGTTAATGAATCTTTATCTACCTCCTGGGGCATAGGCAGGATTTTTCCCCCATGTTCCCATATCCCAGGCTTACTGATTAGAAAAAGGTTTTTCCTGAGAGCCTCAAAAGTGGGGTAATTTCCCCATATTTTAGCTCCCTGAGGCTATTTAAGACCTGGGGAGTTTTTTTATAACCAAAAATCAAACTGTACCCCTCCCTGGGAGGGACTGGAGACACCTTGGCTTAGAGGGCCACATACATAAACAGACCCTAGATTATTTTTGATTTTTAAAAAAACTTTTGGGGCTCCAACTGATAAAAAATCAAGGAGATGACAAAGTGTTCTGCTGTATGAAAAATTTCTGAACAAACTGTTCCATAAACTTCTAGTATGGCTTCTATATTAGTATACGTGTTCTTTTCATTTTATGTTTTTCACCTTAACCTGGAATTTGTTTAATACTACTTTACATTTTATTCTCTTTTATTAGTATTTTAAACTGATTTGCCTTTATTCTGTAAAGCACTGTGGCGCGGGGCCAGGCCTGCTTTTCTTTTCACGGACTGGAGATGGTAGTTGCCCTCCCAGCCTCTCTACAGCACCCTGCTGCTCCACCTTCCTAGACAACCCTGCTTTCCCCTTTTAAATCCACCCCCTTAGTGGAAAGGGAGTAAAGCCTCTCTGGTCTTATTCAAAAGGATCTGATAACCTGTGATAGTGTGTTTCTATCAAAAATAGAACTGAAGAGACATACTCTGCTGAGTTAGCAATTATAAAAATAAAATGCAATCTTTATTAAAACAACAAACAGAGGAAAGCTATTGGGTATTATAAGTATATATAAGCAAAACAGAACTTCCAAAAATGTCTAGCCAGATTCCTCAGCTCAACTCAGTATTCAGGTACAAAGCTTTCATAACCACACAACAGCAACAAGAGTTAGGGGTCGGCCATTGGGCTGGTCCAGAATGACCCCTCTTATTCTCTGAAAATATTACATAAAGGATCAGGTGCCTCTACTAAATGGAGTGGGCTGTGGTGCCAGGAGAGGAGAGACAAGGTGGATGTATCTTCCATTGGCAGAACTCTTCCAACATTGGAAATCACATCTTGGGTCTACTTCAACCATTTTCATGTTCTTCTCAATAACTTCAATAACAATTACATCACAGGTTCTGTGACAACATGCCATGCTCTGAATATCCATTTAGACAATTCTTAGGTGAAAGGACTATTTTCAGGAACCATAATTCCATATGGCACCTTTTAGAAAAATTCTATATTCAGCATTCATAATAAAATGCCTCACTTTTAAAAAATATTTATAAAATGACAGCACATTTCCAGTTATCAAGCCTGTACCCAATGATCCTTGAAATTGAATTTAAATCATGTACATTCAGTATCCTTCACCCTTGCTATGGATAGTAAGGGAGAGAAGAGAACAGAAGGCAACAGGCTTATTTATCAAACTAAAACACTAGAGACACTTCAACTGATTATTTTTTTTCTATTCCTGTTAATCAAAACTAGGTTCCTTCTCAGTGGTTTATATTCAACTCCCATTTTCCTAGGGTGGATGATGTCTTTTAAGTAACAAAGCAAAAATTACATGGATGCTCCATTGTTAGGTTTTTCATTCAAACAATTTGTGTGCATATGCTAATAGAAAAGGTTACAAAACAAAACAGAGGGGAAAGTGTTTGGGAAGTACAACTTGGAAGGAAAAGGGCCATAGTGGGCTATGGTCAGAAAGCAGAGCAAAAATAATAATTTGTTCTAGTGTGCTGGGAAAGTGGGGAGCATGTTTCTTGTAGGGAGAGGATGACAGAGACCACTTGTCAGGTCCATCTATTAGAGCCAAGATTTCCTGGTTACTGAGGATAACCTTTCCCTGTCCTCTGTAAGTATTTGTGGAGTCCTTGCTTTTCACACCCACTGCATGTAATAAATATAAACTATCAGTAAAACTATCAAATTTGTACATGTTCAGCCCAAATTCATTTCCAAAAAAATCACTTGAAATGTATTTTCTATTATCTCTTTTCTTATGAAAAATCTAGGAAACAAATTAGACAAGAAAAACATCTGAATGTTGAAGGATGCAAGAACACACATAACACTCTGTTTTATACAGAGGCTTATTAGACTAAGAACTATTTCATATGAATCTACTGAACACAAACCAAAACAAAGCACACTGAAGTTATATTTCAGTTTCAACAAGAAAGGTAACCTCATGCTTAAAACTGCTTCCCTTTCACTGTGTTATGCCCTATATTTGCAATACATCAGTCAGACTATTATATGCTTCCGTTCACTTACCTTTTTCATTGCTATTTGATAGGAGGGATGGTGGGCTTGTGGGTTTGGATTTGTCATAGTTGTTAAAGCTCTGGCTGCGCCGGTTGTTGGCACCAACTTGACCACGAGTTTTTGCTTCGCTGCCTGCAGCTGAAACCCTCGTGGTTGGACCTGGAAGTCTGTTTTCAAGTTGAAAAGAAAGTAGCGAAGGTTAATCAGAGTATACAAATAGACTCAAATTCATGCCACATTATGTGCATGGAGGGAGGGGCAGATTACCTCCCATAAAAGACAACTGCCCCAGAGTGGAACTCCATCTATGCCCTCATGCTCATGTGGAGCTCCAGTCCGATGGCTTTCCCAATCCATTCAACTGAGAATATAGAGAGTTCAAAGAATGTGCACAAAGACTGCTTTATTCCATTGTGGCAAAACTATAAATCTTTTCAAGCACTTGTGTACTTGAGCTTTTACATCACTCCAGAACCAATTAATAATGGCTTAAAAATTACTAAAGAGTAATCCAGAATGCCAATGCTTCAGGAACAAGGCAGATGACATCATAAAGGTAGCTTATAGAAGACCAAAACCTTCCACAAACTTAATGATATATATGTTTACCTGAACTGTAAGCATGGATTATGAAACCATAAAAAACTTTAGAGTATGAGCCCCACTGCTCATACTCTAGAGTCCCACTGCTAGTCTTTGAGCTAATGCTAGATCAATATTCTGTCACCAAAGTCCAGATTGCAGAGTCAAGATGCAGGGCTCTAGACTGTAGCAATGCAAGATAATCTTAAGAATTTCTACTCATATGTAAGTCTTTGTGAATTCAATGGAACTTAGTCTGTAATAAATATGCTTAATGTTAACACGTGGTTAAGCACCTTAGAATTTTGTTCTGTTCACTGTGCCATGCTTTTCATTCTAAGATTTAAAAATAAAAGAATCTCACCTTGGATACAGCATTTTCCTGCATCAGCCATCACAACCAGGCTTATCTTACCATGACTTGCACAGAAATGCAGTGACTAGTGCTCTTAATGTAAAATAGCAAATGATTTATTGTATTCTCAAGAATTAAAAGAGTTTATTTCCTTTTTTTTTTAATTGCTTGATGCAGAACTCAGAAGTGCTTGAAATAATCCATAAAACCAACAGCCTAAAACTAATTAAACCTTTTATTAGTATGTAGTTTCCCTGTTGACAGAATTACCATCTGATTAGCAGCATTACAAACTTTGTAACTCCAATTATACCTTTAGGGCTGGGAAGAAAAGTCAGTTAACAACGCTTTCCTCGCAACAAATTCACAGATCAACCAGGGAAAGGAAATCAATGGGGAGAGGAAACACATATGCCTTAGCAGATGCATGCACATGCATGTTTGAGCACAGCTTAACATATTTTATTCCCCACTACCACAGAACACTTAAACTTAGAATTATATGAGTCTTTCATTCTTTTTTTTCTTTTTTTCTTTTTTTTGCTTAAAGACAAACCCCTCAGTTCTCAAATACTTGCAAAGGGGAAACAAAGGGAATAACATTAAAAGAAAATGACTGCAATCATCACAAATACAGACAAGCAGCCCAGAGGAGGGGGAAATACCCAAGAGAAAGCTAAGGAAGATAAATAAGGTTTCATGTTCTTGTGAGAGACCCAGCATTGTCAGGGCAAGGACTTTCAGGCAAACTTCATAGTGGATGAAGCAGCTCCTAGGCCATTTCTGCACTAGAGTGTTATAGCGCTGTTATTCTGCTTGCAACTTTCTATGGAATCTTGGGGTTTGCAGTTTCGGGAGAGGCCAGCTGGCCCCTCCCAAAACTGCAAACCCCAGGATTCCATAGGAGGTTGCAAGCAGAATAACAGCGCTATAACACTCTAGTGCAGAAATGGCCTTAGTGTTTGATAACTGCCTACAACAGGAATGGGCAACTCTTTTTCTATTCACGATGACACTCACTCAAGGACTGTATAGCTACAGTGGTGGATAGGGCCCAGAGATTAAAAGAAGATGTGCCTACTCTTTCTCCTTCTTCTTCTCCCTCTTTTTTCCTACTTAGAAGTCACTTTGGCCCTTTCCACACGGGGCAAATAAATCGTTTCCTGGCGGTTTATTTCGGGTCCGCCCCACTGCGGACATTATTTTGCCACGCTCCACACGTGTGCAGCCTGTACCGTTGTAGTGCGCACTCCAAAGTACACACATTGTTACAGCCACTTTTCCTGTTCTCATTGCCCCGCCCTCCCACGGCTGTGATTGGCATTTAAATTTTTTTTTAATTGGCCCGTGCATCATGACGTGCCCGCTCACGTGTGCACGCACGCTCCGCCCCGCAGTTCCTCCCGCGATGACTCCTTCCTCCCACTGGTTAAAAACAAACCGCGACGAATTTGACTTTCGCGCCATAGCTTGGGGGACCGATCTTTCGTGGCATTGCTGCCTGGAGTGCATTGCTACTTCTGGTCAGTTTAGCAGTTCCTGATTTCGCAGCGAGAGATGGAGGAAGAGGTGGATCAGGTGCTCACTCAAATTGCAAGCTCCCTTCCCCCTTTTTCCCCTTTTCTGGCTGCAGGAAAACGCTTTCCGAAAATGCTTTCCGAGACCACAAAACATGGCGCCTTCCTGCTCTCTGTTGGGGCAGAGCAACCATTGACGTTGCGCGCGCCCATGGCCCGCCCCACAATTACGTCACGCACGAATCGGCCCATATTTTTGCTTCCACACATCCGGGGACGATCAGTATAGAACGATATGAAGAAAAAAAACCACCTTCTGTCCCGCACGCTGACTGATGGTGCCGTCTCCGTGCGATTTAAGGTGTGGAACTTTAAAATTATGTCCGACCCAGTGCACTCCAAGGTGTGGACTACGTCCGTCGGAGGTCGTGCCCCGATTTATTTGCCCCGTGTGGAAAGGGCCTTTGATATAGGCCTGAACTAATCTGCTTCAGAACACTTTTGAAACTAGGCTAAGGGCCTTTTGAGAGCAGGGTCAAGATCGAAACAGGTCCCTAAGGCCACAGATTTTCCACCACAACCTACAGAAAGGCATAGTACATTTGTTCTTCTCTTCCACTCCGGCTGTCTTGGTGCTTGACCATTACCTCCCCTACTTTCTATTGATATTCAGCAGAAAGTCACATTTTTTTTCTTCCACTGGCAGAACTCAGATAAAAAGAATCTTAGAAGACAGGCAGCAATGTGACAAAACTCAACCAATGTGGAGGGATTACAAAATTCAGTCATTTCATTTCAAGCAAAAGAAAAGACCAATAGTGCATCAATAATGGAGAAGTATAATGTCTGTGAAAATAAAATGAAAGTGACAGTTCTTATGGCAAACATACTTTTGTTTCTAAAAGACTGATGGTCCAAAGAACTCCATGATTCTGAGTTCAAAGGAGAAAATTCTCCCACTCCTTCACACAAAAGGAGTGGGGCAAAATCTGCCACAATCTTGCCAAGTGAGACAAAATGTTTGAAATGTTTTCATTCACACAAATGCAAGAATGAAATTAAAAATATTTTTATCTTTCATTCACAATTGTGTGGCCTGAAGGGGTACCATATGTGACCAAGGTTTTCTTAGTGAAAATCTATACAATTCCTTTTAGAAATCCATTTGACCCCTACATTCTTGTCACTTGGCAGCAATTTTAAAATACCTGTTTGTATAAGCTTTTTGCAAAATAAGCAAGTGTGTGGCTTGTCATTTATACTGCTTATCTTTATTGTTTTTTGTGTATTTCATCTCACATTGGTTATTTAACATACTTGATCTATGATTTGAGATATCCATTCTTTGGAATATAATTAATAATTAGTTAATAGCAATAGCAATAATTAATAATTAGTTAATAGCAAAGGCTCAATTGGAGTGAGCAAAGAGGTATACAGCTCACTAGGAAAGCCACCCCAAAGCTTTGGTTTAAATTTGACATGAAGGGTGTACTGAATAATTTTCAGTTCAAAAGTTTTTCAGAATTCCATAGCACCTTATAAGTGTTTTTTGGTAGAAGATAAAGGTAAAAGTGAGTGAAGAAAGAGAAAGGGACTGTAAGTGCCCACTGACATTGTGATAAGACTGTAAAGATGAGGGAGAAGCGAGTCAAAAAACTGGGCAAAGGAATCTATTCTGGCAGGTCTACCCAGTCTAGTTTTAATTGTGTTTTTAATTGTATTTCAATTGTACATCTAACTGTACTTTAATTGTACTTTGAATTATGATATATTTTAATTATAGTGTATTTGTAATTAATTGTTCTATGTGTATTTTAAGTATGACTTTTAGCTCTATTTATTCTACATCTCGCTTCGAGCCATGGGGAGAGATGGGTAACAAATAAAGGTTGTTGTTGTTGTTGTTGTTGTTGTTGTTGTTGTTATTATTATTATTATTATTGCCATCGTCGTCGTCGTCATCATCACCATCTATTTGACTAAAAATCTGGGTAAACTCCATTGAAATAAACTGGAGCTGTGTGAGAGCTTTTCTCAGATGGTCTTCATGAATTGTCTCATCATAGAGTTTTGAGAAAAACACCTTCATTGGTGGTATCCATCCTGATAAGCATTTTAAAAATCTGTCAGCATTGTCTTCATAATAAAATTCTCAGAAAAGGACCTATATTGTTCTCCTGCAAGCAGAAAGGAAGCTTGGAAAAGCTCAATTACACAGATAAAAATGAACTATATGCAGGGCTATGTACATGCACCTGCCACTAGTGTCAAACTTGCATCTAGTCCTTTCCCAGTAGGTGTTCCTCTATATTACACATCTCCAGTGTTATGTCCAAGTTTGCTCTAAAGCTGAGTATAAACCTATTGATGTACAGAGGTCAGATACGTATAAATAAGGATACCCAGAATAAGTGAGATGAAATAAGAAAAGTTCCTGCAGGAGAGAAACAGTTCTTCATCAAGTTTTCTCCTTTCCTGCATGTAATTAAAAACATGGACAATTGGGAGGAGAGAATCTAACTTATAGAGAAAAATTAATGTAATGTATTACCTTTTTAGTGCAAAAATGGGTAAACCATTTTAGTCTTATGTAATACAAAGCAATAGATGCATTTCTAATGAAATAAATGCGACAGAATGGGAAGCATGAATTTCATCCCAAGAAAATCTATGACAAATATTGCAGCTATTAATAGAGATTAGGGCAACAGTTTTAAATGCTGTGGTGGGATGGTTGTAGGAGTAAGAATGCAGATCAACTGTGACTTAGTGGGGTATAAATGGAGTGAAACATCTACTATTCATTCTCAGTGAGATTAGATCTTCCCTATTGGAGCCCCCTTGAAGAAACCAGAGCAGAGATGACCTCTACACTGCTGCACTTCACCATGTGAAACAATACTCTTTATTATCCTTGAAAAAATGAAACAGATTTCAGAAGAGTCAGAAATAAACAATAACTAGGGACTAAAATTCAAACTAGCCTAAAGAGACAAGATCCCATCTGATCCTGGAAGCTAAGCAGGGTCAGCCCTGGTTAGTTAGTACTTGTATGGGAGACCACCAATGAATACCACCAACAAAATAGGATCTATTTCAGAGGAAGGAACTGGCAAAACCACATCCGAGTATTCTTTGCATAAGAAAATCCTATGTAATTCAGGGGGTTGCCATAAGTTGACAGGCAACTTGATGGCAGATACACTTTGAAGGGGACATTCCCAAATATTATTATTGGTTTATTTTTCCCCAATGGAAAAAATTATAGGGATAGAATCATATGAACACAGCACCACAGAGAAGCAGCACTAGCCTAAGACACTCTGCTCCTTAAGGCAAAGTGTAGGTTGGTACTTCTTCCTCACTCCACGTGCAGAAACCAGTTGCAATCATAGAATCATAGAAATGTAGAATTGGAAGAGACCACAGAGGCCATCCAGTCCAACCTCCTCCCATGTAGGAACACCCTCAAAGCGCTCCTGACAGATGGCCATCCAGCCTCTGCTTAAAAACCTCCAAAGAAGGAGACTCCACTACACTCCGAGGCAGCATATTCCACTGCCGGACAGCCCTGACCGTTAGGAAGTTCTTCCTGAGGTTCAGGTGGAATCTCCTTTCCTGCAGCTTGAATCCAGTGCTCCTTGTCCTGGTCTCTGGAGCAGCAGAAAACAAGCCCACTCCCTCCTCGACATGGCATCCCTTCAAATACTTAAACATGGCTATCATGTCCCCTCTTAACCTTCTCTTCTGCAGACTAAATGACAGTCAAATATTACTTCAACACTAGTAGGGGGGATTGGCTCCCACATCACATCAGAGGCAGCATCCTTGTATAGGTGGCCCTTGAAAGCCATGTGGCATCACAACTCTGTCCTTCAGTGGTAGTGAACAATGGAGAGCTTACAAGAAATTGCTGGGGAAGAGGTTCCTGTCATCCCCCCACCAGCATCTGCCACCTAAACATGGTGCCTAACTCTCCTTAATGGTAGAGACAGCTTTGTAGGACAGGCTGCACTGCTGTCTCACTCTTGGCATTAGACATATTAACTGGCCCTAACGCAGTATGTCTCCATGCTGGCATTGACATGTGAACTGGTAAAGAACTTGTGTGAGCACGTGATCACACACAGACTTCCAGGAACCTCAACTGTAGAGTTAGCGTGATGGGGAAGGCTGTGTAGAAGCAGCTGCTTGCACATAAGCTTTATGAGTTCAGATGTCCAAGTCATCACAGTGTCAGGGGTCAAGAATTGTCTGACATTTTGGGTGGGGGGAGCAGTGTGTCCTGCTTTATATTGATTTCTTCACTCCATAGAATGACCCATACTATGGTAAATGAGTGATGCTACTTTCATAGAATTCACGTGTGAAAGATGCTTATTTGTTACCATTATGAATGACACCAATAAGAATTCCAGATCACTTGTAGAAGTTACCATGATGGTGTCATGCGCTTCCAGGACCTGGACTCAGACTCAGAGTCTGAGAGAGCAGAACCTGCCCTGAGCCCTGGCACAGAGGCTGTTACAGCAGCACCTGCAGAGCAGACACCCACCCCTGAGACAGAGCAGGGGGCTGTGCCAGCCCCAGCAGGGAGCTCTGCTCATTCTGACATGGAGAATGACCTATCTATATCTATTCACCCAGCATAGACACCAAAAGGGTCTCCTGCGTCGCTCCCAGTGAATTTATGCCAAACAGTAATTAATCAAGCACCACCTGCACTGATCTTGGAACCTATAAGAATGGAGCCTTTCCCCCTCTAGCTTTTGTCAGTAATTAACTAACCACTTCTCTGGTGCTTTTTTTGCTGCCCTTGCCTATGTTTCTGCCTTGACTTGTGTTTGTTTTGCCTGCTTCTGATTTACGGACATTATTGGGACCATTATTGCTTCTCATTTGCAAAGCTGTTTCTTTGCTTAAGGAAACTGACCACTCAAGTTACTGCTGAGTTTCTGACCTGTGTTGGTTATCAGCTTCTCCTGGCTGGCTGCCAACCCAGACCAAGCTTGGACAGATGCCAGGTTTCGGAAAAGGTAAATGCTGCGTGCCAGATTCCAGAATCCCTCAACTGCCCTAAGTTCAGGGTTCTGGGAGTCACAATCCAAAAAAAGGAACACTTCCAAGCTCTGATGTCTCCAAACTAATAACATAAATTATTACTTATAATCACAAGGCTTTAAAGGAAAGGGGTAACAGATACAGAAGACACTGCTATAAATCACCCTTAACCCACAAAAGAGGATTAGGTGTATGCCTAAAAAATACATATGTACATATATATATACATACATACAAAAAGCACAATACTAAAGGAAAAGTTTCCCTGTACTCTGATGATTCTTAAAACAGTTGGTTTAAACTCAAGAGGTAAGCATTGGTAAGGTGATCCCTAAGACATGCAGAATGGGGTTCTTGCAAGGAGGGTTATCCATGCTTTGCATTAGAGAAAGAAACGCTAACCTAGAAGTCTTTTTCTGACCAAGAGTGAATCGGATGATTTTGCTTTGAGATGAGTCCCTGGGTGATGCACTGTACAACAAGAAAGAAAAAAAAAGTGGAAGATGCAAGTGAGTAAAGAAGAAACATTCGCACATGAACCCACCGAGAGGACAAAGGTTTTTGGAAAGAGATTCAGCCAGAAGGGAAAAAAAATTCCCACGACCCAGTCAGGTATTGCACCTCTTCTTAATTTGTGTTTATTAAAACAGCAACAGTGACAGAGGCAGAATATGCATGCAAATTTATTTCAGGCCTATAAGAAACAGTTTTTTAAAGTAAGCTTCACAAATGCATTTTCAGTCTACAGGTACATTAGTGAAATAGTACAATTTTACAGGATGCTACAAATCTGATATTCATCACGCCAACAAGCACATTTCAATGATTTTCCTAACATGGCAAGGTTTTTGTGGGGAGGATCTTTAGCTCTGCTGTAGAACACGTAAGTTGCATATAGATGGTGCCAGGCTCAATCCCTGGCATTTCTAGGTAGAGCTGGACAAACTCTAGTGACTGCCTTCCATTTAATTTTGTTGCAGTAAATACCAGGTCTTGCCACATGATGGCACATCCCAATGAAACCTTCACCATGCAGAAGTGATAGAATTACTGCTTTGGAGGCTCTTATCATCAGATAAAAGACAGAGTAATCAGGGTTTTTTCTTTCTTTATAGCTCAATATATATGATACATACCTTTAAAAGAGAAATGAAAAGTACTTGTAATTTTGGTTAAAAAAAAGTACTGAAAAATCCACAGGCGCCACTATGCTATTTGTCTAAATACCTTAAAGGTACCAGATCACATCTGATCCCAGGAGCTAAGCAGGGTCAACTCTGGTTAGTACTTGGATGGGAGATCACCAACAAATACCATGTGCTGTAGATTATATTTCAGAGGAAAGAACTGACATGACTACCTTTCTTGCCTAAGAAAACCCTACAAAATTTATGGGGTTGTCACAAGTCGACAGAAGACTTGAAGGCATATAACCACACACCACTGTGTTATAAAACTATGATCTAATTTTTAGGAAGTGTATGGTTTACAAAGATAATCACAAAAACAAGCTGTTGATTCCGCTTTACACATGTCTCTAATTTCTGGAGTTAAGTCTGTGAAAAATGTGGAAGAATACATAATGGTTTTACACGTACTGGGGGAGTGGAATACAGGATTTTCTAAATGAAAACATGCCTTGACCGTACTGAGGAGGGAATAGGGGGGGCATGACTCTATCCTAGTAAAAACTATATGCCACCTCAACTTAGTAAGGTGACTCAAAAAAGATCTGGCTCTGAACATTAACCACATTCACTGTCCTCATTCACAATGAAAACAATGGCCAGAATCCAATGGCATCACTAGAAATTCCAAAAGTGCAAACAAGAGGTGCTAGTCCTTCCTTTACGCTACTCCCTGTATACCCTAAAAGCTGATTCCAGGAGGTCTAGGAAAGCTTGTAATAGATAGATAGCTTGCAATAGATAGCTACGAGGGAAAGAGAAGCAAAAGAAACAACAACCACAATGTTAGAGCCAGACCACCGCCTAAGAGAGAACAATCTGTTTACTGACTGAGCATACGATAATGAGGAAATGAAAGCATTCACAAAGAGTGCCGTATATGCAAATCAAATACATGTGATGCAAGAAAGGACATCTCTCAACATGTGTTGTGAGGTGTTCAGTCCTTTTCCTCACCATCACCTTCTTCACAGATTCATTACACCACAGCTGCTTTGGAAAAGACAGGTATTGTATCTGCATTCTTCCTGTCTTCCCCCCTCACCTCAGAAAAGCGGGCAGTTGTCTACTGAGGGGAGATTTGAGTCAGAAGCACCATGGGGGGAGACATAAATAATTCTTATCCATAATACAGGCCCAGGATTGCTGCCATAGGGCAATTTGTCTCCATGTTCATCACTGGGAGATAAGAGTCTTGTTATCACCTATATCTCATATCACCATGGATTACCCACATCTTGTATAGTTTGACCTTACCGATACATAGATCAGTGTGGCTGCAGTACAGTGCAGAGGATATTGTGTAAAGAATTGTACTTAAGGGTCATATACATCCAGAAGCAGGTGTCTGCATTCATATCCCTAGCAGGAACATCATGTACATGGGGCTCTTGAAAGCAGAATTTCTCCCCTGACAAATCTAATTACCAAGGCCACCATGGAGCCTTGAGAGACTGAATTTAGTTCCCCTTGCTCCTACTTTACCACAAAACAGAATGAATATTTTATTCCTAATATCTATTGCCAGCATCTATATTTTGCTCTATCTCCATCTAATGTCTTGATGGTAAAAGTGAACATGACTTTGAAATGATTTCCAGGGTCAGAAAATCAGAAGACCTGTTTGCCACATACAAACATTTCTAGATATAAAAGTGTCCAAGTAAGATGCTATTTTGACACTGTGAAACAGATAACATTTAAGCAGGAGGAGAAAACTGCAGAAGACAACCCACCTGGACTGCATTTCTGGTTGTGCTTTTAGCTGAAGGTGTGATGGTTGCTGAGGTTGTTGGCACTGGATCTGGGGTGAAGCTGGCACTGGTTGTTGGGACTGCTGCTGCTGTTGCTGAACTTGCTGTTCTTGGAGTCCAACCTGACAATGGGATGGAGACCCCACTTGCTGAGGAGATGTGAGTGGAGGCTGGGATGAATGGTGCTGTGAGTGCTGTTTTGGAGGCTGCTGTTGCTGTTGCTTGTAGCGTGACAGACTGAAGAAAAGGCCTAAGATGGCCTTTAAATTCCCATTCCTGATTTCTGCAAGACAATTTAAAAAAAAAGGTATTTACATCAACAACCTTGGTCCATTTTGTAGACTTGGTTGCTTCGGCCTCAACAGATTCATGACAGAGATTCCATGTAATTTTTACCAACGTTGATTAAAACTGGGCATTGGCCATTAAGTAAATTAAAGACTAGTTTTCTGAAGAACCAAAAGCTATGAGGGAAGCTTGGCATCACTATTTTTTTATTATTGTTGTTGTTGTTGTTCTTTTAGACAGAATGTGGTGATAGTTGACTTAAGGCCATCTCAAACATACACACATCTAACACCCTCAGAAGTGGTTTATGCACTGCAAATAAGGTCTGGTGAGGAGAGTAGTATCAACACAGAACTGCAAGGAAACACTGGGAGCTACTGCTGGGGAAGGGGAAATACTTTTTTGTCTTTCCTAAGACCTCACAGCAGACCCTTACTTGTCTTGGAAAAGGAAGCCACACAACACCTCCATCCACATTCTGAAAATACATATAAGGGAGTCACAGCATCTGGTCTTACCTAGCAACTTGCATTAGGCAGCCATGGCCGAAGCAGCACAATGTACACAGGATGAGTAAAGAATTCTCCTTATATGCACAAATTCCATGAGCATCACAGAAGACAATCTCCAAATATTTGTCTGAGAGACAGCAAAGCCAACGTGTCTAACAACACAGTGGGGGCTAGTTGACATGAACCATGAACACTTACAACATTGTGAAGGTTGTGCCAATCCCCTTTAGTGTATTACAGTTAGAATATTTCAGTAAGTGCTACTTAAGTTCCAATACAATTCATGCTTTAGTGACACAAACCTTTAACAGTATAGTTTAACTTTTCAAAATTAAGCTCAAACTCTGTAATGGGATAGCAAAATGTGACTGCTGTTTGTTGAGTGGTTTTAGCTCTTTAAAAGTAAGCCATAAACTATGCTTCAAAGAAGTCCTACAGATGTATTTCTTGTTCTCTTATCTCAGGAGATGGACAAAGGTAATTCACCTGGCGCCTTGCCACTGGACTTTGTACATAAAGGGCGGATCTACCTCTTTGTGATTTGCCGATTATTGCAGTCTGGATTACTTCCTCTTACTGCTCCCATCTGTCTTGTGTGTCCGTTTAAATACACACATACACAGTGTGAGTATATAACCAAGTAATTTCCATTTTGGCCACAAAAAGGGTATTTTTTTAAAAAAAAAAAGTTGAAAACAAAATACTGCCAGATGTTCTGGTTTTGAGGGCAGGGAGAGTTTCTTCTTTCAGTCTAGTGTCTGGAAGCTTCCATGCTGTGAAATTCCTGTTATCTTTGTTGCCTCAATTTCCTTTAATCCCCATTTTTCTTTAAAAAAAAACACTTTTTTTTTGTCCTTGAGATACAAACTACTCAAATTTTGATAGAGATGCAAACGAAATCACACAGAAGTCTAACTGAGAAGATCAGTACCGGTATTAAGGCAAAAGGGGAAAGACTAGGAGGACGAACCATGTGAAAATGTGCCTTCACTACTCAAAAAATGAAAAACAAGAACAAAAGAGGTTTTAATGTTATTTCAAATCAACATATCAGGGATTAATCACTACATTTTGATCATGTCAAGACATGTGTGCACTTAATTCAAAGCCCTGGGATGAACCTTTACATCCTGCTCCAGGAAGGAGGAAAAAAACAGAAAACAGTTGCAGGACTCCTGTGTCTTGACTCAAGAATCATATCCAACAGAACTTTGTATGCCATAGAGCACTCTTATGCCAGTCATAAACATAATCAATCTAAAAGTGGAAGACATCGAGAGACAAAGTATAATTAGTCCATTGCCATAAAGAACCTGAGATTCCCTCAATGCATGGTGTTTTAATGCTTAGAGCAGGAGATTCTACTGCTGGAAAAAGAAAATCTGTCCTATTTTAGATAAGAGGGCTTTGCTAATCTGTTGATCTTCCATTTAAGCATTCTGGCGAATGACATGTGCAAATGGCATGTATAAAATTCACTGTGCTATTTAATTGATATTGTGAAGCAAACTAAACATCTGCAACCTTGCTGTCAAGGTAACTAAACTACCTCATTCACAAATAAAAATGCATAGTTTGCAGATTATCTGAGCTCATGGAACCTGTCTCCCTGAGAAATTACCAAGAAGAAAACAGTCTCACCTGTATGGGCAAATCCAGTTGCTAATTCTGTGTACCGTGAGGGAGGTGTAAGGTACAACGTTGGCAGTAATTTGACTACTATTTACTGAGGTGGCTTGTACTGGTTTCCTCTTACAAAAATGCAACTGAAAGTAAAATATCAACTCACAATATAAGGAGAGCAGGCAAATGCTTTTTAGCGCCAATGAGAGTTTGAAAATGAGAATTTTCTTAATGACCTGACATAACAACAGAAGCAACATTGTTGTTGTTTCTTGTATGCTGTTGTTCACTACTGCTATTGATGTTAATCTTCAGTGTGTTTTAATTGTATAGTATTTATTTTAATGAGTGCCAATGTGGTATAACAGTCTGACCATTGGATTATGACTGTGGAGACCAAGGTTGATTCTCTGCTCCGTCCCAGAGACCCATTGGGTGACCTTGGGTGCATCACACAGCCTCAGAAAACCCTGTGATAGGCTCACCTTAGAGTTGCCATATGTCAAAAATAACCTGAAGGCATATAACAACATTGATTTTAGTATCAACTCTCTTGAGTTACATTTTGCAAAAAGGCAGGATATAAATAAAGTTAATAATAATATAAATACAGTATCTTTAAAACATACAGGAGATAGACATTAAAAGGAACTATTACTAACATTAAAACAACGTAAAACATACCATTAAAATGTTAAAAAGCAACTTAAAAGTAGTGCAATTAATATAATACAGCAACCTTTTAAAAACCCTTTCTTTAAAACCAAAGTCTCAAAAGCCTGTCATTTTTTTTCAGAACCAGTCTTTGCCTGACAATGGAACACCAGCAAAGGGAAGTCCACAGCCTAGGGCTGGAGTAGGCAATTGTGGAGATTATGGGAGTGTTTTTTGCTCCTTCAGTGGGCTATACTGGCATGCTTAGCATGACCAGAAATGATACTATGTCAGCCAATTTTCAGCTGAATCCCTATGTCCTGATAGATCTTTCAACTGACCAGAGGTACGTCTGGCTTTCTGGATTAAGCTTCACATGTCCACCCTCATCCAATTCATTATATTGTAAAGTGCAGCAAGACACTAATTTGGCATAGAAATATCTTCCTTGGAGTTTGACAGAAAGAAGAAATTGGGTGTTATCTGCATACTGGTGGCACAGAACCCCAAAACTCAACTGTCTTTCAGCATTTTTAAGGCAATATTGAATAGCATGGGTGCAGAACAGAGCCCTGAGGGACTCCACAGGCCAGCAGCCAAACAGATATCCCCCCGCACCTTCTGATCTCATCCCTCTAGTGCCTCCAAATCCTATCTCAGCATGGAAGCTCAGAAAGTTACTTTGGCTGATGCCATTGAAAAATGCCAGGGTCCAGCAAAAAACACACACACACACATTTCCCCTGTCCACTTCCCAGCAGAGATCATTCAACAAGGTGACCAAAGCCATCTCTTTCCCGTAAAAACGCCTTAAACCAGACTGACTTGAACAAGATAATAATCCAGAAGCCCCTGGAACCGGGAGGATGTCACAAAGGCCCCTTCCACACAGGGGTTAAAAAACGGTGTAGAGTGACCTCTGACGGAGGTCGTCTACACCGTAAAGTGGATTGGGGCGGACTACTTTTGCATAGTTCCACACCCCAATCTGTGCTAGGGTGACCGGAAGTGGCGGTGCCATGTGCTTTTTAAAAACCACTTTTCATTAGGTTTTAAAAAAGCACGGGGCGTGCAGCCCCGTGCAGCCCTGTCGCAGCGCCTGGTGTAGATTTGCAGGTGCATGCAAGGGCGTGCCTGCAGATCTGCTGGGGGTGGGCTTTCCAGCTGGCGAGCTTCTCCGGTTGGTGGAAAGCCTCCACCAGTCGTAAGCTGCCATTTTGGGCGCCACAGGACACTGAGGAGTGTGGAGCAGCGAAAAGGTGCTGCTCCACGTGGCGACGGACTTACCCGGTTTCAGGTAAGCCCTTTTTTGGCATGTTTTCGCCCATTTCTTCCTCCGTGTGTGGAAAGGGCCAATGCATCACTCCTCAAAACAGAATGTTGGATACTAGCAATAGTTATTCAATATAGTGGGATCCAGGGTAGCTTTTTTTTAACCCCAACAGAGGTCTTCCAACAGTCTTCTTCAGGCATGTTGGACCTCATTTTAACTGACTATATTCCCTTCATCTGTTTAACCATTGGCCTTTTAATAAGCCAAGAAAGGCAAGGGTTTAGAGTACATGAGGTGATCTCACTTCTTCAAAGATTCTGACCACATTCTCAGTCTGTGCAAATGGAAAAGTATCCATTATTACTGGACAAGTAGGAGAAGCCAAAGTTACATCTGTAATAGCATCCTTCTTTGAGCAACTCTTGAGTGATTTTTACCTGTAAAACATCATGGAGGCTCTTCAAAGTGGGCTGTTGAGTGTTCTACATATCTTGCTGTGGACCAGAATGTCATAGACTTCTGATCACTCAAGACAGCACCTCCCTGCAGACACAATGGTGGCACAAAAAGAATAATTTCTTTGCTGCCACACTGCCATGAAGTTGACTCTCAAATAGTCTTTAGTCTTTATTGAGCCAGACTCACTCCAAATTTTCTGCCAATATCACTCTAGTTTCTGCCTTACAGCAGGCTGGCTTGGCTCCACTCTGAGGGGGAATTCTCAGCGATGATAATGTATGTCACGCTGGTAATTTCCCCATGTCAGAGGTGAATAAGAGCTCTAACAGAATTGCCTGAAGAGACAGTGTGATGGAAAGTTCCATGGGTCTATTCCCCCTGTGTATCAAGTGCCTTTTGAGCTTGGTTTTAATTAAGCAGATCAACACATTCACAAATTCAGGATTCCACTATGGTGTAGTAAATGGAGACTGGGGCCCTTTCTGCACTAGCCTGGTATAGTGCTATTATTCCACTTTCCAAAATCCTGTGGAATCCTGGAGTTTGCAGTTTAGGCTCCTCCCTAAACTGCAAAACCAAGGATTCCACAGGATGTTGAAAGTGGAATAATAGCGCTACAACAGGCCAGTGCAGAAACGGCCTGGGACTTAGGAGCTCCAAGTTGAAGTCCAACCTGAGCCATTAAACTGTTTGAGTGACTTTACGTCAGTCAGTTTCTCTCAGCATATCCCACTCTCGGAACTCCCGTGAGGCTAACATATGACTAAACAGGAGAGCCTTGTATGTCAGCCAGTGGTAGGAACTACTAAATTAAGATCAATTAAATTATTAAGGAAAGGGGGCAGTTTGGTTAAATTTGATTGACTGACTTAAGTTGTGTATTTAGCTTAACTTAATTCCAGGGTTAAATTGTTGTTGCTGTGCTGCTGCAATACCCCACCTTTCCCCAAAACTGGGATTAAAGTTATTAATTAAGTTGTTATTTAATTAAATGAGGGGTTAACACATTTTACATTTCCCAACTGGTTCTTCAATAAATGCTGGTGGCTATAGGAATCTTGTTCTATTTTTGGTCACAATCCGAGTATGATTTAGTTTAGTTAATTGCAAGACTGAAATATGTTAAATCCCCTCCAAGTTGCAGAAAGGGCAGTGTGGAAAGGGTGTGACCTTTTTTTGTATCCAGGTGTAGGGTCTTCCTTTGTTATATATTCTACCACATAGAGGTTCCCCATCTGCCCCAGGAAAATTGGATTTTGAAGCTATTAACTATGGGACGTTTGCTGGGATCCAGATGGGATCAGCAAGGGAAAGAAAGGATGTTATTGAGATGAGTTTATAAAGCATGGAGAAAGGGAAATCAGTGTTAGGGTTTTTGATGCAGTACATAAGAATTGTGGTCTTCAAAAATAGATGCAGCTATTTCTTCTCTTCCAAGCTCAGGAGAGAGTTGAGGGGAGGAGTTTTTCCTTAAACTTAATGTCAGTTTAACATAAATATAATAGTTAACTTTTTCTTCCATCTAATGTAAATACTATTTTTTAGTTTAGTAACAATTTATACTTTTTGTTGGTAACATTAACTAAACAATTTAATCATTTTCTACTAGCTCTCCTTTCTCTGATGCTGCATGGAGTTTACTGGGAGAAAGAGAAGCTAACGTAATAAATAAGTAATCAAGTTCATATATCCTCTGAGTTTTGGATTATTTTATCAAAGAACTATAGGGATACATGGCCTCTATAAGGGAATTTAATACAAGGAGAAATAAATCTTCAGGATTTGGTTTGGCTAAGCAAGTCCAAATGGCAGTTAATTCCATTAAAGCGTCCGAGTTGAGACGGATATTGGGCTACACTGGACTCCAGCATGCCAGAAAGGAGGGAGAATATTTCTTGATATGAAGGAAGGGAAAGTGAAAATAGCTGCTGTTCCCTGGAACAATTCCAGCAAGAGTGTTATTTTGTGCATAGGTGATCAAAAGAAAGAGCAGAAAATGTAAAGGAAGTAAAGGAAAATAGATTGAGTTTTTTAAGACACAAAAATGAAAGGCAGGGGATTAATTACTTAACATGCAATATCAATAGCATATTGAATTAATACTATTAATAATTAATAGCTTATTTATATTGATTAGAAATTCATACTTATTTAATTAATATAGTCATATTATATGATTGCATTACCCTAACAACCATAATTAATTACTCAAGCTAACAAGCTTTATGAATTCAAGAAAATGGGAAGCTTCTGGAGATCTTTAATAACCATGAACTCCCACCCCACCAGAATAGTCTTCTGAGTATCTCATGGCCCATCATTTGGAAAGAGATCCACAAGTTATTTTGCCTCTTGAGTAAGAAGAAGGAATAGTTGGTTTGCCTGCCATATTTTGTAAGTTTCATTGTATTTGTAGAAGAAAATCCCAAAACCCCATTCAGACCCTGATCAACTCTGACTACTACAACTTGCCATTCTTTGGTCTTTGATTATACGTTGGTCTACTATGTGCTGCCAAAATAATTAACGTCTTTTGCTGCTTTCTAGCCATACCTACCTACACTGGCTCTTGGTTTGCTCCAGTGTCTTCCACAAATTCATTGTCTTAACTGCAAAGTTTACACCCCTTAGCTGCCACATTACACCCCTTTGCTGCCTGTGGCTATTACTTCTCCATCTCTGTCATCATCTGAAGTGTAAAGATCTTACTAGAAGTGCCCTAGAAAACCTTCACAGCGCTCCCTTTATTTTAAACCTATATTTAAATTGTTGGTACAACTCCATGGATGGGAGACCACCAACAAATAACTAGTATTGTAGGCTAGGTTTCAGAGGAAGGAACTGGCAAAACCACCTTTGAATATTTCTTGCCTAAGAAAACCTTATGAAATTCATGAGGTCGCCTTAAGTTGGCAGGTGATTTGAAGGGGCGTGCACATACACGTGCACATGCGCACACACATGCACACGCACACTCATAAGTCCTTGATCTTGTTCTTAAAACTAAGCTTAAGTAGACAGACATGAACTAGGCATATACTCATCCCCTCTTTGGTGAAACATCTTCCATTCCTCCTACTGCCTTCCCTGTGATTAATCTTAGATTTTAAATTCCACACAGCAAGGAGTTCTTGTTAACAGTGAAACACTACATTTAATGACAGTGATTAATTATGCTTTGCTACTACGGCCACTAGTACTACTACTACTACAACACACTCCTCCTTCCCCTCATCTTTCAGACAGTCTTGTAATCATTTGACTTGTATTGCTATTCAAATACTACCTGCTTTCAGTCCTAAGCAAAACAGCTGGAAACACAATATCACTTATGAGGGGGTACTCCCTATCAAGAGAGACTTACCTTCTGCAGACAGTCCCTGTATGTTTATTCCTTTGGCAGCCAAGAAACTCAGGCACGCATCTATGTTTTCAATCTTAAACAGAGAAAAAAACAGAGAGATAAGAAAATGTGTCACAAGCATATATTGAGTTCATTTGACTGTACATGACTTGTCATGCAGATGTTTGTGTTAAAAATCACCAAATATTGGAAGACATACTTGTACAGCAGGACTTATCTTTTTCCTTCTCCACCTCCATCCCTGCTTTATTCCTTTGGAATAGATTTGGGAGGGATGCAGAAGGTTGTGGGATGAGAAAAGAGGTATCTGTTCTGGTGACAGATGTTGTTCCATTGGTTTGGTGCATGCCACTGTATTCCTCCTATTGGCCATATACACTCAAAATTTTATTCAACATGACATGTTCCGAGCAGCATATAGAATACTGCTTATATTTACTTGGATCAGCATATCAAATAAGCTTCACACCCTTGTAATAGTAAATTAACCAGGATTAGCAGTCCTTACATTGTCCTGCTTATTACTGGAACTGTAAAGCACATGGACCAAGGTGATCTTAAGTACAATCAGAAAGCTCTTATTTTGGAGGTGGGGGTTTTCATGGCATGGGTAAGGTTATTTGGACCACATAATGAGTACTCTCATTTTAAAATATGGCTTCGAATGGAGCAAGAGGCTATTTTTGCTCCTAGTTGAAAAACAGCACTACTAGAATGGAATCAAACCTACCTATGTTTTGTGTCACTGCTGGCTGAAAACAGCAACACCATGTTTGTTTGATGTGAAAAAGTGTCACATTTACTCAAGTGGAACAGCTGGCAGAAATTTCCAGACGAACAGCCAGTAAAATCCAAGAAAGGAAACGAGAAACCTCTGCTGGAATCTAGAGCATGTTTATTCACATAATTCTCTAGATGTTGTGAATAGCAGCTGATTACTCAGAAAGACTGCTGTTTCTCACATGAGCCTCCTTTACATCTGAGATGAATGGAACTGGAATAACTATGAAATGGACTAGGTGGGATTTCTGGGAGAGTCTCCATGATATCCAAAAGATCAAGAGAGTTGATCCCTACAAAGAGATTCCCCCTCCATCAATATGGAGTAATATCTTTTCAGTAATCTTAATGTGAAAGGACTTCTTTCCCTTTTCTCTTATGCAATTGCATACCGGTTCCACATTTAGTTACCACTGCATGTATCAAAATATTGTTTTTTATTATTTAAAAAGGGATGTATGTCTTTGGATACGGTGTAGAAAAGAGACAAAAACTTAAGATGTAGAAAAGAAAGACAATCTTATTCTTGAAAATAGCCCATCATGTTTTAGCCTGAAAATATGACAGCTTTGAAATCAACTAGCAGGCATTCTAAAAAGAGTCTCTCCCCAGTTTATGCCTGGCAAGAATATCCTGCCCCCATTTTTTAAACATGATTTTTCATGTTTAAAACGATAATCCTGTGAGTAAAGAATCTACTCTAGCCCAATCCTGGTTGCTTATTTATTTGAAAAATACATTTCTATCTTGCTTTTCAAATATATACCCTGACAAACAACCCTGTAGATAGTAAAGGTTTTGGACACAGGAAATTAAGCCAAGCTTGATAGTATGAGGTGGGGGCAGGGAGTGATTATTTAGCCTTTCAAGAAAAAGCTTCTCTGGTTTCACTTGGGATCCAATTTCCTCTCATAATCTACAGAAAAATATTCAGCTAAACATTCAATTAAATATTCACATTGTACCCTCAAAGAGTTCAGTGTATATTCCATATATTTGCAAGTATGTGTGTGCAGGCAAAGGATATTTTACAAGCGAAATGACAAAATATTGCCATTTAATATAAGTTTTGTTTTTGGCTGGACCCAAACTATATTTGGTCAAATACAATTTAATAGAAAACTAGCCTCGTTAAGATGTGCTCACAGGCCTATAATAGCAACCAATAAAGATTTGCACTGGGAAAAGCATAAGTAATAAAATCTTTCTAGCTTAGTAAGCATGTCTGGCAAATATCACTAATCATAGCAGAGAGAAAAAATTAAGCATAGTTTGTACAGCCTCTTCTTGGCCCTCGGTGCTTACTATCATTTGTATCACATTGAACATTTAGATACTCTGTTCAGTCAATTCTATCACCTCAGTTACCAGTGTATAATCACCAGAAACACAGAAAGTGAAGAGACCAGAAAATGGAAAAATTAAAAATATGTTACTTATATGTCTACAATAATGTCATGGTCCAAGCTTCCAAACAAGGGAATCACGAACTGCAGATGAACAGCAGTATACCCAATACTTCTTCAGCAGTACCGGGAATCCTGAGGCCTTCCAGATGTTCTTGAACTAACTCTTAGCAGCCATTAACCAGCAAAGTCAATGATGAAGAATGCTGGAAATTATAGTTCAAGAGCAAATGGAGGGATGTATGATTCCAAAACCCCAGGAGCATCTCTATGTAATTGTGACTTGTGGTTCTCTGTGAAACATAACACTTAGCCTCTTGCGCTCTGAACCTAACCAATGCACTTGACATATCAGTCCCTCCCTTGTCATTCCAAATGCCCGGAATGTGAACTTAGGACCCAGAGAAAGCTGACACCTTAAGAATGAGGGACAGTTCACAAGGAGGATGTCTTGAAAGGTAAGTTGGAATGAAGCTCCAAAAGTCCTGGCTAGATAAGGCTGATCTGTCCACTACTAGACAATCACAGATCCTAAAATCTGGGCAATTTGATCTTCTCCATTGTGTTTATCTTCACTATGCCCAGTGTCTCTTCTTTTGGACAATACTGTCCTTTGAACTGCCTCTCCAGGTTTGATCCATCCCATCTGGAACCCTGCCTTTCAGCAGGCCCTATAACAGAGAACTTCTTGAATTCTGACTAGGCTTAGCCCAAGGCAATATATATGAGACAGCCAATTCATTGGCCTTGCTAGTAATCATTGATTAGTTGTTTAACTAATCAGACATTGTGACCCTTGGAGAAGAGTCAACTGCAGAAAATTCACAAGACACAATACAAATATAAGTGGGAACTAGTGAAAATGTTGCTCTAAAAATATTTATTAAATCTTGATTCACAAACAGCACTTAATAGGAAAGCTGGGATTAAAAGGCAATCAATTTTAATTAAAGTTTTGACATTGATTATATTAGTCCTTAAATAAGGTCCATTATATCCACAGTACTCTTAAATTCTATTTTTGTACCCCTCTCAATGAACAGAACGTATTAACATCACATTTCTTTTTGGAAACCTGTTTAACTTCATAACATCTGAGTGGAGTCCCCAAATATTTTACAAATCACAAAAGGGCAGGACATCAGTGAATGTTTGCTCTGTATCTTAGAGACAGGAAAAATACCACCTGTTGTGGCAGTTGTCATGGTATCATTTTCCTATGAATACCTAACATGACAACTTCATGTAAATTATCCATGGGTCGGGTGGGAAGGATCCAACTGCTGCCTCAAACAAACACAACAGCATTTCATGTAAAACAGTGGCAATGAAAACTACAAACTACATAGAACTGAACTGCTAACATAACAACAGCACTAATGTATAAGTGCCCAAAGTATCTCTTGAATATATTTACTCTTCAATAAATGGCATCTAATAAAAATAACTGAAACACTGGTCAGCAAGTGTCTTCACAATTATTTTCTAAAACATTCTATGACTTTTTAAAAAGAAAACATATATGTCATTTCAGGTGCTATTTAAAGCAGACAAATGTGACTCAGATGTGCCAAAATGGATATAGAAATGTTCATCTTCAAAGCCTGCCTCCTAAAAAGTTTAAGGTTCTATCAACAGCTTCCATCAACCAGGATTCTACAAAGAAGGTACTATCATGGAGAACGGACAGCTAAGTCTTACCATCTGATAGCAGTGACTCTCAGGCCAAGGCTTCCTCGGGCAACCTGACTTCAAGCAGAGTCACAGAACCACAGAGTTGGAAGGGGATCCATAGGCTATGGAGTCCAACCTCCCTTCAGTGCAAAAACTCCAGGTAGAGGATCCTCAGAAGCTAGCAGCTGTCCAGTCTCTTTTTGAAGATGTCCAGAGAAACAGATCTCACCACCTCTCTAGGTAATTGGCTCCATTGTCAAACCACTCTCACCACTGAGGCATTCCTTCTAACGTTTATCTGAAATCTACCCTCTTGCAGCTTAAAATCATTAGGTCTAGTCCTACCCTCTGAAGCAGCAAAGAACAAAGCTGCACCTTCCTCTCTGCGACAGCCCTTCAGACATTTAAAGGGTGCAATCATGTCACTCCCCAGTCTTCTCTTCACAAGGCTTAACATGCCCAGCTCCTGCTCCCTTAACTTTTCCTCACACATTTTGATCCCCATACTTATTATCCTTGTGGCCCTTCTCTGAACCCACTCAAACTTCTCTGCCATTGTTGGGTTGTTGTGTGTCTTCAAGTTATTTCTGATATATGGCAACCATAAGATGAATCTATAATGGGGTTTCCTTGGCAAGACTTTTTTCAGAGTGGGCTTGCCTTTGCCTTCCTTGTGGATGAAAATGTGTGACTTGCCCAAGATCACCTAGTGGGTTTCCATGACTGAGTGGGGATTCAAACTCTTGTTTCCAGAGCTCAAACCACTACACCACACTGGCTTTCTTCAAACTCCTCTATATCCTTAAAATTACACAACCAGTACTAAATGCAGTAATTGAGATGAAGCCTGAGTAGTGCAGAATATAGTGAAACATTTTTCCCCTTGACTTGGAAACTATGTTTCTACTAATGCAGGCTAAAACAGCATTTGCCTTCTTTGCTGCAGCATCACACTACTAGCTCATGCTCAATTTATGATCATCAATAATCCCTAGGTCCTTTTCGTATGTGTTACTGCTAAGCCATGTATCCCCCATCCTATCTGTGCATTTGGTTTTTGTGGCCTAAGTGTAGAATTTTGCATTTGTATCAATTGGATTCATTTTATTAATTCCTGCCCAATTTTTCTGGTTTCTCTAGGTTCTTTTGAGCTGAGTTCTGTTCTTATCTTCTAGTGTGTTAGCTACCCATCCTAGTTTTGTACCACCCGCAAGGATTCCCTCTACCCCATCATCTAAATCACTGCAGAAAGTTGAAAAGTGGCAAGTCCAGGACAGAACAGTTCTAGGGCTGGACAGTGCAGAGGAGCACCAAATGGTCTCTCAGATTGAAGCGGATGATGGCAACAACGGCAAACAGGGTTGATGTAAGGATCTTGACTGGAGTAAGCGTCTGTGCTACCTCATCAAGGTCCACTGAAACTTCTCCTTCATTTAACGACATTGTAAACAGGGTGACCAATAGCATGTCAAGTCTTATAAATGCTTTTTATTATTTTCACTTCATAAATAACTTCATGCTGCTTATGCTGAAGTCAATGTGAAGCAAATGTGAAGCTATTAGAAGCAAACTCCCATTCATTCCTATTGCTATTATACTACCATGAAAATGCAAAACTATACATGCTCAGAGCATTTCTCCCTCCATACACACTTTTAATCAAATATCAAAGCACCAAATCTTAACATGGCTTCACAACTAATGCAATACACACAGCCATCTAAGGTGGTGGATGCAGGTTTGGACTTATTTAGCCGACCACTGGAAGCAGAGACTTCTCTGCTCATCCTCTTAGTCACAGTTCAAGATCTGACGAGGGCTGAGATTTATGCCATAAAGCTTGACATTATGTGTTCTTGAAGGAATGCAGATGTGTGATCAACCCTATAGCTATGCATGTGTAGAAAGAAACGTTTCAATTCACAGAATCCTCCAGCCAGCCAGGTCACTTTTAGCCAGTTTTAGCCCAGAAAAGTAACTTTTCTAAGCTCTCAAAACATGTAATGTGGCAATCAGGTCCCAGTTGGAAAAAACTAGACTTAAAACATATACTGTTTACAATGTTGGTGATATTTCTTAGATTTCTATCCAAGCCAAGCCAGCACACGTTCCAAAACAAACACAAGCCAGTTTGTTGATTTGCCAAGAGGAGACTCTGTGTTTTCTTTTATCTTTGAACAAATCTGGCAGCCAGTTCTGGTTTTCAACAGCCCTGCTCTTGCTGCAGAGGGTAACTGTATACCACAGCACCGGAAGAGAGGAGGAGACGTGTGCTGAAATCAAGGATTTTCTCCACCCATTGACAGAAGAAGCATCAGAGGTAGCTGAATGGTGGTCAGCATAATCACATTGTTTAGTATTTCAGTACAAGTCTAATATGTATATTGCACATGCATGGAAAGGGACAACTACAAGCAGAGCACATTCAAGATAACAGCCAACAACAACAATTTCTTGCCTGCTACTATAAAAATCCATTTCAGCTACTTAAAAAATAATCACCATCTTTAAAATGTGCATTTGTTCTGTAAGTTTGCATCATGATTTGACCTAAAGGTGCTGTCCAAGGCCTTTTTAATGTACAGTTCTTAAAGTAACAGTAAAGTTAAATACAATTGCTTCAGCCCAATCTGGCAGAACAGTATTATGACTCCCAGAGAAATGAATGGGAGCTACTGAAAGTGTTACTTTATTTTGCAGATAGCATTCATATGAATGAACAGAGGACATGTCCACAGGACTGAACCCCTTAAGACAATGTGCATTGGGTTGATGCAGTGGGTGAGCTTCTGCAATGTATATTCAGTTTTGCGCAAATGTCTACACAGCACAACACTGGTCCCCCAAGCGCAGTGTACACAGTGTCTTCCTCTTCTATTTATATAACGACGGTATCTCTAGTAGAGAAAAATGGCTAGAATATTAGAACTGACATAACTCATGGAGAATGTGGGTTATACTGGAAATAGCAATGCTTAAAATAAGAAAAGATGTCTTGCTCTACTCTTTCTGTAATTAATGACAATTATCCTAATTTAGTAAGGCTTCATTACAAGCACACGGACACACTGAATTTGCCATGGCACTGATTAACTCACATTTCAAGCACATTATAGGTGTATTTGCACCACACCATTGTTTCTGTTTGATGCCACTTTAAATGTCATGGCTCTGTCCTTAGGCATCATGGAATTTGTATTTCAGCAAGGTCTTTGCAGTCCCTGCTAGATAAATTGAACTATAATTTCCAAGGTACTGTTATGTAATCCTCAGCCCGTCCTATCATTCTATTTCAGGAAATCCAGGGAAATGCATTAGAGCTTTCTAGCAGACAATTCTGAAGACCCCACTGAGGTACAAATCCCAGCATACCTTAGGATGATGCCACGACATGCACATTGCAACAAGCTGATATAACTGAGTAGTACAGATACACCTTTTATTTATACAAATTATTTTTGTCTTTCTGTGTCAGTTAATCACAACTGTCCACAGTATATAGATGATAGGAGCCATTTATTTGCCGTGTGTCTCACCTTCTTAAAAGAAGAGATAGGGAACATTTGGCCCACATATGTTTTGGACTACTATCCACAAAACCATTGGTAAAGAACTGTGGGAGTTCAAAACATCTGGAGGGTCTAAGGTTCCTATCTCGGTTATAAAAAGCGCATGGTCTTCGATGTTCCTGAATTTTCAGGGAAAGAAAGTTCAGAAATACGGAACAGCTACTGAAAATCAATCTTACCCATCCAAGCCAGATTTATTTCAGTTTATTTTGCAATCGTGTGCTCCTCTCTGGGGAGAAAATAGTCTTCCTTCATTTCCTTTCAAGGATATACTCTGCTGCTTGCCAGGATCTTTTCCCCTATCTGATTAATGTGAAGACATTATTCAAACTAGGGATTAAAAGGCACAGCTTCCATGAAAATGGAAAATGTCTATGTCTAATGTAAAAATGCAAGTTGAGTTTATATGCCATAGTGGAGTAATCACTAGAAAATAATGTTAAAAATACAGAACAAGGTCGAAGAAAGATTGGCCGGAAAGCCTGGGCTCTGATCCTTCAGCAGGATGAGTTCTTTTCTTCTGTTTCCCATCTGGGTTCATTCCACTACAGCTTGGAAGAAGTAGAATCATAGAATCGCAGAATCACAGAGCTGGAAGAGACCACAAGGGCCACTAAGTCCAACCCCTTGCCTTGCAGGAATATACCATCAAAGCAATTCCTGACAGATAGCCATCCAGCCTCTGCTTAAAAACCTCCAAAAGACTCCACCATACTCCAAGACAGCATATTCCACTGTTGAACTGCTCTTACCATCAGGAAGTTCTTCGTAATGTTTAGATGGAAACTCTTTTCCTGAAATTTGAAGCCAGTATTCCTTGTTCTAATGTCTGGAGCAGCAGAAAACAGGCTTGCTCCATCCTCCATATGACATGCTTTCAAATATTTAAACATACCTCTCATGTCACTTCTTAACCTTCTCTTCTCCAGGCTAAACGTACCGAGCTTCCTAAACTGCTCCCCATAGAGCACAGTTTCAAGACCTTCTACCATTTTGGTTGCTCTCCTTTGGACACGTCCCTGCTTGTCAATATCTTTCCTGAACTGTGGTGCCCAAAACTGGGCACAGTACTCAAGGTGGGGTCTGACCAAAGCAGAATAGGTTCTATCACTTTCTTTGACCTATACACTATACATTATATAAGTATATGGCCCAGTGAGGTGACAGCTTCATAATGAAGAGCGAGACCCATGACAAGCACATCCCTGGCTGCATGGCTGGCCAGCTGGTTTCTAACTACCCACCCACTGGGCAATGTGAGCTACCACTACTTCTGCCGTGGCATTTGCAGCTGCATGAAAGTTTTCAATGGCATGAGACAGAGCTCTCCGGAATGTCTACCCATGTTTTACTGTTGACTCTGAGGAAGTGACCTGTGTTCATTGTAAGACATTGTAGGGAAAATGAATTCAGAGAATGGCATTGTTACTGCTCTGCTGCAATGATGGCAGATAGTAGGGGTAATCTGCAGGGGAGGCAGCTCACCCCTGAATTTCACAGCGGAGTGCCCACTTGTCTGATTATGGCCCACCTCTACAAAAAACTATTGGAAAATTACTTTAAATTTACTTCAGTTTAAGTAAATTGCCTAACCTCATGGCAAGAAAAGCAAGCAAGCAATAATCTTGTAGCACATTTCTTGGACTAACAAACTTATTATGGCAGGACTTTAAAAAGTTCAGTTTGTGAAAAAAATGTTTCTGTGCGGAAATTATTTTGGACTAAATACAGTGGTTTCACCCAATGCTTCTGTGTGAAACCAATAGTTTTTGTGCAAAGGATATGTTAACAAAAAAACCTGATGTGTGAAAAACCAATAAAACCTCACAAAAACTGCCATAGCCTTGCCCAAAGGGATGAATTTTTAAAAAATATTCTTTGTTCTTCTTATGTGACACTGATGTGAAAATCTACATCTCTACAAGATCTGTCACTCACGATGCCTTGCTTTGAAGAATTCTCTCCTCTGGGATCTAGCATTATGGGTTGTAAGGGTTCCAGGAAGCTCATTCTCCTATTATTAATGCTTCAGCAAGACAGTTTAACACAGAGAATTGGACGAGTGAAGGCAAATAATGCAGTTCAGGCAGTGCCAAATCTGGTATTTGATTTTGCCTCCTCAACTCCCTGTTGTTATACATTTCTCCTGACATTTTGTGCAAAAACAGACACAGTATTTTGTTGCCCACACAAGTAACAAACTTTTGGTTCTTGCATGTATTAGGTCCTTTCCATAGAACAACACTCTCATGCATAGTCCCGTCACAATCCCAGCAGCACCTCTGCCAGATGGGAGTGTGTCTCCAACACTCCTCTCTGCACCCAACCAGCTGCCTGTGGAAGGGAGCGCAAGGGACACACCCCTTCCTTCCACACTATAGCTGGCCTTCTTCCCATGCTGCACTGGGGAAGGAAGTGAATGATCATGCTTCCAGCCCTTCTGCATGGCCGGCTGCAAAAGAAGGCTCATGTGATCAAGGGTCATTGACAGACTTTTTCTGCCAATGATATGCCCCATGATCATGCTGGCTAGCAATGCGAGAAGGGTGGATCCGTGATTACGTCATGTGGAAGTATCATTGCGGTCCTGCTCCTCTCGCGTCCCCATGCCGGGATGCTGCTGTCCAGCGGAAAGGGCCCAAGAAAGCACACACAAAGGCGTATAAGGGATGAAGAAAAGAATCTGTTCTTTTAGTCTTTTGTGACATATAGTTTAACAATGTTCCCACTAAATATTGGGGGAAATTCAATTATTTTTACTAAAAATGCTAGAGCTGATTTATTTCCACGTTTAAAGGCCTCTCTTGGGCCTAAACCCCCTGGGGAGGGGGATATAGCAAAACTTGCTTCATTGTCCCATCAATGGTTGGGGACATGATAGATAGATAGATAAAGAGAGAGAGAGCGAAAGAGAGAGAGATGGTAGGAAAACCCCCTCAACTCCTGGCAGTTGTCACCCTTTTTTAAATACATATAATATATAACATTTCCAAATATTTCAGCTTTTACTAATTTGAAGAGAAATGATAGTCTTTTCTTTTCTTTGACAGCAAACAATCAAGCATCCTACAGTAGATATTTAAAAGAGCTAAATGTTCCCAAATAACTAGAAATAAATAAGAATTTAGTAGCAGGAAGAAGAAAAAGACATTTTTATCTAACCATTCAGAAACCTTTAAAAGTCCAGAGGGAAAAAAAATAAAACCAACAAAAGCCCTTGTCATTTTTGCCTTCCACAGAATCCTTTGTAACGTGTGACTCACTTCTAATGTGCAAGTGTGAAAAGTGTCAATACTAGATGTGCTGTTTAAATGGTCAGACCTACCTAGGTGGAACCACCACTGTTGGTACAAACAGTTCTGCCAGTAAGTCAGATTGCTTATGTGGCATGAAGACTTACCTGCTCTCTTACTGTATGCTGCTTAACAACATGGTTTCTATTATTATAACATATATGCTAAAGCACACATTCACTATTATGAGAAAGTAGTTTCAGCTACATAATCACATGCAAATTTCTTTCATATTCATGTTCTATTATAAATAGAACTGAAATCTCTACGATTTCCTTGGCAAATGCTGCAGTTGTGGACTGCATCTAAACTGTTATGGTTGCAATCCTGTGCATGTAGAAGTACAACTTAGAAATGCAAGGCTGGCATCCTGTTAGTCATTACAATGTCATAAGTTAGTCTTATGACCTTGTAACTGTTTCCTATTCATATTTACAACCATGGTAGCGCTGCCACAACAAATGTGCTCAAAACCCACTTTAAAATTTTGCCAGCACACCAAGGAACAGCATTCTAAGGTACAAGTAAGTGAGGCACTGATGACATGTACAGCCTGCTCCCACTGTGGTGTGCTAAGGAGTTGCAACAGGACTCCACATGGGTCCCTGTTTGTGCTCCTAGTACTGCAGCTTACTGGAGGCAGTGGCATGGATGTATCATCCTTCACTAGTGCTGCAAAATTCTGTCCCTCAGTATAGCTTTCTGGCTGGATTCTAAAGTGGATTTGAGCAGTCAGATTGGGAGACAAAGCACAGCCATGACACTGTGACTATGTGTCTGATGCAGGATCTTGGTCAATAGTTTTAAAGATAACACATTAGTGCTACTTAAAAGTAGTTCCTTATTGCTACTTGTGTGCACAAGCACAAATTATGCCAACATGGTGCTGTTTGTGTGTACCATAGTAGTTTGAGTACTGGACATGAAGAGATGAGGGTTCAAATCTCTGCTCAGGAATAGAAACCTGCTAGATGACCTTGGGCAAGTCACACTCTCTCAGCCTCAGAGGAAGGCAAAGGGAGACCCACTCAGAACAATTCTTGCCAAGAAAACTTAGTAACAGGTTCACTTTAGAGTCACTGTAAGTCCAAAATCAACTGAAGGCACACCATCACCACCGCCGCTGCCGCCACAGCAGCAAGGTTGCTACTTGTATCTCCCATTCGAAAAATAATGACTTATGTTACTTGTTGCCTCTTCTTCTATTCCCTAATTCTTTTTCCATTATGTTTCGTTAAAAGTTCTGGAAGAATGTCAAAGCTTTCCACATTTGTGGCAGAACAAATCCAATTAAACTTAAAAATAAAGGGTTCTTTATTCAAGTTGAAATTGAACTAACTATATGGGTGTAGCTTCACACTGCAACTAATGATCTTTCAGCATCAGATCTTAGTAGCAGAGAGGTGCACACAGCTTCTTGGAAAGCCGTATTTTCTTATACAAGTCTGGCCAGGCAAGACCTTTCTCCCAGTCCCCACTAACTTCAGAGGCATGTTTGGTGAGAATACAACTGAGGGCTTCTTCCATTACTGCTTCCAGGCTCTGAAAGTCCCTCCCACACTCGGAAACAGTATTCCTATCCCTGATTTTTAGAAGAAAAATATCTTTTAAGTCAGATAAGCCTAGTAAAATGTCTGCTTGGTTTGGAAGGGCCTTTTAATGGGGAAGGGTACTCCATTTTCTTCACTACTGTGCTTTTAATTGTCTTTAGTTCAGTTGTTTTAGTATAACAATGATTTAATTGTATTTTAATATTTCAACTGCCTGTGGTTTTAGGAGCTACCTTCTGGGTAGAAAGGCAGGATTAAATCAAATAAACAAATAGCATTATATCATCTGAATAGTATAGGAAGCAAGTGGCTGCAAAGTACAAGCAATATTCAAAGCACTGGTTCTTCCTTCCAAAGAGGAATTAATTCTCTCATATCCCTATTGCAACTTTAGGTGTCTCAATGGAACAAGTGCAGCTTAGTACCTGTAATATACATATAACATATATGTTTTTACTTAGATCCAAGAAACTTGAGTTAAACAGAAATGTATCAGTACATACACAATTGCAGTCTTACTACATCTGATTCTGGATAAAGTTGTTGGGCTGTTGAGTAGGGTTCATTTCCTTGGAATATGCAACTCCACTAGTATTCAGTCTACACTTGTTTCTTTTATATTCAGTTTAAAGTAATGGTTTATTACTTTTAACACTCTATATGGCCTGGATTTTGCATGCCTAAAGCACTGTCTTTTCACACACAATTGAGTCTCCTAGTCAAGAATTTCTGGGTTTGTTATACCATTATCCTTCCACTGGGTGAAATTTGGATCATAAATAATATTCATCATAACTTGTTTGCCAGCCAAAAAAAAAGGGTTTTCCAGAGTTAAATACAGAAAATAGTTTTTGCCTGGTATTTGCATACTACAACTGTCCGGGGAAATTCTATGCAGGACTACACAGGACAAGATTAAAGAAAACAAATTTGGGCACAAATGCAGGGAAACCAATGGTGCTTCCTTCTGAATGTCTAAACCCAGCTCTGCACACTTCAGATTCACTATTTCACCGCAAGCACCACAGTTACCACAGTTATTTCCTACGCTAATTATAAGATAAATTTGTGGTTTCTTTGCCAAGGCTGCATCTCTTCCTGTTTGACTGATATTGCTGCTTGGATGATTCACTGCTTCTTCAGGTTCATTTGGTTAAATCTTGGTCTTTTACTGTTCTCCATTTCTCATTTTCTGTGCTGTTCTGGATGTAAGATTGAACTATGGTCTTGTATTTGGTTGTTGCCTCCTTTTCTCTCCTCCTTTCTCATGGCCATGAAGAAGAAATCAAGAATGATATTTATTTTTAATAATACCTTCATGAACAAGTACCCTAGGTGACGCAGCATTCAGGCCATTTTTAAGTGGAAAAATATAATATAAAATATCAAATTTAGAGGCAAAAAAGCTTCTTCAACTAGCAAATAAAAATATAAGAATTCAACTCAGATTCTAAATTTAATTTGTAATATTATTAAAATATATCAGCAAAGACTGTTTTGATTTGGCATTTAAAAAAATGATCACAGCTGCATTAGGAGAGTATTCCAAAGTCAGTGTATTACACAATAAAAAAAGGTTCTTCCAATATAAACTCTGAGGGCCTTTGTCCCATTGACAGTACATACTCAAGACATTAATGTACAGAGAGGAGGATATTAAAGAAGCTGTTCATCCAGGTATTTCAGCCCTAAGTTCTTTAGAGTTTTTAACCTGATAATCAGAACTTTGAATTGGGCCAAGGAACAAATAGGAAACCTCTTAGGGAGTAATATGGTGCCACCGGGGTGAATCTAGAATTCTAGCTGTTGAATTCTGCCCACAGTGAAGCCTTCAATCCACAAGCTGAAGTTTTTAAAGAAAGCCCTACATCTACATCTTAGATGTTACTGTAACCTGAATCACTGTGGCGAAGCATCCCTATCTCAGAATGAACCAGCTGAAGCCAGCAAAAGCAACTGGCCTTGAGGCTTTTGGGTTTTATTTAGTTCTCCATTAACCAGTTTATCTTATATTATGAACTTTATTGGCAATTAATTGAATCCACAGTTTAGGCTAGCAGTGGGCAACTGCCAAGTGAACAGGGCTATCATCTTCACTGCAGGCCTCAGCATCACTTGTATCATGATATTTTAAAAATAATTATAACTTATGGAACTGAGGTTAATTATTTTATGCCTGCGGATTCAAGTTCTTTACTTCCTCTACTTGTCCATTCTGTTATTCTTTAAATCAGCTCTTCATCCTGCAGTACTGTCTTTCACAAAGGTCTTAGGCATTAAGCTGTAAATTTATATACTAAAATGAAATCATTGATATTTTAAGCATTTCAGCATAGGGACATTTACACAGTCCTGCAACCTGGCTCAAGTTGCCATTAGGCTCAATGAATTGAGCTACTTCATCCCCTCATCAAAAAAACAGTTCAGCTTATTCAAAACCTAATTCTAATTAAAGCTTCTTCAATGGACATCCCGTGATCCCTCCCATTACATATTCACCAACACAATATGAGAGAGAGGGAGAGATAAAGAGGGCGGGAACAAACACTTAAACCCAACAGAAATATTCCTACATGAATATCTCTGTTTTGAGTCTAGAAAACAAAATGTAAATATGTTAAGATTTATGCCAGAAACTAAAAGGCAATACCTTCATTTAAAAACACAGCAGATGGACCAAAACACTTTTCAAACCAAAATATAAAATAGGAAGCTTTAATTTTGATATGCTGCCAGTATCTTTAGCTACCCCATCACTTTATATTGCATGACATGAAGTTCACAATATAAAACCTGGTTTAAAGACTGCAAGATATACTTATTTTACCTATGTATCGGATCCACATGGATGTATACTAGACATCTGTATTGTACTCAGCACGATTTTCAAAATCCCATTTACTATTAAAAACTCAATTTCCACTTGCATGAACACTCTGAATTGCCAAAAGCACAGAAAGTTATTGTGAGGACTGAAGCTAAGGTCCAGTTATAAAGTGTAAATAAGAGTTTAGTAATTAAATAACCATATATTGTAGTAGAATAATGATTTCTTTTCTTTTTAAAGAAAATATTGTGTATTTTAGATAAATCACAAGTCTGGGCAGTAAAAGAAATATTCATTGGCTGTTAAATGACATTGCTTTTGAAGCCTCTTCCCAAATATATTTATCCAAAAGTAAGTACGACAGAACAAAGTCACTCACTTCTTCATAAGTATGCCTAAGCTTCACAATTTCAGAAAATTCAGTTTAGATGGATTTAATTTTTCACTTACCATTTGAGATCTATTCTTTGGACAGCCATTGATGTCTTCTATTTTTTCATTTGCTAAAAAATGAGCAGAAAGAGTAATTGAAAACAAAGCAAAACAAAACCTGGTATTAAGACACCTGGTCTGGTTATTCCCAGAGCACTTGTTGCAACTAAATCAAACGGCCTAGAGCTGTGGTTGCCCAATCAAAACAAATGTGTGCAACACTGAGCCATCCGACTGAATTCTTCTCCTGAGCCATTCCTCCAGAGACAGCTGGAGAAGGTCACCACCATTTCAAAAGGAGACAACTGGGCTGACAGCATTTCTCAAAATGATGGGTAATCCTTAGCAGCTTGATTGTTTCAAATATGGAAGCCGTATCACACTTTATGCATGAATGCATGCTTGGTTGGGTTAACAACTCATGCACATGTACAAGTCAAATAAAATGTAAATAAAGTATAAAAGAAAAGTTCTCATTTACTATATATGCAGTGAGTAGAATCTGTCTGTTTCTGCTGAAACATTTCAAAGACTCCTCAACCAATTTGCACCCATAGTTCAAATATATCCAGTGCAATAAGCACAGAAATTAAAACTGAGACTCCCTGACACATTTGGCTAGTCTGAATGAACCCACATTTACTGAACATGTAAAGAGAAAGCAGAATTGCCCCAGATGGCTATGCCACTTATGTGGATGGGCTTGTGCCTATGCTTCTTCCATACGTAGCATTAATGACAAAGTGACTCTACAGCCATATTGGCATAAGACTCTTTTACATTTCAAGAAATCTAGTCAAGTGAGATCCTCCCAAAGTGTAAAGAATTCTATGTACAGAGAGACATACAAGTGCAGAGATATATTTTCAATAATGTCAAATATGCTATCACCTGGGCTTATTGTGGCCAAAGGACATGTTGATATCAAGAATTAGTAGGAACAGTCCCACTCATATGAAATCCATTAACTCATTGGTAAGACTGGGATAGGCATAATGTAATAACAGAGCAGGTCTTAACCAATGGCACTGGAGATGAAAGGAAAATGGAAAGCAAGCAAGAATGAAAGGCATTTATTTCTTTGATACTAGTAAGGATCACAAGTTGTGCTTTATTAAGTTTATGTTTCTTGTTAAACTAGAGATAAGACTTGAACCCCAGTCTTCCAGACACAAGGGCAGGATTCTAGTCAGTGGAATACACTGATTCACTGCTATAAGGATAATGGCATTTTTATTTTTTTGCAGGGTGGGTGGGATAATCAGATTAAGTTGCAGAATGTACAATTTACATTATTTTACAGAAATCCCCCATTTATCTGAAAGGTTAGGGGCCACAGCACTGTCAGAATGTGGAATTAGTTGAAAAGCAGAAACTGGTCTTTCATCATTTCTTTCCTCTTGCCCTTTTCCTGTAAGGAAACATGAGGGAATTATGAAGGGTCACCAAACATGTGTAGTCCCAAGCTATAATTCCCTCATGTTCTGCACAGGAAGAAGGCAAGAGGAGAAGAACTGATTAAAGGAAGGCCCCCAAACTGAAATAATGGTAGATGACAGTCAAAAGAGTGGAACATCAAAAAATGAGTTGTTGAAAAGTGTGGGACGCCTGTATAAGTCTATGCACCTCATCCGTAGCATAGCCAGAAGAAATCTGATGGCAGGAATACTAAATACTCCAACAATATTTCTGTTTCTCCTCCCACACTGCATACCATACATGCAAAAACATGGCCCCTGTGTGAAAACATACATTGATCAAAATAGGGGTCTTTTAAAAATATTAATTCCACACCCTCTTAGGAGATGAGTTATGGCTTCCTCCTTCTTCATGTCAAAAGAGCAAATTAAATGGCTTAATACCTTCCTAAAAGCAGGATGTTGATTGGCCAAGCATTTGCAGCTTCCTCATGGGCAGATCAAAAACTGGGGAAAAGCCATGAAAGGAATGCTTGGCTTCAACCCCTCAGTGACAGACACATTCCAAGACTACTAGCTTCTGCATGGAGACGTACAGTATTAAGTCTCACATGTGTACAGAAACAGTGGAAAGAGAGAACATATTCTCTCTGCTATATGTTACAATAATGTATTCCTTAAATAACTTTGCTGGACAGCTGCTGGTTTTTCCCAAACATATATATAGAAATGAAAGTCATCAGCAAAACAAATCCTTCAAATGTTCTAAAGCTTGCAATGCATACTGGCTCTAGTCTCTTTCCACTGGTATGATGAACTTTGTATGATCCTCCTCTGACACAGGCATACTGTGGACCAAATGGTATATAGGGTAAATTTGTTTGTTAGTCCATGGTCAACAAATGCAGAACCTGGAAACATTTATCTTCTGGATTACAGTTCTCAGAATTTTACCCAGAATCCCTCCTCCAAAAGGTAATATGGGACTTATAATCCAACAAAGGAACTTTTCCAAGTTAAAGACATATAAGAGCTGCTGTACTCATGACCTGTTTATGGGTTTCCCATAGGTAATTCATGTGCTTATGTTTCATCACGTCCCATGCTCTCCCATTCCCTTCAACCGGAAGGTGTAAGCAGTACACCAGGGAAAGGAGGGACTTTAAAGAAGACATGGGTTAATCTCCTGTTAAATCCCTTCCTTTCCCATCCAGGAGTTCAGTTAAAAGATCCAAAGAAATGAAAGAGCCAAGAACTTGGTGAAAACACTTAGTGAAACCCACCCAGGCCAGCTGGTCAGTTCTGATGATATTCCAAGATGAAAAGAAAAAACTGCAGAAAGTGTGCAATGTGGAAGCTGCAGTCTGACACCAGAGGTACTGCTGCTTATAAACCATGATTAATGCCACCCTGCTGGTCTTGGCAAAGCTTGATAATAACACATGTTGATGGCTTTGAGATTTGGTAGCAGCTGAAAGCTGTCTTCTAGGTATTCATGATTCAAAAAGATAATCACACTAATAGGGTACGCAAAGGGCCTTTTCAAATGTTCACCCTCAGTGAAACTGAGTGACATTACTACAGCTATGGAAAGTCCTGAAAGTCTATGAAAATACAGCATAAACTGCCTGTTTTTTCTGTAAGCACAACCTAGTCAACTCATTTATGATATTGGTCTGATTCAGCTCCACAATTCTTAGATTCTTCTGAAGATCAAAAGAGCCATACAGCATAACACCAAAGGCCCATCTTTTCCAGCATCCCCTTCCCACACAGTGCCCAACTGGAAGTCTATGAGCAAGTTGGACATGAAAACAATAACGTTTTCCCTTCCTTATTCCCAGCAACTGGTATGAAGGGTCATACTGCCTCTGATCTTGTTATATAGTCATCAGGATCAACCAGGCATTCATTTACTAGCATGCTAGAGAGAGAGAAAGTTTGATATAAAAACATAGCTGAAAGTACAATGATATCCCATTTCTAATTCTCACTGAGCAACAAAACCCACGGGTAACATTAGACCACTTACTCTCTCACAAGCTGATTTACCTCACAGGACTGTTGTGAGGATAAAGTTTAATTACTTTCCTCATGTCACAGTTTTTATTCACAGAATGCTTATTCACTTGGGAAGAGAATGACAACTGTAAGATATAAAACAGTTGTCTTCCAATAAATTCTGCTTGTTTCTAAATAAAGACCAAATGTAGAAACCAGAGTGACAAAGTACTCTCTCATTTCCTTCTGAAGCTTCTGACAAACCACAATAATCTATCTGGGTGAGCTGTAATGCTGCCATTTCCACTTCAACAGCTCCACTAAAGTTGCTGCTGCAACTTTACCAAGAGTGTATGGTATCACTTTAGATACACATGTAAGATACAAATACCTACAATTCCTTCCATGCTAATTAAGCATGTTAAATTGGAGTAGGTCAGTTTAAATAGAGGTTTTATTTTAAATTAGACCTCTGTTTATTTGTTAGATTTTCCAAATGACCCCTTGAGGAACAACATCTCAAAACATGGAAAGGGCTTTTCAGAAAAATTCTTAACAGTGACAACTGATGAAGAGTTTTGAAAGCCTCAATATAGGCACCAAACAAAGGGGGATTTTCTGTCCCCAAACTTGAACTGTATTTTACTGCCTTAAAAAATCAGCAGGTGATGCATTTGATAAAGGACAATGATCAGGAATAGTCATCAATGGAACTCCCAAGAGAAAGAGAAACCCATCGACCACGCCTGTGCTACATCTTACCAATTCACTACTAGCCAAATTATCACATTCTCTCTCTCTGTGATGATGCTAAATTTTGACTGCATTGAATATGATTCCCTTTTCACTTTCTCTCTTTCTAGACCTCTCCCAATTGAGAAATGCATACAGATATTCCCAGTATAAAGAATGGCAAAACAGGTGCATTCTTCCAACTAGAGGTCTTTTTTCCTCTACTCCCACAAGGCATGCTTTTAACAGCATAAAAATAACCTGGATGCAGACACAACAGATCGATCATTTCATGACAGTGTTAAAGGTTAAAGGATTCTGGTCACTTACCTTTTTTGTTCATTCTTAATAATTACTCTACTAAATACCATCAAGGGGCCTAACTATCACTGAGTAGTTGATAATGTCTATGGGTCAGCTAGAAGACGCAAGGTAGTGCTAGATGATTGAAACACAATGTTCACTGACAGCTAATGGGAACCTGTTTTGGATCATTCTGTCATGTAAAATAATTCTAGCCAACACAAGCCACCACACTAAAGGTCTTTCATAAGTGACAATCCACTCCTGCAAGAACTCAGCCCATTAACAAGGCATATAACTTAAACACTGGGCAGGCTTTGAGGAGTGTGGCTTTTTGTTACTACTGTGGTTCTCATGCCCAGAAGTAACTGGTATTCTAGGAGCAGATTACTGAAATCGTATCTCAGATGACTGGACAATCAACGTATCATTGAAAGGCACTGATCTTGCTGTCCATGTTTAAAGAAGAGAATAATATAAGAACACTGCAGCTAAGCTTGTGATTGCTCCGCATGGGGAGTATGAAGATATACACATACATAACCTTAAAATCCTACAGCAGTGAAAAAATGACATCTTTGCAGAGACATGGTATTATCTTTTTTTACCAATAATGATGTACTGTTTCCTTTTATACCCTTCCAAATAAACAATGCAAGAAAAGTATATCTCAACATCTGTTAGCATTAGTGAGGGTACCAGTCACTCTACATGATCCAGTTGTAGTTGGAATTGTTACATTGTTTATACACACACACATATATACATACACGCTTTGTATTTTTCCAGATTTATAAGAAACAAATTTCACAGCTACATCTATTTTTTTTTAAAGTATTTTCTAAAATGTTTACTGGGAGCATAGACTTGTTAAGAAGTAGTAAGGAAAAACTAAAGGCAGCTGGCATGTTTCTGAATACCACTTATACCAACTCAGTCAAAAATTCTTTTAAAAACATATTTCAGTAATGTGCCTTGATATGCTTGTATATGTGTAAATGTCTGTGTTAAGCATTTTGATTTAAAAGTGTTAGAAAATGTGTCACTTAATCTCAACATGTTAAGAAAGTGAGCACAAAGGAATAGTTAAAATACTACTGATGCTAATGAAATTACTTGTTAGTAAGCTTGTATCATCCCTGCTCTGGCACTATAGGAGAAAGAAGGTCAAGATGGACCATCCTAGAAGCCTCTTGCCAGTGAAGAACTAGGTCTCTCCTAATGCTTCTGGCAAAAAATGTCAAATGTCAAAGTTCTTCCTTTGCTCACTCTAATTTGTACTAATGGATGTTTTGAGTTTCCAGTATAGTACCATTCCATCCATATGGGTGACAATACCATATGGATGACTTGCTAAAGGAGATAATTAATTTGACAAACTGATCTAGCAAAAGTGGAAGAGGAAAAAAATGCCCCTGTGCAGTGAATTCTAGGGCATCCTTACATCTCTTAGAAGTTAACATGAGCCGAAGATGCCAGTGATACACAGGGGCTAGACTTTTTATTACTCCTGAGAAGATTAATGGCATACAGCATATTTTAATAAAACCTTCAACATTACGTACAATAATTTCCATTTTGTTTATCGAAAGCCAAGGATGAGTGCTGACACGCAAATGCAAGTATATCATGTCTCATATAGACTGACCTTTGAAGTGATATGATGCCTTGAAGTGACTGATGATCCATACTACTACTACTAATACTACTTCACTACCATCACCACCACCACTGTTGTTGTTGTTGTTAAGTTATATTTAGCACAGAGTGCATCCACAGTGGGAGGAACGTAGTTTATTAAAATTTATATTCACACAACAGTTTTTTTTCCTTTAAAAGTTTCCCAGAGCCATTACAAGAAACATGTAGTCTCTTCTTTCATAACTTTCTGTTTATAAAAGGTTTTCCCAGAGTCGTTCCCTTCAATGTGTGGGAGAGGACATCATAAAACAGGGAACAGGAAAAGGTAACTGTAGTGTTTAAATATCACCTTGTGTTCATATGCTGCTCCAAATGTTGTGGCACAGGAGGCTTTTCATTTTTGTAAAAACTCTTTTTCAAAAGCAGTGTGTCAGTATTTCCTTTTACTTTCTCTTTATGGAAATCAAGAGCTTATATGTTTACAGATACAGATATAGATATAGAAGTACAGTCAGCCCCCTACATTTGCGGGTTTCACTTTCATGGGTTTATTTGTGAGTTTCTCTAGCCCTTGCCTCCCTCCACCTTAGGCCTATCATTTCTGCAGGGACTTTCCCTCTCAGCAGCTCCAAGCAGGCTGTGCAGCCCCTTAAAAAAAACACCTCTTGTCCCCTTCCTCGTTCACCAGTAGCTGCCTGGCCAGCTAAGGACAGCTTGCAGTCTGATTTCTCAGTGCCACAAACCATCTCCCAATGACTTCCACACCCCCAAGGAAGCTGATGAATGAGAGAGGTAGCAAAGGGCTACCATACCAAACCCTACCACCACCATTCTCTCTCTTTTCCTTGATCTGGTTTGGACTCGAGGTGCCCATTTTCCCCACCATGCCTCAGTCCCTTTCCCACAGACATACACAGACATATGAGTATATATTTTTTTTCACGTTTGTGGGGGTCTTGCACTCCTAACCCTAGCAAATGCAGAGGACCGACTGTATATGAGGATAATGAATCATAGAAAAGACAGTACCTTTCCCTTTCAGCTGGACGTGGTCTTTCATGCTCATCCACAATTGCCAACTTACACATGGTAAAATTTTATCAAGTGAACCAGCTCTTACAATGTTAACGCTATGTACGTCCAGGTATAATATAGATATCTAAGCACAGGGTGCAGACGACGCTACCGCGCAGGCGCGAAAGCTCCTATTGTATGAGGCACAGAGACCACGAAGAAGAACTCAAGGTTATGGTGGCATTTGCACTCAGATCTTCATTGTGTCTTCTCTCACCTTTTATCTTGACTTTTCTATTTCAGATTTCTATCTCACAGAAGCCACCAGAAATTACACCATGTGCAAATTTGAACCTTTGTTTTTAAAAAGCTGATTGAAAAGATACCTTCATTTTTTTTGTTAATTCAATGTATTTCTGAAACTAATTACTTTAAAAGTGGTTTCTGAAGCCAAGACTGGGGTGGAGTTAGTTTAATTCATAGATAATTTCAATCAAAGTGAAGGAGAACATTTAACTAAACTACAAGAAAGCATACTGCCATTTTCTTCTCTTGCCTTTAGTTGTTCTCATAATATTGGTATGTCTGGAAAGCTTACCAGGAACAGTTATTTACCACAAACTTTTACCACAAAAGTTTTTAATGAAATCATTACAGTCTCTGTATCAAAATTACCACAGGCTCATGTAAACTTTCTTTTCATTTTCTTTGTCACAAAAGAAAATATTGTTATAAAACTATAATATAACAAAAGGCAAACTTGCTCACCTACAACCTGGATGATTTCTGCCAGTAGAACTCCATCAGTTACATCTTGCTGCAGGTCCTTTATCAAACGTTTATGGCCGGATTTTGCTAAATAGTGGTTGGCCCAATCTGTATAAATCTGTAAAGAACAGAAGATGATATGGTTACATATTAGGCACTTAACCCAATATGTTTCTTTTAAACTAAGTTTTTCACTTAAATTCATGTAAAGGAAACACCAAGGTCTGCAGTCCCAAGAAAAGAATGTCCTTCTTCTTCCTGAGCTGCCTGAAACAAAGTTAGCAACATTAAAATTCAAGGCATTGTGCTGATCAAGTATTCAGCTTATTATAGTAAGGCTTTCTTGTATAGAGAAATTTGACATCAGAGCTGGAGGAAACTAAAGAAAGCTTCTAAACATGCTACAGCCTGAATGGGTTATCAGACATGGAACTAAACAGTCTGTGAGAGAGACTGGGCTGGATTTCTTTATTTATACTAAGGAATTCAACATTTCCCTTCTGTCTCACAATTTAAAAGCCCTAAGGGATATTTTTTCAAAAACACAAATACATTAATTTATGCATTGTTTGTAAATATTATGAATTTCTAGGATTTGGAAACAACTGCAGTTTTTTAACTGGAGAATTCCTTTTTAAAATGCAGCTAGCAAGAAATTTAAATTCTACTGCTATTCATTTTGTATTTGAAGCATTCTTCTTACTATACAATACCAGCTAACAGTAGTTCTAAAATAGTTGTCCAAAATTACACTTATATTTCATACACACACACACACACACATCATACATAATATAATATATCCCTTCCATTCCAAAATATCGTAATTTACATATACCTCCACTGGTAAATGCCTCCACTGGTAAATCTGATTTTATTTTGAAACGATTCTTTTAAAAAAATACCACTAAAGTTCACAATGTACTGGAAGATTGTAAAAGTTCCTCCTTGTTGAGGTCTGTACTCTATTTATACCCACATCAAAGCTATATCCTACATTCCATTGTGCCTGATTTTTTAAATAACCGGTAAACTTTTGATATTGCTGTGTTGTTTCTATATTTCTGAGTGCATTCAATTCTTTTTTGTGATGCTGCTCCATCTATTTTTGTAACAGTTCTGGCTCTGAGAAATATAAGTCCACCTCCTGGCTTCTTTTTTAAAAAATTAAGCTTTAAGAACAAAGCAAATGGGTACTGAAAAGAAAGTCAGTGGGTTGAATCCAGAGCTTTTATTCCACCTAGAGGAGATCTTCAAATGGAGCTCTGTTCAGAATATTCCTACTGGCAGAAAGAGTAGGGAAGGAAATCTGCAATGATTCTCCCCCTTCCTCTCAATATCTACATCACCCACTCCCCAATTTTACTGTATGGTAGATTAAGGGCCTCAAAACTGGATCAATTTGTGTATGAGTGGCATTAACCCACACCCCTAGATTCGAAGAAAGGTAATCTGTTTCAATAGATCACCAATTATAATGTTGATTAGATCAACCAAAGGCACAAAATTTGCTGTGCAAGCTTTCAAAACCACATGTTTTCTTCAGCAGGCAAAGCTAGGAAGAAGGAATGTAGCCATATCAAGATAAGCTCATCAGGCTTAACCCTTAAAGACCCTGAGCTCAATGGGAACAGGAAAGTCAATAAAAGAAAGGCAACAATAATTGGTTTTTCCTTTCAGAATTTTTTAAACAACTCTTGAAAACTCAAAACTGTCTCTATTCTTGAAGAAGGAGCAGCAAAGTCCTCAAGAACTGAAGTTTATAATATCAAGTCTAAAGATAAAGTTAGATTCTTAATCAGGCAACATACATGGCATCCGGAGTTATATGTGACAGCTTTATGGAAGTTATGTGAAAAGAATAAACTAGCAGAAAATCAAAAACTATTTTAATGTGATCTAAACTACTCTCTCTTCAATATAAGAGCCCACTACTTTTTTTATTTATTAAAATACTTTATGTCATGGGAACTTAGGGAGGAGTCCAATACAAACAATTTAAAATATGTCCAAGTTAAAACCATTAAAGAAGATAAAAAAATATTAAACAAAGCAACAGTTAAAACTACTTTAAAAGCTATAACAATTTAAAACCATGTGCATGTACACTTTGAAATAAATTAGTTCACAAAGACTTTAATTTTTTAGAAGAGTCATGTTTTGGCTTGTTGCAAGAAAGAAATCAATGTTGGCACCAGTCAGGCTTCCAAGAGTAGGGCATTCTACAATCAGGGTACGATAGCTAAGAAGGTCTCCTATGTCTTGCCACTTGATACTGTGCCACCGATGGGAGACAGAGTCTGCCCCTCCTGAAGACCTCAATCCTAAGAAGGTATTCAAAGAGAGCGGTTTCCTTCAAGGCATTTAGTCATCACCAACACCTTTAATTCAAGCTGGAAGTGAAATGGCAGCCAGTACAGTTCCTTGAAGATCAATGTTGCAGGTTGTCTGTATGGTACTCTTGTTAACACTATAACATTGGTCTTGCTGCTGCATTTAGCATTTGCTATAGCTTCTGTATCATTTTCAGTGTCTGCCCCTTGGGTCACAAACATGCAGCCTTAGCTCTCTTGACCATAATACAAATTCAGAAGTCCACACTGCCGTAATATCTTTATTAGGGAAGTCAAGAAAACATAGAATTCTGGTGCAAGCTTTTGAAACACAGCATGCAGAGGAAAAATGGGGGATGGGGAGGAGTGATGATGCTAGAGTCATATAGTCTGCAAGTTGTTTTAAGATGGCATGGAAAGAGTCTACAGACTAATGAAATAAGTCCATCAGGTCACATCACCAATGGCACCAAGCTCACTGTGAAAGGCAATCAAAGAAGACATGGGGGAACCAAATATTAATGCTCTTCATTTACTGATACAGAAGCCCCCACCTTCTGACTTCCTGTTATCTGACAACTTGCTCTTTTGACTCTTTCAAATGAAAGATAACTTCCATTAATCTGACTGAGGTTCTACTCTTTCATCAGTTCATCTCACCTGCGGAAGCTTGCTTGGAATCTCTCACACATGCATGCTGCCTATAAAACAAACTGAGAGGGAAAAAAGGTGCCATTTCAGAGACTTTGCAAGCAGTGCGTGCATGGTCAATAACAAGTGAGCCTCAGTAAGTCCTTCACGCTCCCTACTGTATAGTTCCACTTGTCAACCAATTCTGTTTTCTGGCAGGCCCTAACCTGTCAGATAAGTGGGGAAATCTGTAGTTGCAGAAGCAAATACACACATTTATTTATTTGTTTATTCATTTATTCATTCATTCATCTGTCTATCCACCGTCCCAAACAATCATCAACTGTTTCTATTATTAGAAGACTGTCCAGGGCAGCGTACAATATTATCATTAAAAGTGGAAGGGGGAATAACAATAACCAACTTCAAATTCTTGCAAAACCAAAGAGCGCATGCATTTATATTACAAAAATATACTATGATGCATCAATCACATACTAAATGTGCCCTTCTTGAGCTGCAATTATACTGAAGAGATGTGCATTATATTGAGATGTAGCTAGTAGGATCCTGGAATGAAAGACACTATGATTCTTCTGATGGATGTTCTGACTCATCTTTTCTGATTTGTCAAAAGCAAAATTAAGTATGGAGGGAATTCCAAATCGTGGTCATTATGAACACCATCAAAATCAACTGTAATTGTTACAAAGAAAGTGATGAAAAAATATGTGAAATGAGGCTGGAGAATGTTGTCCCAACAACAAGTCATTCAATGGACATAATCAGGGGATGAATGATGGTTAGCAGGACCTTGTATCCAGTCATTACTATGATTTTCATAACTTAATGTCACCACTTGATAACCTCACCCGAGGCCATCCCCTCGTAATAGCACTTTTGAATCATTCAGAAGCATTCCAGTTCTTTTGATCACAGGAAAATAGATCATTAGCTAAATCCCATCAGTAAACCAGTAAACAGAATTATTACAATTATTGCTATCATTTAGTTATGATCACAGGAACATACAGAACAAGCCAAAAAGAGCAAGCTGTCTAGTAGAGATGGGAGCAAAATTCATTCTTGACATCTTTGAAAAGTCAAAATGTCATTAATATTGTCCATTTGTTGAGGATAAAACTGTTTTGCCACATGATTATTGATATGTAATATGATTATTTATAGAGAAAGAGTATATTTTGGTTTTACAGCACATTTTTATGATCATTGATTTACCAAGATCATTGCTCATTTTTAATAACTTCTTACTATATATCTGTTGCTGGGTCTTCTAGTATGTTGTTGCTGCATGCCTTCAACTAGTTTCTGACTTATGACCACCCTATCATGTGGGTTTCTTGGCAAGATTTGTTCAGAGGGAATTTGCCCTTGCCTTCCTCTGAGACTGAGAGTGTGTGACTTGCACAAGGACACCCTGTGGGTTTCCATGGCCCAGTTGGGATTCAAACCCTGATCTCTCAGTGTCCTCGTCCAACACTCAAATCAATATATACCACACTAACTCTTTCTAGTAGATATTAAGCTAATTGTGTAAGCTATACAATGTAAAGGCAAATGCTTCCTCCTGCTAGACTTTGCAGCTGCCATCTTAAGCTTCCCTCTGCTTGGCAAAACTTGTGTTTTTCAACAAGCCTGCACCATCCCAGCTGTTAGGTAAAGAAAGCTGCTTCCAGCCTAATATGATTCCCAGGGCTGTCTCTTCCTCCTTTGGTAAATAAATCGAAAGCTAAACAGTCACTGATTTATTCAAGTGGCTGAAAATATGAACAAAAACAAGGTCACAGTAACAGAACAGGGAAGATTCTATGATTATTTGCCAAAGTATTTTATTTTCAAATTTATCTATCACTTTTAGTATTTGCTGAGCGCTTGCACATATGATGAAACTGCTTTATGAAGGACAGGCCAAACGACTGGTTCGTTTACACTGGAACTGCCCAGACACAGAGACAGGCTTCTCCCAAGCTTATGTCAAGTAATTTTTCAACATGTCAGGACTTAAATCTGGTGTTGTTTTTTTTTTATGTACAAAATATGTTCATTCTAACAGTGACACTAGCAGTTTCCCCACAGCTTCTTCCCTCAGAGGTTGTTTTCCACTTTGTAAGTGACCTCAAATGGGTACAAAGCCAGAGCTCTGGAAAGTTACTCTTTTTGGACTACATCTCCCTGAATCATCAACCAGTAAAATCATTGCTGGCTGAGAGATTCTGGGAGCTGTAGAGTGAAGGTGTAACTTTCCCACACTATCAAAAGTACTCAGAGAGAAGACCAATAATTTGTAATCAAAGGTTAGTTTCACTGGCTCTCATTCACGCACCCATTTCCGCTGTTAAAAAAGAAAACCCTATGTACCTGTTTCTATATGATTGCTGCTTTGTGTCTTATACAGACAATCCCTTTCAGATTTTTTTAAAAGATTGATAAAATACTACTTGGGAACTGAAAAACTTCTGTTGCATCACTACAGTTAACCTCTAACACAAATATGAAGAACACTGCATTTATGAGAAGAGAGTTCCACACACATCCTTTTCAGACCCTAGATTTCAATTAGGGGTGCAATGGGTCAATATTGTTTTTGCAAACAATATCCAACATTTTTCAGTTCACTGTCAAAAGGTGGAGCAATCAAAGTTGGAGCAATCAAAGTTTTGATAGGGTCAATATAAACAGAATATAAGTAAAGAAAAGTAAGAACTACGTTCAAAGATCCAGAAGCTTAAAAACATAAACACAAGGAAAATATGCAAGTGCGGCTGCAGAAGTGCAGCCCTGTCAAAAGCTTCATCACACACCCAGAATCAGGGAGGGCGTGATTTGAAAGCTCACAACCCGAGTACTGTACATTGAGTGGATTTTTAGCAGGCAAAACATTCTTCTGTGCAAATTTCCCTGTGGCATTTTATGAAGATTTAGCACATTTATTAGCAAGAAGAAACCTCAGGAAATATACATTTCATGGTGGAAAACCATGGTTTCACTTCTCCCATTGAGATATGAAGACATAAGTTTGACAGCAGTCAACATCAACAGCAATTTTCCAAAGTAGTGTTACTAAAATGACCAATGTTTAATATGAATATGGTATTTTTAGACTATATAATATGCACAATACTGGTAGACAGTGGTATTCTACACTGCCATAATGTGAAAGAATCTGGCAGAATTAATTGTTGTTATTGCATGTCTTCAAGATGTTTCCGACTCATCGCAAATCTATCACTGGTTTTCTTGGCAAGATTTGTTTGGAGGGGGGTTACCTTTGCCCTCCTCTGAGACAAAGGCCATTTCCGCACGGGGCAAGGGAATCACCCTGTGATGCTACTCCCCAGACTTTTGGGCTCCCTGGTCTGGTCCACGCTTCTCCGGAGCAGCGCACGGCTGCCGCTCCGCACTGCTCCGGGGACAAAAATGTTGGCTTCCGGTTGGTCTCGACCAACCGCTGAAGCTCGCCAGCCTAAAGCCCACCCCTGGCAGATCACAGGCTGGCATCAATGCAAGCCTGTGAATCTGCATATGGGAACAGGCTCGCAGTGGCGTGCTCCGTGCTTTTGAAAGACCTGCTTCAAGCGGTCTTTCAAAAGCACGTTGGATGACCACTTGGGGTCATTCGGGAGCAGGCTGGACTGTGGATCTACGTTCAGTAGGTCCGACCCAGTCCGGTCCCAGGTGCAGACATCCTCCCTGGAGGACACTCTGTCCCATTTAAAAAACCCTGTGTGGAAATGGCCTGAGGGAATATTACTTACCCAAGGTCACTCAGTGGGTTTCCATGACCCAGCAGGATTCTAACTGTGGCCTCCAAAATCACAGCCCAACACTGAAACCACTACACTACACTGGTTCTCCAACTGCCAATTATTAACAAAACACACTGGCCTGAATCCTATGGTCAGTCTCAAGTACAGCAGAACCACTCTCATCTATTTTGTAATTTGATAACTCAATACCCATATAACTTCTACTGATTCAGTGGGTTTAGTTTATTTGGAACTAAGTTGGATTCGGGATCTTTTTTTCCTGCTATCCCTGGGAGCATTTTCTTTTGTAGATATGTGCTATGAATCAGTCTCATGATTATGACTCAAGGAGACACTGCAGTAACAGCTGAACACTACATTTTTACAGTTAACACCATAATTAGAACTGATCAAAGAGTGTGCTGTGTTCCTTGTTGATCAACCAAGTTACTCACAGCAAAAAGCCCCATAGAGAAGCATGTCTTAAAATGCCTTGACTCTGAGAGTGCTATCTAAAACCACAGGGGACTTTTTTGATTCACACTGTACTTAAACTTAGAATTACCATGTGCTGAGGTGATCCTCACAGGAACATTCACAGTTAGCACTTGTCACATTCCAACAAAGTAAAAAATAGGCTCCAAGTGTAAAACAGAGCCATGCTCTTTCCACATTAGAACTGTTTGGTTGATTCTCACATCTTAAATTAAACTTATTTAAGTGATAGATTTTTAATTAAACATGTGAAAATATTGTCACACTTCAAATGTATGAGCTATCATCATTCACATTCTTCTGTTTCACTAACAATATTATTTCAGTAGAACAATTTTTAATAACATTTCATTGGTTGCATCAGCGCTCAGAAGCCAGCATGACTTTTCTGAGGTTTAACCAAAAGGATTCTAGTATAGGCAGCCTATAAAAGCATAAGATACACGTGAACTAATTTCAAACTTCCATACAGATGTTCCTTTATGAGATCATTAATTATTCCCAACCTTTTCAGATAACTATGTAAACTTTCCTGGCCCAAAGCAATAACTTACTTCTCATAAAACAGGAACACTCAATGTACTTATGTCACCACCATCCTCACACCAAAGATTGCTGTCTGAGACCACTCAATCACCCGCTCTAGATAATTTAAGGCTGTTGTATCCTGTATTAATTTACCGTGATATACAACTCTGCCCTTTCTTTCTCTTCGTAGACTTCTAAAATAGAGTACAGAATACTGATAAAAGAGGTATTTCATTTTTTTGAAATCCAATTTTTCAAAAAAATCTCATTCACTTTCTAACACACAGCCCACTTCTTTGAATTTATGAGAAGTTAGTATTTTCAAATTTTATAATGTTTCATAGTGTTTATTCTCACAATATTGTGGTTGTAATTCTTATAGAATAAGTACAGCTGTAACAGTATGCATGGATCGTTCCAGATATGAATGGTATAGAAGGATAGGTGTCCTTATTTAAAACATGTAAACAGACAGATGCAAAATATGAAGTCAGAGACGGTCTTCATAGGAGAAATGCCAAAAATCAGGGAATGTCTATAGTGAATAGGAACAATTAGAGCATATGCTTAAGGCAACACCTAAGCATTCAACTCACTAATATTTTCTTCCTACTTTACCAGCCATTCTCTTGCAGAATTTATTTACAGTACAATCTGTGTACTTGAACACCAATGTAGGTTATTATTCTTTAAATATGCAAAAAAGTTACCTGAAAAAGGTCACATTCAAAATGAAAACATGAATTCCAAAATCTATGAAAGTTCATCAGCCTTTTCTATAGCATCAAAGTAATTGATAAGAAACCACAATCTGCTTACTCTTTTATAGTGATCACTGGAAAATTTACTTCGCTCACAAGCTGCAGCCCGGAAATTCATATTTATTGGCATAATATTCAAAATGAAGGTAGATCAGATATTTATAAACCAGCCCGGTCTTCTTTGTCAGGAAATGTACAGTGGAGATGGAATATATGCTGGCATGTGGAAGCCACAGTAGTTAATTTTAGTGGAGGTCATGCATGCACCCTGATCAGATTTTCTTACATTGGAATGTCTTGCTGCATTAGCACACACACCCCCACTACAGTACATGCATGTATTTCAGTCCCTTTTAGTCTGTCATCTCCACTATTTCTTCCCTGTCTGTTTTAATACAATCTTGAAGGCCTTTTAAAACCCACATTATCCACTGCTTTGAGGAAAAAAATACCTCAAAGACAGTTAATATTGTCTGATGTCAAACTCTTAAAACAAAAGCATACAAATATCAAGATATTGCCTCAAATAGTATAATGTTGTCAAATCAACAGTGTTTTAAAAATCAGTCAGTTTTGTCTGCTATTTCAACAGGGTGTGGACTCTGCATAGTCTTTAGCCATATTCACTCCCAATAGTTCCAGCCTTTACACACACACACACACAGAGAGAGAGATAAAAAGAGACAGAAAAAGAAAGAGAAACAGAGAGATGCATTTCTGGTTTAGCAGGCTTTGCTACACAGACCTTGGTCACTGCCATGATCAACATGATGACTAGTACTACCACTATTGTTGTCTGGCATAACAAACAACAACAACAACAACACTGGAATCAGAACAAACACCTATCTAGCTCTCCACTCTCCTCACAAGTGACCAGACTTATTCCTATAAGCAGTCTCCCAGAAAGAGCACCCTCAGTCTCATGCTATCCAGAAACCGATTAACAGAGGCATACTTCTTCCAACAGATCTACAACCATCCTGACCAGTGGCCATTGACATCCCTGTCCTGCATGAATTTCTCTGGTTCCCTCTTAAAGCAACCATGCTTGCAGCCTTAACTACATCTTAATCTCTGTGTAAAAAGGTACTTCCTTTTATCTGTGATGAATTTCCCATCATTTAGCAACAGTAGAAGACCACAGCTCCCCTCTATATTCCTAACACTAAGTATTATTTTTCATACAGTAGGCTCCCTTCATTCACAAGGGATAGGGAAGAAAACCCTCCCGAATGTGAAAAAAATCACAAATAATTTCTGTGCCCCCTCCTTTCATGCTTCTGGCCAGTGCCAACTTGTGCCAGCTGCAGCCAAGGGCAAGCAGGGAACCTGCAATAACCCACGCGGGTGGAGGCCCCAGGGCATACAGAAACAGGCAATCACCCACCCTGCACAATCCTGTGGGCCTCCTTGGAAAGGCCAAGGAATGGGAGGGGGAGAATGGGGGGCAGGCAAGCAGGCACTTTGTGAATAATCAAATCCATGAAAGTGAAACCTGAGAATGTGAGGGGAGAACTGTACTTGTATCACCTCTCTTGTTCCTTGTCTTTTTTTCCCCCCAAGCCCCACATGTTGGAACTTTTCCTTTTAAGGATTTTTCCAGGTCCTTAATCATTTTGGTCACCCACTGAAAGCAACAATGGTTGTGTGTGTGTGTATGTGTGTGTGTGTGTGTGAGAGAGAGAGAGAGAGAGAGATGTATCATACACAGCTATATCTGTCAGATACACGCACAACAAAGATCATTCTGTAGTGTTGTGTAACACAAACAATATTTATTGAACAACAACAACAAAAAGGATCCTGCCTTGTAACTTTGCTACCTAATTTAGGGCAGAGAAAAATAAGAACAATGAGGTTATTTTGACATATGAGGCAGGAAATCCCACAAGCACTTCGCCTTATTCTTGAGATATAATTCAATAACAAAGTTAATAACTAGTAATTTGCTCCTTCTCAAGACACCAAGAATCTACTACTTAAGATATCTCACTCTGCCTAGCAGTAGGTTCTATTCATTATTAACATATAAGAAAAAATATTTCAGAGTATGATCATTCTAATCTGGGACTTCAGACAAGTATTTAAATAAGTTGTTCTAAAATGTACACATACTACAAATTTTCCCTTTGTAATTTACAACTGAATGGCAGGGATGGGCAGCTGAGAGTTCTCCAGATGTTCTTGGACTACAGCTCCCACCATCCCTCATCAGTGCCAAGGGCTACAGAGAGCTGTAGTCCAGCAACATCAAGGAGGTCAGGAGTTGCCAACCCCCTGCTGTGTGGCCACTCATTTCCGCCATCATCTCCCAGTTGCAACATGGCAATTAAAAAAGCTATTCCTTGATAGCAATAGCAATAGCATTTATTTCTATACCGCTTATCAACTGAGTGTTATCTAAGCGGTTTACAATGTATTTTAGCTAATTGATAAAGCTATTAATAAACCTTCTACTGTTATGTTCCATCAGCCACTTATCCTAAAGAAGCTACTGGTGAAATGTGAACTAAAACGACCAGCAAAAAATCCTTGAACACATTACTGTACGTACAAGCATTCCATCAGTTGTAGATATCTTCATGAAACAACAACTTTTGGAAAGTCCAGCACCCTGGATACAACATGTAATATGTGAGAAAAGCCACAACTGATCTTCATACAAGGTGCAGGAACCATAAATCAGCAATCACCCACCAAAAAGCTAGAACAACTGTTGCTAGACATTTTAATTCTGAGGGACAGTCTTTCTAACACAGCTATATTTCCAACAGAGAGAAACCCTCTGATCCAACCACAGAGAAAGAAGGAAACTTCTGGATCTACAGGCTTGACACTTCGCTAGTGTTTGGCTTTAAATAACAATACTGCACTTGCTCCTACAATTCTATAGTATCTTTCTGAGATGCAGGTTCCACCTGAAAATAGCGCTGTTCAGTTAAACACACACACACACACACACACAGCTACTTTACACATTTACAGGTGTGCTTTATATTGTCCTTGTGCATTCTGCAATTTTATTTCATTTCATTCTAGACTCAACATTGCAAAACAGTGAGGCAATGAGGGTAAGATTTTAAAGTCGACCAAAGCACCATACACTTCTAGGTTAAGTTCACACTAATGTCAAATGTTAATGACTTCTGCTACTCAAAAAGCAACATTTGCTATTGTAACATGATATTGGTTATTGCTACATTCCCACCTGCTTTCACTCACCTTTCTGTAATGTGCCATTTTCTTTCACTCTCCTTCTCAGTGTGGGCAGAAAAATCCTTTTACAGATGCTCTTTTTGAAACAGGAAATTCCTCTCAGTCAGGACACCTCCTTTCTACCTCAGCAGTCACTGCCTGGTGCACAATCTAACTCCCTCATAGTGCCTTCGCTCTTTGAGGAATTCATGTTTGGAAAAGTGGGAGAAGGAAGAATTATACCCAAAGCACTGTTTCAATGTTTAATTTGTATGCTTCACTTCAATATATTTCAGGGAAACTGAATGTCGTATTTCTGCCTATCTAGACAGTGAATTGAAACCCAAAGAATTAGGCCATTTCCACACTACATTGTTATAGTGCTTTTATTCCACTTTCAACATCCTGCGGAATTCTGGGGTTTGCAGTTTACTGAGGCCAAAGAGCAGTCTGGCTGAGAATTCTAAACGCCCATCCCTAAACTGCAAAGCCCAGGCTCCCATAAGATGTTGAAAGTGGAATGATAGCACTATAATAGTGTAGTGTGGAAATGACCTTAGAAATATAGGTCTTTTAAAGGTAGATGCTACAGTATTTCAAATTTAACATTCTGAGGTAAATCAACAATCTATAGAGAATAAAATCTTACTAAGCAAACAATGAGGCTTGAGAAGTCTGGTTCAACTTCATTTTCCTATGTACTGGCCTATGAGATCAGGCTTTCCAAAGTTGAGGCCTTGGGAACTGTTATAATGAAAAATCAGCAACTTTAAGACTCATGCTGGATTTGCTGGAAATACAAGCTCAGCTATTTCTTCAGAAGTCAGAAAGAGATGAGCCAATAACTAAAAGAGAGAAAAAAATACCTACCCAAAAAACCACCCTCACCTTCCTTCCCTCCCCACCTCCCTTTAAGGGTTCAGACACTGGGAGCAGAATCTTCCAGCCACTTTGGTCACTGAGAGCTGCAAATTTCCCAAGCTCTGGTTGAGAGCAAGATGGGATGTTAAGCCAGGAATGCTTCTCTTCTTCTGGCGTAGGGATGGAGGGGAGGGGATGGAACAGTGCACTCTGGGGGGCACTTTTTTGGGGGGTGTCCACTCTCAGTCTGGGCAGTTGGCCAAAGAGCAGCTGATAAGGATTAGAACCACACAGCAAGCAGCTCTTTCAGCAAAGTGATTCCTTATTTTACTGTAGTAAGGAAATAGACTCAGAACAGTTTTTGTTCTGTTTCAGCAATATGTACAAATCAAGACAGTCAATACAATCTTAAGTCAGAGACATGGCAAGAAAAACAGGCAGAGACACAGCAGGAGAAACAGTCAGTTAATCACTGACAAGCTCTGGAGGAGAATGGTTCAGCTTTTATAGGTTCAGAGATCAACGCAGCTAGTGCTTGATTAACTGCTGTTTGTTATAAATTCGCTGAGATCTGCATAGGTGTTCCCTTTGGTGCCTATGCTGGGTGAAGGTGGGCATCAGTAAGTTATCTTCTGTGTCAGAAGGAGCGGGGCTCTCTGCTGGGGATGGCACTCCCCCTGTTCTATCTCTGGAGTGGGTGGTACTGTCTCTTCCTGGTCAGCAGTTTCTGCTGTTTCAGCTTCTGAGTCTACAACTAGGTCCTGGAAGCACGGCATGACACTAGGTGACGCTGCTCCTTGCCTGCCCCTCCCACGTGCCGTCACCTGCCCCGCACCTCTGCCCTTGCCCCTACTCTGCTCACATCAAGCTACACCACTGGCTTCTCCAGTTCATATCTGAATCTCAATCAGAAAAGACTATGCAGTGCCCCCCACAAGACTTCCTTTTTTTTTTTTTTTTTGAAAGAAGTGATGAGCATTTGTAAGCCCAGGCATTCTTGGAGACTCGTGAGTTTTGCTGACTATTCTAGTCATACCCGAGATCGTCTAACCTTAAGACAGGAATAGGAACTCATGTAACAGTTAATTCATTTTGCTCCAGTGCAGCAGGCTTCAGCTCTAGACTTTTAGGCATTTTACATCTACAGTCCTCCCTCCACATTTGCAGATTTGACATTTGCAAATTTGATTATTCATGAGGTGCCAGCTTGCCTCGCCCCCACTCTCACCCTCCCATTCCCTTGCCTTTTGCCCAGGCACACTGCCTTCCTTCTCTGTGAGCCAGCAAAAGGCAAGCATATGAAGGGGAAAACGCTTGCATGCACCTCTCCTCATTCTCTTGCCTTTTCTCCGGGCATCCTACCTTCTTGGGCAAAGGCTCTTGCCTGCACCTTCTTCACCCAGGTGGCTGCTCCCTCCCATTCACTTACTTTTTGCATGGGTGCAGAGAAGAAAGGCACACCTGCCCAAGCAAATGATAAGTGAAGATACAAAGCACACGCATGAGCCTTTCCTCAGGCACAGAGAAAGGGAGCAGGCTGCCACACCCACCTGGACAAAAAAGCAAAGGAATGGGAGGGGGAGCCCCAAACAAATATAAGAGGGGAGCTCTCACTCAGAGAAGAGGGGGAGTTATTTGCATTTGGGGGGGCAAGAGTGCATTGTTCTAAACTCTTGCAAAAGTTGAGGGGCCACTATACAATTAGATGTTTTGTTGTCATTTCCAAAATGTATACTGGGTTGTTTGGACCTTCTAGTTCTATATTTTAAGGCAGTTTTCATACACCTTACTGAGTTCTACCCCTCTTGCATACTCAGCATAATATTCAAACTTTCTTACTTAGAACAAGCACTTCCCAGTGACAGAGGAGTGATGGGACTTCACACTTTAGGAAAGGAAAGAGACACTTCATCTAGCCAAAGTACATTGTGTCCTCCACAAAATGCATGATATTTTTATAAATTTCTGCACACTTGTTTAGGAGTTTGCTTCCCCTCCCTTCTTCCTCTTGAATATTTCTAAAGGGACAATTAATTCAGACTCACATGACAGCTGAAATTACTTTCTTTTCATGAAACTGATAAAACAGCTGCAGAGCATTCCTTAGGCAAAAGTGTTATTTCATAAAGCAAACAGTCAAACTGTCAGACTCCTATCCTTTGGATTGGAATGTGGAGAGGAGAGACTGTTACATGACTGCACGTCATTTAAATATGCAGTACAAGCAAGCTTGATTTAGAAAAAGAAAGCAGCATCTTTCTGTTTCAAATAATAAAAGGCAACTGGCCAAGAACTGTGTCTGACCAGCTTCTATGTGCTTCAGTGGGCTTGCACAAAAACTGCTGTCAATGTTGCAACCACTTCCGTAAATGACTGATGATCAAAAGTAGCATTCAGTGAACTCATTACTGTGTGTGGCTTTCAACAAAATGTGTTCCAAAAGATTTTATTCCTTGAGATTCATATCAAATATGACTTTTAAAAAGGAACATGAAGCCACATATATTCCTTTTTCTTCATCCAAAATAAGAGCAGGGGGCCTTATCCAGATTGGGGCCTGAGTGTGAAGAATTGGAAGCTTTAACCCTCCCCCCCACTGTAGTGAAAAGATTATCTTAATCAGGTTTGTTTTTACCTGCAATTTTTAAGGAGTTAGGATGCTCCTATTTGTTTCAGTTAGGAGGGCTTTGTTTGTTTTTTTGGCTTGTTTTTGCTGTGCGTTGTCACTGTGAGTGAACAGTTGACATTACTACTATTTGAACAGGCTGCAGCTTTATGAAACAGGCTGAGAAACTGGAGCATACTACCAGCCCTGCTAAAAGACCGCTCTCTTTGCTTCCCCTCCCTTCTTGCCTCCCAATCCTTTTTTTGTTTTGTTTTTTTGGTCTCATCTCCTAGATTGTAAGCCTTCAGGAAGGTACTTTGACAGATAATATGTAAACCATTCCAGGGACTTTTTGACTGAAAGGAGAGATTTAAAAACTTTTAAGTAAATAAATATGCAGGCAAAATGCAGGAGTTTTCCCCCACATGTGGAGCAAGAACACAGAGAAGGGAGGGTTAAGGCACAGCACGCTAGGGTCCCATAAAGGATCAGGCCCCCCATATTTACCTCTAGCTAAGAAACAAGGGCCAGCATGATGCAGTGGTCTTTGCATTGTACTAGGATTCCAAGAGACCAGGATCGAATCCCTGCTCAGTCATGGAAACCATTGAGTGGCCTCTGACAGGTCACACTCTCTCAGCCTCAGAGGAAGGAAATGGAAACTTCCTCTCTGAACAAATAATGCTGAGAAATCCCCTTGATAGATCTGCCTTGTTGTTTGTGCCTCTGAGTCATTTCTGACTTACAGCAACCCTAGAGCAAATCTATCACGGGAGTTTCTACACAAGATTTGTTCAGAGGGGATTTGCCTTTGCTTTCCTCTGAGGTTTAGAGAGTGTGACTTACTCAAAATCACTCAGTGGATTTCCATAGCCAGGTGGGGATTCAAGGTCTAACCTCCAAAGTCCACACGCTCACTCACTGTAAGCTGGAAATGACTTCAAGACACACAACAACACAAAGAAACAAGAGCAGTATGCTAGCAATCAGTTCCATATCCACCATAACCATCCAATATGGAGCTCCTTGCTATGATGCTCTGGTACAGATGCTACTGTGTATCCATACTTTCTGTTTAAGCATTTACCTGCTACAAACAGATGAAATCACAGTGGGGCTTTGGGCAGCCACATCAGTGACCTTCTCCCCAGCGCAGTGTGTTCTTTGCCTACACCTTAGAAATACTGAGTTTCCATATTGCATTTTTTATTTTTACTTTTTTATTTTTTGGTTTCTTGAAACCTTAAGGCAATAGGCTATAGAACTTTCCTATTAGTGTTCTCCACCAACTGGTATTCAGCGGTATATAAGTATGAACTGGAGATTTCACATTCCAAGGCAGAATGTGACAAGCATCCGGTGTTATCATTTAATTGATTTTCTTATCTACCATTCAACTTGGGTTCATTTCCATTGGGCACACAATCACTCACCGGAAAGGCTCAGAACCATAAAGGTTTGTAACACAGAAAGTATAAAGTCCTTTTTCAGTGAAAGCATTTTATCATATTCTTAACTCCACACATAAATTATTTCATTGGTCAATGGAACTCTTATTCAGGAACAGGCAGAATCTTCATGCTGAAAATCCAACCATTTAGAAATCATGGCACTGCCTTTAAAAAACACATAATTCAGTCATAGCTGAAGCTCAGAAATGCTACTTTTTTTTACCAAAACTCTCAGAATCCCTATATTTTTCGAGCTGTGGTTTGTCACACACAAACTAGACTTTTGAAACAAGTATCAAAAGCTAGCTGGGAGAATTAAACTCACTAGATAAAGAGAATGTTGCTCTAAATGCCCTTGCAAACCCAACATGAGATGCTGGACACATTTATAAAAACAAAGAGAAATCTCAGAGAATGTAACAAGGTATCAAGAGTCTATGCTATTTCTGAGGCATTGTGGGACCAGGGCATGAAGTTCTACGACTTTTATGGATTAAAATCAGCAATCTAGTTAAAATCAGAACCTAGAAAAAAAAATAAGGACTTGATGAAGACTTTTGCCATCTGTATTAAATGACCCTTTGATTCTAGTGCCTAGAAATTCATTGGATGAACATTTGAAATGTCAGCACCAACACAGGCTCTAGTCTTCTGCCTTCAGGATGTTTTGGATTTTCATACTCACGATCCCGCGTTATTGCTCAAAGTCAGCTAGGGCTAATAAGACTTGCAATCCAAGATGTCTAGAGGACATAGGTTAGAGACTGGACTAGACTAGAGCCCTTTTCGTACGGGCTTTCTGTCGTGCGACAGCCCCGTGAGCCTCGCGGGAGTGGGAGCGTCACTCTGCATGACACACTCCCACTTCCGCTGGGCTCACGGGGCTGACGCGGCGCAATCGCGGGTTTTTTGATTTTCGCCTCAAAGCGAAAATCACCCGCGCTCGCGCAACACTCCCGGCGCCCGCACGCACTTACCTCCTGTGCGGAGCGTCGGGGAGGCGGCCGGGTCGTGCTTCCTTCCCTCCGCCCCTGCGGAAGGAAGGGGCAGGGTGGGGCGCTAGCGCAACGGATGCGACACCTCCTGCTTCGCGCGTGCGCGGGGGGACGGACGCACAGCCTCCTGCTTCACACGCGGGGGGGACGGACGCACAGCCTCCTGCTTCGCGCGCGCGGGGGGACGGACGCGACAGGCTCCTTTCTCTCACGCGCGGGGGGGACGGACGCGCGAGCCGCCGCCGCCTCCGGGAGGCTGCCGCTTCCCCGCTCGTTCCTTCGCCTGTGGAAGGAACGAGCGGGGAAGCGGCAGCCTCCCGGAGAAGCCATCTCGCGCGAGCCGCCCTCCCCCGCTCGCGCTAGAAGCCTTAATGCGAAAAGGGCCTAGAACATTTCTCCCCTAAAATACAGCACAGTTATTACTTTTCTAATTATAATGCACTCTCAGAATGAACCAGATGTCCTGTTTGATCAACATAGTCCATATTCCATACAGCTCGAAAAAGGAAGAGCTACCAATATGAAAAATCATATATACATCCATAACACATGTGTACTTGTACCAGTACAGAAATACAGGGATTGGTTATATTTGTAAATCAAGCTCAGAAATTTCCACTAAGAAGGAAGTAACAGCTAAGCATTTCATAATGGCAGATTACATTAAAATAAACTAATTCATGGTGGGGGAAGGTAGTGATCATAAATCAATAGGTAGCAGCATTTATACTGATGCACTGTCACATGTAATACACTTTCTAGTCACCAGATGCATGATTTCATGTGATCTGGGAGTTTTCTAATTTTACATCAAAGAACAATGTTCCTCCTATAAATCTTCTTAGTTAGATTTCACTAAGTACATCACAGTTTTAAAATAATGAAGCACTGAATTAAATTCAAACCCATATACAGATTTAATCACATCACATTGTTTGAGCCATCTGTTTCACAGCCATAAACCAAAGCAAATTTCTTACTGGCCGATAACTTTCTAAATTAATTGTCTGTTGTGACCCTGCTCTCAGCTAATTTGCCCTTTCCTTTTATTTAGAGGTTTCTGGGACATGTATTAGTAGCAGCATCAAATACATTTTGCAATTACAATACGTACTTATACTGTTTCAAAAAGGTAACTAGTTGCTAAAAAAAATACAAGTACAGCCGTAGAAAAAGTCAGAAGGTCCATAAAGTACGATACACACACCCTGCAACTAAAGATAGAGCAAAACTTTCAAATTGCTCTTACCTATTTGTCCTTTAAAAATGTTCTTCTATGGCTCAGCCTATAACCACAATCGTCATTCAAAAAGGATAATCATTGCAGAAGAAATACTGGGAAAAGTGACCGTTCAGAAGTCCACAACAGTGAACATTTATATGGCACTTTAGAGTGTTCTGAAGGATGAACTATGAGAAGACTGTCCACTTAACAACCATACTTGGAAGGTGCTGAAGGGACCTACCAACCAAGAACTGATAAATGGGTCAGAATACTATAATCTTACTGTAGAAAATATATACTATGATTTAGCTTCAGATTATTTAGGTTTGCATCCTGCCAGACATGGTGCCTGAACATGTACTATTCTTGCTGTTACTTGGATTTCTCTCTTTCTGATATTTCTCCTTTGTTAGGTCTTAGTATGAATTATCACTGCGGTCCCATTCCATATTTATTATTCTCATATGTTTAGCTTATTTGTATGGCTACTTAATTACTGACTTCCAGGTGTTACTGAATGCTGGAAATGGCAACATGGTATAGAAATAAACAGGTAAGTGTCATATACATCTTTCACCTATTACTGTACAATTTTGTATCTTCAGTTTGTTTTTGTTTATTTAACTGTTGTGTCATGATAAAAATATGATGAACCTTCACATGTTGAATAGTTTATGCACATCAAGAGTTAACAATGGCAATTGAAAATCCATTTCAATTCCAGGTTGTAACACAACATACATTAGAAACATCAAAGGGATGTCAGTGATCCTGTCCGCAAGACAATAGATATACATCAACACAACTGCCTGTGTTTTTGAATGTTCCTTGTGACGTGTGGTGGTGGAAACAGTTGTGATGAGTTCTTGCATTTAAAGATATTTACTAACACACCATTGTTTTAAATGAAAGTAAGGAGACAACCTCATATCATGAAATGCCAAATTAAATAGACACATTTAGCACTGTAATAAAACAAACAAATAAATTGCAAAGGTAATCAAATGTAGTAACAGTCCTCATATACTGACCTGTAAATGTCCAACTTCAATGTGCAACCAAGCAAGAAAAGGTTCACCATCCCAAGGTGGTGTCTCTTTTTGGCCAAAGACCTCACAGTGCAAATTTTGCCCATTTCCTATGGTCAAAAGCCACTTTCTAATACATGTAAGATGTACATGCTTTTTTTGTTTAACTAGCTGAATGTAAGAACATTATTAAAGATATGCCTCTGACTGGCCAGAACATCAGGATTGCCACTGGTCATAGCACCCTATCTGAATGTGCATGCCCTGTTTGATGGACAGCTAGTCATAGATGGGAATCATGGGGCCCTTCAGATGATGAACTGCAAATCCCAGTCTTCTTTATCATTGGCTGAGCAAGCTGGGAGTTGTGGGTCAGCAATATCTGGATGGCTGCACTATTCCCATCCCCAGTGTACACAGATATCAGATAGCTACCACTTCCTCAGTCTTTCTGTGTTCAGTAGAAAATATGAGTGTCAACTCTGGATAAATTTATCAAAGCCATTATACCTTCTAATTAATTATTGGGTGAAAAAGTCTCTAGAGTTCAAAATGTATACTGAAAAGAATTAGAGATTAAATTCTATCCTCCCATTGCTGGAGGCAAGTTAGTAATACTCTTAACCAAACAATAACCATAAACTACAACTAAACTATGCTTGGATTGCTCCAGCAATTTAAACTGTTGTTGCTGTTGACAATTTTCTTGGAAAGGATAGCAACAAAGAATTATCACTTACCCAACTAAACTGCTATGCTAGATAAAAAGAGTGGCTGAAAGCACTAAAAAGGAATCATCTGAATGTGAAATCCATACAATTAGAGAGAACAACCACTTGGTCCATCAAACATTTAAGAATCTACATGGCAACGCTTAAGGGCTTTTTACTCATACTTTGTACTGGGGTATAATTCGTTTTGAATGAACAGGACACTTTGTGCAGTAAATGGTGCTTGTGACTGACATGGTTATATGCAAGTTGCACATCTAACAATTGCTTAGAGCAAGAGATGGAATACTACAGCTATATTAAAGTAAATTTTTTAAAAAGCAGAACAAAACATGCTATTCCATTTTTATTTTTTTTTGCACTGGATGTATCCACTGCTTAATTTATAAGATGACAAGGATATAGGCTCAAATTAGACCATTCATATATTTCATAAAAACAAATCCCATGCATGTATTGGGTTACTGTTTGTAAAGGAATAAGCAACACTGCTTTCTAACCCTCAGTTTGCATCCACTATAATACGATGCACACATGTTGCACAGCTACACGCAGCCGTTGCACAAAACAGCCAAGCAAAGAATGTGAACTCTCCCATTCCAAACTGGCATCTCTCAAGAGGAAAAGTACTAGGTCTGTGGGCCAGAAAAAAGAACATCAACAGAACGAAGGGCATGCCACTATTTGCAATGGTGCATAGATAGGGAAGATGACGAGAACCAAGAGACTGTGTATTGGATGACCTTCTACCCCCTATAAAAGTTGAGAGGAAGAGGGAAAATAAAGTTATATTAATTTCTAGTGCCTCTATTGTTTAGAAATCTCTTATAACTGTCATGGGTTTTAAGCAATCCAAGACTACTACCTTCTAGTTCAAACTCCACAATGGCTTGAGAAAAAGAAAAATCAGCAAATTGTATGAATTTAGAGTTATTTTAACTTTGTCCACTAAAAGCCATAGGGTGACAATCACAAACATTAGTTTGGGGTAATGGATCCAGGTTTACTGACTGAAGCGAAAGGAACTTAGGTTAGTAACCATTTCAATATGTGATGTGACTTTCCTGGATCCAAATCAGTGATTTGAAGATCCTGTTTGCTTTATGACTCCAGAAACTTGTTTTTTTAAAGAAAAGGAAGAAAAAAGAAAAGAAAAAGAAAGAAAGAAAGAAAGAAAGAAAGAAAGAAAATATAGTTCTCAAAAGTTCTTCTCCCTAATTTCTAAGTGGTTTTAGATTTAGATAGATTATCCAAATATATTTCAAACTGGCTTTATGTGTGGTTATGGGACACAATATACTATGATCACCTTGGTGGATGGCTTCCTTCAGGAGCCAAACAGGGAGAGTGCACTTCTATTCGTTCTACTTGACCTCTGCAGCTTTCAGTACCATTGCCCATGGTATCCTTTTGAACCATATGGCTGGGATAAGACCTGAAGACTCTCTTTTATGGTGGATCAATTATTCTTAAAAGGGTAATTTCAGAAAGTGGTACTAGTTTATTCTTGTTCAACACTATAGCCTTTGACTTATGGTTTCATATCATCCTCCATGCTATTTACCACATTCTTGATGGTGTTAGCACAGGTCATTCAGGGTCTGGGAGTTTTATTCCATGAGTATGCTGATGACACCACAGTCCTTTGCATCTAATTACTTCCAAATCATTCAGAACAACACAGAAACAACTGATAGCTTCATAGAGTTTAAGAAAGAACTTAATTGGTAACATATTTTTACTAGTTTATGACATAATAGCAAGTAAGGACAGGAAAGCAATAGAGTAGAGAGGAAGGACTGTGAACATTCGTGGAAACATGTAATTTTCAAATATTACATGCAATGGTAACAAATACTTAAATATTAAATATGAAAACACTGCAAATTGTTATTAGATGCTTGTGTGGTACAGTAAGGAACACTGTCTCATTAACCAACCCTTATTAAAAAGCATTGCAAAACACAGATGCAACAGTTGTTTCAACTAAATTAGCATGGATAAAAGAGGAAGCGTAGTAGGAGCCAGCATGGTGTAGTGATCTGAGCATTGGACTACAACTCTGGAGATCAGAGTTAAATCTCCACTCAGCCATGGAAACCCACTGGGTGACATTGTCAAGTCACACTTTCTCAGCCTCAGAGGAAGGCAAAGGCAAACCCTCTTTGAACAAATCTTGCCATGATAAGTTGGCCTTATTGATGCCATAAGCCATTAACAATGTGAAGACACACAACAATGAATAGTTCAATATCAAGATCTGTATTTTAGGGATGGGCCAACTGAATCCTCAAATCCTGAGCAAGGATTTGAGATTTGTGGATCTGAATCCCCAGGGCAAAATAGGCAAACGGAATCTTTTGAATCCAGAAGTGCCTTCTGCCCCCCATTCCCCCCTCATATTCCAGCCCTCTCTGCAGGAGCACTACGCAGGGCACACCAGAGCCTGCACTTGCACCTGGAATCAGGCCCACAGGGGCAAGTAAGGCCAGCCACAGTCACATTCCTGCAAGCCTCTGGGCCTGAGCTCGTGCGAGTGTCCAGGATCAGGCCTGCAGGGGCAAGTAGGGCTTCCATGCTCCTGCAAGCCCTGGGGCTTGTACTTGCACAGGTGTCCAGGATCTTGTCTGCAGGAGTGAGTAGGTTCTTGCAGAGCCTGACCTCGCTGTGGCGGGGTGTGAAAAGAAGGCCATTGCCCCTTCTCTGCACCTTTTTTAAGAAAAGTTTCAAAAGATTCAAAATTTGTGGATTCCCAGAACCTTCTAGGGATTCGGATTCGGAAAATTCTGGATTTGTCCCATCCCTACTGTATTTTAATAAAAAGATCAATGTGATAATGTTTATTAGGGGGAAATCCACTGGGAACGAGGGAGAAAGATTTACTCAGTGTACGACATATATTCATGATGCTTTCAGAAAACTATCTGTAATCTATGAAATACTCAAACCAAGAAGGGTTACAGCAACATTAGAATGTAAAATCTTATTTCTCTAAAGGAAAACCGGACTAATGAGGTTCAATTAAGTCAATGCTAGAAAAGCCCAATATTTATCTAAGCGGAAATAGCGCTTTTTGCTGCCTGTGATGTGGACACTTGTTCTTGAATGACACGTGCTAGTGATCAAAGCTGCAAACATTCTGAACCACAGATTTCTTTCAACTTCTTAACTGTTGTCAGATGAAAGAGAGAAAAAAAGAGTTTCCTCAAATATAAAAATCATATTTACCTCAGATTGACATTTCAAAAGGTCACAGACAAATGAGTCAGCTGAAACCAACTTCACAACTGAAACTGTGAGAAGCTACAGTATGGCTAAAGTTTGTGTGAAACGTAATCTGTATGTCTGCATGGCAAATATTTTAGGAAGGTAACCCTTTTTGTGCTCACCAGAGCCTTTCTCGGATAGTATTACTGATGTGAGAGAGTCAGTGTGGTGTAGTGGTTTGAGCTTTGAGCACTGGACTACAACTCTGAAGACCATCACTTGAATCCCTGTGCAGCCATGGAAACCAACTGGGTGATCTTGGGGCACATCACACAGCCTTCAGAGGAAGGCAAAGACAAGACCCCTCTGGACAAATCTTGCCAAGAAAACCCTGTAATAGGTTCACCTTAGAGTCACCATAACTGAGAAACAACTTGAAAGCACACAACAACAATATTATCAACATCAACTTCATGGCCACCAATGCCCAAGGAATAACAGCAGGTAACAATAGGTTCAGATTTTATATTTACAATTGGGAAAGACATGTATTTTCTACCTTGAAGAGATTCAATGTCTATTTTAAAAAAATATGAAGGAGTGTGATGTTCATATAAACTACCAAACAGTACAGCTGGCATGGCTTTTTAACCGGCCCTCAATTTTGGTATAGGTACCCTATTTCGTCTGCAGTCAATCTGTGTGGATAGCAGTGCCCAGAATACTTTCAGGCAGCTGCCAGGACTCTAATAATCTGGAAGGGTTCACTGTTGATGCCTCCTTTACTCCCTTTTCTGGAGTCCCAGGATATGGCGAGACTTCTTGAAGACAACATTCCAGAAGTCTTCTAAAAAAAATACTCTGTCATATATGGGAGCACACACCTATCTCCTGGTAAGCCTCAGAGGACACTATGTCACAAGCCTTGTTTTGAGTAACCGCTTCCCTCACTTCTATTCTTGTAGATGCTTTTCATTAAAAATAAAATGTAATTATGGAATTCCCTGCCACTATATCCCATGGTACTTTAATCTGACTCATATCTGCTGCTTCCCTATAGCCTGATACTTTAGGCTCATGTATGAGATGAAATACCAAAGTTTGAGACAGTCTAGATTACTACAATGCAGTCTGTGTGGAGCTACTTTTGCAAAGGGCCCAATGTGCAATATCACAGTTATATTACTCCCATACAGAAAGACTGGTTGTCAATCATTAAAACAAAAACAAAACAAAAAACAATACAGAAATTTATCAAAGGGGTGTTGTTGTACAGAAGAGAATTTGGTTATTAAATTTGGAGAATGTTCACAATAAATATTTCCTGAGAGTTTCTGAGACTTTCAGAGAGAAAACTGTTGTCTCAAGCTCAGAAAGACTGTTTCCTTCTGTCAAACTACTCTCTCAATTCAACCCGCCCTATTTTTATTCTATCATCCACAGCTTTATCCTACCCTGTCTCATCTCACCCTTCTCTTCCTTGCCAACTCAACAACTGAACTCTCTGTTAAAAATTCCCAACTTTCAACTGTCATCCCAGAAAGGATTTTGGGCACACTTAAAAAAAAAAAACACTGGACTTTTCAACCAATCGGGGTTTAAAGAGTCTTACTGGTCAGAATGAATTTACTAGGTCTGGCCCCATCTAAAAAATTTAGAGGATCATCTGTCCATTCAGAATCTGTCACCAAGCAACCATTTTCATACAAAAACTGACAACACAGTAATAAAACACGACACACATACACAGTTTGAAACAACATTTTTCAACAGCTTCTCACATCAAAAATTGTCCTAGTGCCCAGTTCTACTCACACAACAAGGCTGTCAGAAGTAGAGAAACAAAGTCAAAATAATATAATCCAACACCAGCCTGCTCCAACCTCAAAATAATGTAAACAGCAAGTACCTCAAATCATTGGCTCATCAGGAGCAGCACTATCTACTCTGATTGGCAACTGCACTCCCAAGGACTGAAGCATTGCAATGTCTTTGAACACTGTGTTTTTTGTTAAGGAATCCAAAGTTGCAAGTCTATATGCCCATTCTTGGGAGTCAGTCCCAAGGAACTCTGTGGGTCTGATTTTTAAGTAAACATAGACACAGTCATGGTATCCCACTAGTGTAGAAATTCTGTCTAAATTCTGCAAATGAAAAAAAATGAACTCAAACATTCCTATATATATTATCTTTTAAACATTTGCACTAATGGAACTCGGAAAAACCCAATTCTTTCTTTGAGTTTTGTTGTCTCCTGAGAGGAAATAAAGGATGAGATTGTCTGAAATGGTTATTGCTGTTCATCCAGCTATGACGGATAGACCTCATAAACACTGTTTATTGGCAGTTGGACCAACCGATTCCTTTTGAGAGGATTATGCGCAATTAGCATTAGCTGTTTCTAAATGGGCAATACAGCTGTCTGACAACCACTAATTTCACAGTGTCAAACAGCCCATTGTCTTCCTCCCTTCACTAACAAAATTTTAGCTATTGCTTGCTACAACCACATAGCCCAAGATCACTACCCAATAAAGAAAAAGGTTTTTCTAACAAAATGCAGTGAACATTACATTAATCACATTTAAAATCAAGGTAGATAACTGCCAACTAAATGCCTCCTTCACATTGCTATTAAATGCAAAGGAAAAGCCTCCACAGTTGTTCTCCCTAGTCCTGCCTGCTTTCAAAGTGACCTCAATTTAGGTCTTAAAAGGGCTTACTGGCAATATCTACAGCCACCATTCAGTATTAAGGATATCAAAAGATTATCCTCAAGAAGTGAAAGTCAGCCCCGTATTTAGAACTATTTATAATGTCTAAAACCACAAAGGATGTATTCTGTCACAAGGATTTAGGGGGCTATTAATATAAGTAGAATATCTACTGAATTAATATAGATAGACAATATATGTGCATTGAACAATTAGCAGGGATGAGGCATTCAGAAGGAACATACACCCTGCTCAAGGGTAGTGACCCATACTCTTGCTATCCCTCTTCTCAGATATCAAAGGTAAAGAAACATGTAAATGAAACAAGCAAAGAAGTTTTTAAAATATTTGCACTATCATCTCATTTACAGCAGGAAAAAACATTCAGTACTGGGTCTTTCATCAATCATAAGCTTTCCTGGAAGGCCACTTTGATAGGTGAGTGGAAGATGGGGAGAGAAATCAGAAAAATTCCTTTTTCTTTTTCCATAGTCCTCTGAATGCCTCAGCCAGCATGGCTATGGCCATGCTTCCTGGGACATTCTTGGAGCTTTAATTCCCCTAAATGTTTCACAAGCTCTGCTTTGGGGGGAGGTGATCAAACCATTTTTTCCATCTTTGTATTTGGTCAATGAACAAAATGTTTCTCTGCATACTGCACTTATTGCTCTCCTTTCCTTTGAAACATCTCTTTTCTATCCTTTCAGCAGCCTCTTTCTTATTACTGTAGTTCCTAGCCCGGACTTGTGGGATATTAGATATCATTTTGATATCAATAATTTGGTCTCCTATACCCCTTTTCCTCCACTTGCTTGCGAGGCCCCCGGACAAGCTCGCATACAGGCATGGCTGCTAATCGCTGTAATATTCCAAACAAATACAAGGAGGCCAGACATAGCCGACCTGCCGCTTCAGGATGTTACTCCAGTTATGACATGTTTGGTGAGAGCACTAGATATCATTTTGATATCAAACAATTTGGCCTTTACCTGACCTTTCTCTGCCACCCCACTCCACGTGTTTGCGAGGGTCCTCTGGACAAGCACGTACTAGGCACGGCCATTAATGGTTTTACATTCCAGACCCCATTGAGGCAGGCAACCCAAGCCTCTTCATTGCTTCAGGGAACACCTCAGTGCAAACCCTTACAATAGATGCACGGCTCTCAGCCGAGCTATTCCTTTCAGATGAGATATTTGCATACTGGCCATACCATTGTCGTCAAGCATTAAGCTCAACATGCAGACTTGACCTTTTCCAACTCCTTTGTCCAGCTCCAAAATCCCTTTGTTCTCACCAAGCATGGCATAGCCTGTAGGCACTATCCACCCTATAAAAAGTCCCCACTTTTGGGACTACCTCGGACCTCTTTGGACCACTTTGGACTGCCGGTTTGTCTAAGGAGCTCCCCTCAGCAAGCCATGCTGAGCTTCTTCCTCTTCAGTTCCCGCTTCTCTCCAGGACTACGAGAAAAGGTGTTGGATTACCCACTCCCTTGAATCTCTCCATTTCTATTTCTCAGTTAGCTAGTGCGTGTGTTGTCTTATTTGCCATTTATCTTTCAATAAAAACTGTTATTTTGTTACTTTTAAACTTGCTTGCCTGCTCTCTCACCTGAAGCCGTAGACATAGGGTAAAAGATCCTAGCTAAAGTTACCCTGCCTCTCATTTAGCTAAGAGAGTGCTCAAGCTTAAATTCCCTCAACTTGTGCTTTTATTTGGTAATTTGGGTGCCCCTCCCGGGACCCCCAACATACAGGGTAACAAGGAGACCTCAAGGCAAGTACCACATTATGTATGCACGCTACTTACAAAGAACTCCCGGCCCCAGGCAGGCAGCTTGACGAGCCGAATACTCAACTGTCGAGCACTCTGCGTTTGCATACTGGCTACTCTACTGACAATTCGGACTTAACTCAATCATGCTAAATTCTGACCTTTCGGAGGCTTTGTCTTCAGCCCGAAACTCATTGTTTTCCCCAAGTACGGACTAGCCTGCGGCCACATTTTCCCCTACAAGAACCCCTGACTTTGAGCGCTTCCTCAGATCGCTCCTGACTTCCATCCTGCCTTGCTGCCGCTTCGTTTGGAGAGCCTTCCCCTCTGCTCCACGTGCTGAGAAACTCCATTTCAACGAACTTCTTCTTCTGACTACCCGGGCTCCAGGACAGGTGTCGTATTTCCCATACCAAAAACCTCTTCTAAAAATCCCTCTATCCAACACCAACCTTTATTTCTATAGATCTCTGTGTGAGTGTGTTGCATACACTTGTTTGGCTGTATTTTAATAAATACAACAATTATTATTTTACTTCTGTTTGCTCATTGACTCAGCCCGACCCCGTAGACATTGGGTAAAAGATCTTGCTCCGTTGCCCTGTCTCTCGTATTGCTAGCTTGTGCTCTTTTGACTAATTCCCACCTTTGTAATTTGGAGCGCACTTAGGTGTCCCTCTCGGGACCCCCAGAAATCAGGGTAACACTCCACCCCACAAGAAGACAGCACAATAGCCTGCAGGATGCAGTGCAGCCCGCGAGGTAAATCTAATCTCCAACAGCTTGCCTCATCCTGCCCTAACTTAGGTTATTTTCCTCTGCAAAAAAAAATCCACCTTAGACAGAAACCTTAAGACCATGCATGTTCTCTCTATCTACATATAGCACCAACAATGCACACGTTGCCCTGTAGTGGACCTGTAGGACAATGATCTCCCTTGCCACCATGGCTGAGGGCTCTAACTGATTCACAGGATTCTATATGTAGAATTTAAATGCTGGATCCAGACTGTGACTCCCTAGGCATAAACATACCCCCAAAGTTTAACCTCTGTATCAAGGATTTTTACAGTATTTCAGTTTGAACAGTGTTACAGGAACTTGTTTTCTAAACATAACACTCACAAGTACATTCCAATGTTCAATGGGACTCGCTTCCTGGCAAATATGCCAAAGGTTACAAAACAAGAGCCAAACTACACATTATATAGAAATGTGTAGAATTCGATGCCAAGGGCCACTTCTGGGAAAAAGTGACATTGTGAGGGGGTAAACAGAGCAGATGACGACAGATTATAGATGTGCTTCATTTTTTTCTTGCAACTACCTTCCCCAGATCATTGGCCTTGGGAGCTGTACCTAAGATTCAAGATGCATGTTCACAAACTTCTGGAACCCCCTGAAGAAAAGATGTTGTTTAAAAGCAGCAAGAGAAAAGCACCATGGAAATTAAAGGTGAAGCATTACATTTGACCTGCCACTTAAGAACCAGAGCTGTGCAATAGTTAGACTTGAGCTTGGGAGATCCACTGGATTACCCTGCCCCCCTCTTTCTCTCCCCTTTCTATGGCTTAACTACTTCACAGGGTTGTTATGAAAACGGGTACTCATGGTTGAGATCATTGGAGAAAAGGCGGGATATAAATTAATTAAGCATTCAGCTGTAGTAGTTTGGATTCACATTATTTAAAAGAAAGAAAGACTGGATACAGCAGTAGGTAATGTACTTCAAAAGAGCATGCCATTGTTGGACATCATTTCTCTACCCATCTATGTATTTTAAGGACATACACTCCTTTTGTACTGCAACAATGAAGAATCAAGACTGCCACAAAGTTGCTGTGAACTCAGCTCAGTCATCTTTGTGTTTTGAAGTAATCATTCAAAACAGCTATTCACAAAGGTGATTATGGTTATTACCTTTGGCAGCAACATTTCTGTTGCACAATAATGAAGAGTGCAAATTATTTTCTTATGATTTAGGCCAAGAGTAATTTGTCATAAAACAAGAACAGATCAGTCTTAAGAACATAAGGCATAACAGACAAATAAGGCAAAACCATGTTGCAGGAGATAAACGTGCTTATTTATCTACTGAGGAAAACCCTTTGACAGAAGCGATGTATCTTTACTGGCAAACTGTTCCAAGTTCAGTGCTATTGGAGTGTATCACTCCCTGCTGTAACAATGTCCACAGCTATACATCCCTATATATTTATTAAAGCATTTCTACCTTGCTTTTCCAAAACCTCAAACATTAAAAACAGAATGATATATGGGAAAAAGGAAACTCCCTAACACAACTACAATACAAAAATAAATTTCCAACTCTCCCAATGAGCTACCTCTCAAAGGAAACCATCCCAAGCTCAGCCTGTCCTCCAGCAGAATGTCCAATATTCTTAAATTATTCCTACACAGTCAGCAGATGTTTCCAACTTGAAACCCTCCAGATGTGTTGGACTAAACTCCCAGAATCCCTCAGCCAATATCTGAACAGAACTAGATTGTCAATGGCTGATTTAAAAGGTTAGAAAAAGATATACCATGAAGTTAGTTCATAACCTTAGAGGCATCACTGAAAGACTGCAGATTAATGCAACTCCTATTCAGGAGACACTGTGCTGAAATCTTCATGATGCGGGGGGTGGGATTCAGGGAGGAGCAAGTAATATTCTGTAACCATAAGACAATTCAGTAATAGTATTCGGACACATTTCTAATAAATGGCTTTATTCTGCCCTACAGAGAAGGGGAAAACTTTGCATACCATACATATTCCTCCTTAGAATTGCAGCTGTACTCTCTGTAGAGATTTTTCTGAGTTAAATCCAGTGTTAATGTAGCTAACAAATCCATATAAGTGAAGACACTGCCAGAGAAAGTTGGTTCTTTAAATTCTGATTCCCCAAACTCCATAATCTCTTATCCTCAAGCATCGATCCCTCCCTTGTAAGTTTTAAACTTTGACATGCAAGTTCCTTTTCAAACATAATTACTATTCCTAAATCAGCATTCCTTCTATGGCAAATTCTATGCGTTAACCCAGAAGGCTCATAGAGATAAGAGCATTAAAGACATATTTTGAGCTGCAAGTGAAGTCATGTGTAACAGATATCCTAGTTGCAGTGATATAAACCTTTTCACACTCTTCACAGAAAGCATCCTAAATTAGTTCAAAATTTGCATGACACAGTTTAAACATTTTGAAATGGAAGCTCTGCCTATTTGAGACACAAGCAGGATTCTAATGAACTTTTAATTTTCCCCCCTCCAGTTTGAAAGGCACATTCAAGCTTCTGAAACTACTTGCTTCTGAAAAGACAAAAGTCCCCACCCACTCAATGTGAATGATTCTTTTCCAATTGTTGCTTTTTGTTTACTATTTAAATAATTAATTTATGCCCAGCCTTTCTCCAAGGGACTCAAAGCAACTTACAAAAAAATCTTTTCTAAGTATAGATATGGTGGTCCTGTATTGCACTGTCAGATATCACATCAGAATCCAAAAAGTCTTGCTTGAAAGCAAGCATACTTCACACATGCATATATCCCTTAACACAGAGCTTTCCAAACTTTTCATGTTAGGGACACACTTTTTAGACATACATCATTTCACAAGACAGTAATTCAGTTTTGCGTATTATAAATAAATAAATAAATAAATAGATCACAAAGGATAAATCATATATTTTTTTAAATAAAATGAAAGATTTTCATGAAATATGTTGCGTTCCATGCATTTCATTATTACAATTTATGTATGTGTCTATATCCCTTATATCTCTTATAAGGGGTTAATTACTAGCAAACTGGAGGTTAAACTAACTAACCGCCACCCTTGCTGGGGTCTTTCTCGGCCCAGGGCAGCGGCAGTGGTGACACATCTACACACTGCAGCCAACACACTAATGTATCACGACACACAGTTTGGAAAGCTATGCCTCAACAAGTATCTCTGCTTTAGGATTAAAACAAGGGGACCTTCAACAAAAAAAACTGTGGTATGGAATGCTTTTGTTCCAGATAGAATGCCACCCTATTCCTCCTCCCAACTGTTGTTGTTCCATGCCTTCAAGTCATTTCTGACTTATGGTGAACCTAAGGCAAACTAAGGTTTTCCAGGGCTGAGAGTGTCTGATGTGCCCAGGGTCACTTAGTGCATTTCCATGGGCAAGCAGGAAACTAAACCCTGGTCTCCAGAATCATAGTCCGATGCTCAAACCACTACACCACATATTCAGCCAGCATTCTGTGGCCAGTGGACATGATGACACAAGTCTGAGCATCAAAGTAAGGTAAAGAGATCTATGGCATCTATGGGAACTGTGGGTTACCATGACCGAGGAGCATGATACATTTTGTGCAACAGCTCCCCATTTGGTGCAGAAGCAGCTAAACAAGTTGTAGACTTTCAGACAACAGCTTCTTTCTCCTGACCTGCAGCCCAGCAAAAAGCCAGTTCACTGGCTTGTCTCTCCCTGATAAGCCAGCAAAAAACCCATAAAACTCCATGTGTTGTATCTCAGGACATCTACAAACGCCCCAATATATCAAATATAGCAAAAGCCCTATTCAGTCATTATGGCTCATTTCCATGAAAAGATAAAAACTAAATTAATTAAAATCAATGAAGTTATCAGTTGTTGGATATTCTCTGACAAAAAAAGCAACCTTAATTGTTAACAAAAGTGATTAACTTATATTGATTCAGAATCAAGTAATAACTTACTTCTGCAATTAGGCAAAATGAGAAACATTCTATAGGGCCAACGAATTTTACCTTTTACCCTCTAGTTCTTTACCCAAAGTCTAGTTCTGATGTATTTTTGCAGAATAATTTAGGTTTTCTTGTTAGTCCTTCAGGGCTGGAGAATTATAAGGTTTAGGTCTCAAAATCTATCCCTGTGGCTCAGTTGGTCCCCTTGTTTTCTATACTGGATACTGCATAGAGGCTCCTCATCTGTTCCAGGAAACTGTTTTTACTGGGACTTTTACTGGGATTCACATGGAAACCAGTGAATTTATAAAAATGGGATGAGATGAAACAATGAGAGGGAGAAGCAAGAGGGCCAAACAGCAGGAAATTTTGACACAGGTTTAGAGGAGGTGCAGAAGCTGTAATTAACACTCACCTAACCAGTTAGGATATTCAACAACAGGCCAACCTACATGGCAAAGTCCTGCTTGCATAAAAAAAAAGATCTTTCTGACTGCTAAAGGACAACGGAAGCCAACCTAGCATCCCTCAGTCAAGGAGTTATGGAGTTTGGAGAGTTTTACCTGGCCCTGAACATAGAATCACACTTTTTTGTTTATTCTGCTTCATCCATGTATGGACTAATCTATTCATCCTCTTGTAATCTGCCCAACTAGGGTGGATAATCTTGCCTCAAAACAGATTGAGAGAAACATTTCCTCCTTATGACAGTCTATGTCCCTGAATAATCCACTTGTGCATGCAATTGTAGAGCAACGAAGAAAAAGTGAACAAGGCTGCATTGTCTGCCATTCATTATTCTATAGTCTCTGAGTCAAGAATCTTGATTTCTGTTCATACAAAGCAAAAATGAATTACTCCTGCAAACAAACTTTGTTAAGAAAAATATGACCATGGCATGAATATTTTATCTGGCAACTCTTCATAAAAATGTGACAGTGTTTGCAATGACATATTTGCAGCAATGATTAGAATACAACTTTGCTGCCATCAAAGCTTACAGCGAAACAAGTTTCAACTTCTCCTTTTTTTAAAAAAAGTGGGGAGAGGGATCATCATAAAAGCCTATTGTTCACTAACTAATATAAAGGAATGTAAGAATACAAACTATGCCAGCAATGTCAGACCTACAACATTCTGGTCACACAGGCCATTTCTGTACTAAACTGTTAACTATTATTCCACTTTCAACACCAGATGGAATCCTGGGGTTTGCAGTTTAGGGAGGGACAATTAGAATTCTCAGCCAGAGGGCTCTTGGGCCTCGGCAAACTACAGGATGTTGAAAGTGGAATAACAGCACTATAACACTGTAGGGTGGAAATGGCCACAATGTCCAACAAGGTGGTTTTAGGAAGCCCACCAGCATGGCAAAAGTGGATCTGTAGTGTCCCTCCATTTCCCTGCAACTGTTACACAGAAACATGCTGTCTTTGATACAGAAAGTGATATTTAGCCATCCTGAGAAGCAGCCTTGACTCCACAAATCTATTTAATACTCTTTAAATCTGTTCACATGGCAGGTGTCGCTACATCTTGTGTCAGTCAATTCCACAGTTTAACTTGATCATTTTGGTTGCTTTCTTCTGCACCTTCTCAAGCAGTATAATATCTTTTTTAAATATGCGGTGACTAGAACTGCACATAGTATTCCAGACACTAAAATAAAATAGAATAAAATTAAAAAATTATTCACCTTAACTAAGGCAGTTGTGAAATTTACACTTTCTATAAATTGTTGGCAAACAGAGTAATCAGTGTCTCCCTTCTCCCTTCTCTTCCCTTCAACAATTCTCACATGGGGCTGGGAAACACATCAGCAGATGAAGGGATCCTCTTCTTCCTTGGATCATTGTGGTTTTAGGCCAGAGTCCTTGGTGATATATGCTTGCACAAGCAGGAGTTATACAAGTGGAAAATCTTTTTATGCCCTTGGGCAAGGAGGTATCCATTACATCCTTGTGCAACAGTTTCTTTCTGCTTGCACAAAGACAGCTGTCATGTGCAGCTGTGATCCCCTGGTCCAAAGAATTTATGATTGCAGGGAACAACAGTAATGCTCTCTTTGCACCCATCTTACTCTTGACACCTGTCCTTGATTGCACCTCCTGCCAAAGTACATTGGTAGAGCCTTATGTTTTGCTACCGTCAATGAGGATCTCAGCCCTAACTTCCTGCTCCATAGTGTACCTAGGTAAGAAACCAGAAAGAAAGGGACAGGGGTTACAGCAGTACTTTGGCATGAACTGCCAGAAGATGATTGCTGCTATAATGTGTGAAGGATTCCAAAGTTCAAATGGTTTCAGTAGTGCTGCATGCCATGTAAACATATTTAGTACGGAACTGCTTACTTGTAGAAGTGTCCTCTCTTTCCTCTACTTCACTGTTCCTCTTGCAGACTCAAGCAGATTAGAAAAACAAAGCAGGAAAGGTTATCTCACGCCTATAATATCCAGTTACATTAGTCATCACTCTTTTACTGATGTAATGGCAAAAGGTTAATCTAAAAAGGAGCAGGATGAGTCTCAGGTTTCATACATAGGCTAGGCTGGCCACAATGAGTGTTAACTCTTTTATCAAGAGAATAGATCAAAGATTATTTACGGCAATGTTTTGCATTTAACACTAAGCCAAGAAAACACAAAACCAAAAAAAAAAAAAAATCACCTGAAGAACACGTCATTCTTTGCAAATACACAAAGCAGTTAGTAGTGAAGAGGTCATAGTAGCCATGCTGTGGTTATGTTAATAACAGAAGGTGTTGCTAGGAAACATCCAGTCTACGTGGAGTTCCTGATAGAGAAAAGGGGTGGTTTGTTGAATGTTTAGTTGTCAGAACTGTATTTTGTAGCCACAAAGAGCCATAGAGTTTCCACCAGAATGCTAAGACTGCCTCCCAAGCATATATGGTAGGATCAGAGCCATTTCCCAACACCTCTATAAAGAGCAATCATATGGAAAATAGGAGCATGAAAATACAACCCTGGGTTGGCAATACTCCAGTGACAGATTATATCTCAATGAAATTTGTTGTGCAAGTTATTTCCAAAGCAGCATTTTTGGGAGTATAAATACTATAGCATCTACTAGTGAAATAGGAAGGAGATACCTTGGGGAGACAAAGCCAGCATGGTGTAGTGGTTTGATCATTGAACTATGATCTTGGAGACTAGGGTTTAATTCCCTGCTCAGCCATGGAAATCCGCTGAGTGACTTCAGGTCCACAGAAAACCCCATTATAGGTTCACCTTAGAGTTGCCCCAAATCAGAAATGACTTGAAGGCACACAACAACAACAACAACAACAACAACAACAACACCTTGGTGAGAAGTGGCTCCTACACACCACAGTTCTGAAAGTATAAGTGGCCAAGTTTGTTTATGACATACCTGAGTGCTTTTGTTATGATTTATCCACAGTTTACTAGCAACACAATTCAGCTGTTTCCCGCTTCTCATTACAACTGTGATCCAAGTGGATGGAGGGGATGTACCTCATTCTGTATTATGGGACCATCAATGTCTAGGACAGGATTTCTCAGCCAGGATTCCCTGGACTTCTGGGGTTCCAGGAATGGTCACTAGGGATGTTGCAAGAAATTGCGACTGGAAAAACAACAACCTTGTTTTGAGATGTAGATTTAAAAAATAATGATGCAGGCATTCCCTGAAATCTTTATAATGCTGTAGATTGGTATGCTAACCAACTAGTCTTCCTTTCTATAAAATATGGAATAGAATGGAACTTGAATTTTTATTCTTTACTCTTTATTCTTTTTATTCTTTATCTTTCTTAATGAGTTAATTTTCCCACTTTAGTTCAGCACAATGTATAGTCTACTGTGTATGCATCATTCCTTTGCTTTATCAGATACATAAATACATATGAAAGTTTGTTGACGCATTGGACTATTCAGCAAAACAATTCAGAACTCATCTTAAGAGAAGAGGAACTGAAGCAGTGATATCATCAGGACAGCACTTTGCAGCGTAGATACATTCAGCAGAATGAGCAAGAAGATCCTCACAGCAGCAGAGCTCGCTTACTACATTTTTAAGTTACATAAGGTAAAACATACTGCCGTGTAAAAGGGAGGGGGGGTGTCAGAAGACCGATTGGCTGGATCCAGAGTTAGTTGTAGATAGCAGATCAACTAAAATCAACAAAGCCAAGGTAGTCAATATTGTCCCATTATCAGATCATACTGAGTGTGTATTCAAACCATTAGGTCCAGAGTTTAACATTATATATCTGCCCCTGCATTAGAATGAAATACATTTTAGTGACATTATAATAGATTGGGCGCATATGTAGGATGTGTATCTCATGTGAATTGTGTAGCTGTCCCACTTGCCATGAATGCCAGTGTTAGTCACCTTTCAAAGTCACCTTTTAGAGACCTTTTAAAGTTAGGGGAACTCCACTTCAGCCTTCAGGTAATAATCTAGAATGGAAGCTAAGCTGGAAATGAGAAGAAGCAGCAATTGTGGTGATTCACTATGATGACTGACACTAGTTATTTTGTAATGGAAAAGCACCCTCAGTTGAGAAAAATTCCAAACCCGATAGTTCCATGTTTCAGCATTTCTATTATTATTATTAACATAAATGACTCACAGTTGCATTTTGGACTTTCCAGACTATCTGGCCATTACATAGATCCTTGGATATGTGGAAGGGTATCTCTTCGTAGCTCTGAATTCTGCTTTGACCTATGCCTTCAGATCACACTGTGCTTTTCAGTGCACACAACTATACACACTATGTAGGGCCCCAGGCACATTATACAGGACACCTATGCACACTATGTAAGACTTGATCCTCCACTGGATTATGGCTCTGCAATACATGCTATCTGTAATCTATGGAATCTGTGTCCTTGAAAACTATTCCATGCTCCTATCATGGGCACAATATGAATAGCTTTGAACAGAATTGCTGAAGAGAAAAGGGTTTGATTTATCAAGCAAGCAAGCACACATTTCCCCTTCATTTTTTTTTCTCTTTTTCCCCTTGTGTATCAACTAGTTTTCTCTATTTATTCTGATCAACAGTAAATGTCAATTAGAGATCTATTGAAATCAATGGAGAAGGATTATATTTTGAATGTACAGTCTATTAGTGTGTATATGCATTCTTGTGTATATTAGCCAAGGCAAACATTATGACTATAATGTTTTTAAAGACGGAGGGGGCATCTTTTTGAGATTTATTAACTACAGGGATGTTTTGTTTAAAAATTATAACAAATGGAGCCTGCACAAGAATCCGTTCAGCATTCCTATAAAGACACACCTTACGGAGTCACTACTACTGAACCTGAGCCTAAAAGTGTTACTCTCTTGTTGTGACATAACATTCCTACTGTTGGGCAGGGGCAAAAAAAAGGCAATGAAAACTATAGTAAAAGTCTCTTTTGGCACAGAGTTTCTAACTGATAGAATGTGAAGGAGAGGGAAAAAACTGCACTGAAGTGGTACTTCTGGAACAGAAGTGGCTCAGAGGGAAGCCACCTGTCCAATTCTATTAGGCTGGCCTCACAATTCCCAACAGCAAGACTATAGAATTCCAGGGTTTATACCAGGATTGGATAAGGAGATTCTTGACATGAAGAGGAAAGCTTGCTGGTGCTGATTTGCATGTCAATAAACCAAGAGCGCTCCCCTCTCCTGCCCCCGGCTCACAGCTAGCTGAGAATCTTGGGAACAAACAGAAAGCCCTGGGTCTCACTTTTGCCAGTGCCTTGATCTTTGCCAGAGTGAGGTTTCAATGGCAAAATAGTGGAACAGTTTGCAGATATTCCCATCATACCCTCCGGAATATAGCAATGCTATTAGCACTTGGGAAGAGGATCTAACCAGTAATTGCACTGCAGAAGGAAACATAAATGCAGTGATGGCGCAGAAAATAACAGGTTATCAGACTGAATAAAGGTCAGATCCCCCTTTTAAAGGCATTTATAGGCATAAAAAGATCATTATGTTTGTCTTGTCTAGAATTTCACCCAAATATTTTTTTCTTTTTTTGTGGTAAAAGCCTTGTCTTCTTACATGTAAACTGATAGCAGATGATAACATGAATTGTGATTATGTTTCAAAGGAAACACAGTTTCTCTATACTGGAATTGATTTTAATCACTTTTGTATTTAATTGTTTAATGTTTGCTTTCAATGCTCATTTTAAGAGACAGATTTACAACAGACTAGAGTATTAATATGTAAGGAGAAACTACAGAAAAAACTCGTAAGCTACCAAGCAAGACTTCTTCATATACCAGGCAGCATGTTAGTCAATGTCATTGGTGAAAAAAGATGTTAAGAGCATGAGAAGGAAAACATGTTATATACTTTAAATAAGTGGAACTATAATGTGTCATGTACATTATAGGGGACTATTTCAGTTGTCTTTGAGAACTAATAAAGAAAACAGTTATTTTATAAAATGCAACTATAGTAGTATATAACTGCTCTGTCTCACCTTGGAATAATAATTATAACTCCCTTGTTTCATGGACTTTCCAAGCACTAACAAAAGAGCTAACAAAGTAAAATCCCAGACAGACATTAGGTTTTAAAGTAGTTTTAAAGTGATGTAGCACACTGAAAAAGTAACACCAACAACAAAAACTTGGGTCTTTTCCACAGAACAGCAATTTCCTGGCATGGTGATGCAAGAGGAGCAGAACCGCGATGATGCTTCTGCATGACACGGTTGCAATCCTGCTCTTCTCACATCGCCAGCCAGTGCGATATATCATTCACAGAAAAACTCTGTCGATGACCCCCAATTGTGCAAACCTTCCACCACAGCCAGCTACATAGAAGAACCAGAAGTGCAATCACATGCTTCTTTCCCCACTGCAGCATGGGAAGAAGGCTGGCTGTAGCACGGAAGGAAGGGGTGTGTCCCTTGTGCTCCTTTCCATAGGCAGCCGGTCAAGTGCAGAGAGGAGTGTTGGGGATAACACTCCCATCCCAACAGAGACGCTGCCGGAATTGCAATGGGATGACACACAAGAGCACCATCCTGCAGGAAGGGCCTGACATTGGACATTATACATGGCTATCATACTCAAACTGAATTTCTGTTTCTAATACACACTGCATCAGCACAGATCCAAATAACACACATGTGGGGATATACACCCTCCTCCAATATGTTGAAAAACACACAGGAGATCACTAGATTCTTTTAAGTTTGTCTCTCTCCCTTGCTCGTGATACATATTACAGCCATATCTCTCATCAGTATATTTGCGTTGAGTCGATGCAGAACTTTTCCACGTGACTGAGGCATGTTCTTCTTGCAATGATTTTTTTAAAATAGTCCTTCCCATTCCAGGGCATTCTGATTTACAGCATCAGCTTGGTCCAGAATGAAGGTGGATTGCAGCCTCTGCTTTACTACCTCTGGGTTCATAGGCCATCTGATCCTATCCTTTATACCTAGATACTGGACTTGTAAGTTAGATATACGTACCATGAAATGCTGCAGTATGTACACTGTAGCTTCAGTGGCACAAATTCCATATGCCTGTTCTAGGAGGTGACAATTCTGGAACTCAGGTCCAACTAATGCAGTGGCAAAGCTGGAACAAACCACAGCACAGCTTACCATGCCCCATAGCAGGGTGAGCATAGTGCAGCCCACAGGCCACAAGAAGCTCTTTGGTCCCTACGTGTGGTTTCTGGGACCTCCCAGAAGCCCCTCAAATAGATCACTAAAAATTATTTGGGGATGATTTTTTTTTGCCCAGACCAGAGAAAAGCATCCAAAACCATCTAAAATACAGTGCTTTGGTTCCCCTAACCCCTCAAAGTTCCCCAAACTTTCCAGAAGCAAACCCAAAAGAAAAAACAAAGCTAATAATCGTCCAAAGTGGCAACCAGAAGTGACACCACTTCACTGCTGAAACATACCACTGGATGGGCACAGGGAGGAAAAATGGCCCCTGCCCGTTGCACAGTTGCCCACCCCTCCCCCACAGGCATTGTGTTAAACAACACATCTGTTAAAATTATAGCCCTTAAACCCACGGCATCACAGTATTTTGGAGCCTGAATGAACATGGGAAACCCCTAACACCGCATGTTAAACCAAATCAATTTTTGTTAATTGATTGTTACCTCAGGTTGATGCATTAAGTCCAAAGTCCTCTTCAGTTAAAACATGCAGGACAACTATGACTACAAAGAATGAGACAGACTTTCCCAACTTTAACAGTAATTAGCTACCAATTTTTTTTAAGGGGAAGGAGCAGAAAACAGGAAGAAAAATTCCCTGAGAATTCCTCCCAAGGAGAGCCACTGAAGTACTAGACTTATAGTAAATCATCCCTGTAGAAGGTGATGACATGAGCACCAGGTGCGACACATTGTACAAAGGCATTTCTATGCACTTCTGGATTCTTCAGTCTGCCTAATAAAGTGAGAGAAAGGTGTTTACAACACAGAGAGCAATAGTCAACATAAAAGAAAACTGTGAAGGGCAACATGTTCTCACAGAGACCAATAAAACTCTGAGAACAGGCAGAACAGTTCCCCCACCCTCTGCCACACATACACAAGGCAAAAGCAACTGTAAAGCCAGTCAAACACAAGAAACCTCTGAGTACCATTTCATCCAGGAACTGCAACTACTTTTCCGTGCAGCAGTAGCAGGGATAGAAGATGCCATCTGAGTTCCAGGTTGCCACCTGTGCTTATTGGATAAGCTGATATGATGTCATGCAATGTTCATGTCGGGCCAAATGCACTATTACACACAGACACTTATAGCTGTTGGCCACTTAAATGTTAAATGTTAAATTGAAAGGAGTCTTTCACCAAGAAGGCAGCAATTGTTAGAGGGAGACACTTAGGGTCACTCCCCCTTTAGTTGTTCTTCTAGTTCATCTAGTCCAGGAAAAAGTTGATATGTACAGGTGTGTGCATGCATTTCCTGTTGTCTAAAATAAGCAGCAAAGAATATTACCAGACAACTTTTTCTGAAGGAACTGAGAGGACAGTTTGTATCTCAAACTTCACATTAGCTTTGAGACAGGAAGACTAACAGAGAAAAATACAAGTTATTTTACACAGGACAGGAGTGATGAACCTGCAGCTTTACAGACATGGTTGGACTACAATTCCCATTATCTTGGAAGTATACGGAATCCAAGCTTTTGCACAGGCCCTTTCCAGAGATTATCCCTCCTCTTCCTGAGCCCCAAGCCTCCTGGCCTGGCTGAAGGTTTTCACCGCCAGAGCTAAGCACTTTGTTGAGCTCAATTAAATATTAAACAGTATTAACTGTATCTGTTTATCACTAAGACCCAGAGTGGAGCCCATTGTACCTTTTGGGTTCTCAAAATGCCACACAAGGGCTACGGGCAATCCCAGTCTCTTCAATATCTCTAATAGCAACACAGCCTGCGGGCCCAGTATAATTCCTGGCAAGTTTGTCACTGGAAAAAAAAATCAACTACCGCAGTAAAACATCTATATAGAAACATCACTAAGGTGCAGGGGATCATTGCTGAGATATTGTAGATTTGGAAATGAGAAAGAGACACTTATGTAAGGAAGGAAATTATAAAGATTCCCACAATTTGTTTTAGATCAAGCAAAGTGTAACCCTACAAATACCTATTTAGAAACAAGCCCCAATGAGCTCAAGAAGCTTTACTCCCTTGTCAACTGCATATAGGAGTCTACTGGAAATATCATAAAATCAGATCTGTTGGTGAGAGCTTCTTTCCAAATCCCAGTGTTACCTCTATGACCTTTTGAAATGTGATCTCAAATTTTTGTTGGTCTCAGCCATTCAACCACCACCAGCAAGGGCCAAAAATTTCTGATATTCATTCACATTTTTAAAGCATGAGACCCCCCCCTTTACTGGCTCAGTTCCTACCACCCACTAAATGAAAATTCATCTTTGTTTCAGAGACCATTCAAAAGTCGCTTAGCTGTTTATGTATGTAAAATGGGATTTTTATACACCTGCACAGCCCATTCTCTCTCCTTCCTGATTTTCAGAGAATTAAAAAAAGAAAGACAGACTGCTGGAACAGCAGTCACCTCTCATCTCAGCGTGCCTGGCAGCAACTCACTCCATGCTTGGGCAACCCCCATGCTTTGCAGGCACCCCTGCCTGCCAACTCAAAAATTCAATTTTCTAAGAGGTACTCATGCATGCCAAATCGGAAACCGTTTTGATCTCCCAATACAGAGGAGCTTTCATATCCACCAGTATCATCCACAAACTGATTATATCTGTCCAAATAGTCCTCCAAAAGGAAAACATTTTTAGGAGGCAATTTTGAATGACAGCCATACAGTTACAAATTTCAATTAATACTCAGTATGAGTGATGCTCTTAAAGGGCAGAGGATTTCCCACTCCTACAGCAATTTCCTAGGCTTACGAGTTTAGGGCCCCTTGACACTTGGAACAAACCCTTGGTATTGAATTCTAAACTTCATAGGAAACATATTTAAAGGAAAATGCGCACAGGAGTGCAATTTCCATTGTTTAAAATAATCCAATAGAAGGATAAAGAATAACACTCTTTAAAACAGAACAGTCGCTGGCTCAGGTTTGGAAGTAGATTTCCAAAAGCCGCGAATATGCAGACTCCCTAAGTTTTTTAACCCACAGTTTCAATCTTGGCACAGAGCATAATTTGAAAAGACAGGCAGATGTGTGGATTTCCTGATCTTATTTGTGCTAGGAGAAATGGGAAACCCACATACTTTCTCTTTACAAACAAGGAGCTGTGGTTTCTTTTCAACTCTCCTGGGGAAATTAACAAGGAGGTTCAAAAACCCACCAGCAGACCCAGCACCCAACATGCTCCCGCCTGAGGAACTACTCTTATTGTAGCAAGAGCACAGAGGCAATCCAGTGGAGAGGGAAGAAGACAGAAAGATGGAAGAAAAAAGTAAGCACAATTTCTATTTATGTTTTGAAATCAGCTTAAACTGGGGAAGATCAAAAACCACAGGCACAGCCATGTGCTACAGCATTAAAACACATGCACACACACACACAAACACAGGGGGTGAAAGAAAAGGATGAGTCATTGGGGGAAATGGTCTCTGACTCTACTTTGCTGGACAACTTGTGTGTGGATGTTTTCCCAGCTCGAGCCAAACCACGGCTCCCTTAAAGCCACGCACAGAAACAACACAAAATGCAATACAAACAAAATGGCAAAAGTGCACAGTCACAAGCTCAAAGGCAGACTTCTATTACACACACCCCAATTCTGTGATCACCGCCAGTGTGCAAGTGGAAATCCTTACCAACTTCATAGTCATGTTATTCTGTTCCCAGCGCCACAGCATCACACTCATCTTCCTCGGCAGCAGCACCAACCTGCCAAGCACCTGCCAAGAGGAGCCAGGATGGGCTACGAGTCCATCATCTCGGGCGTGTTTCCACTCCAGCACCTTGTAATCCAGCAGCTACAGAACACCTCTCCCCAGCTGGGTTAAGATGGATCTTTCTCATGTTGACGGTGTTCGGGAAACGTAGATATTCTCTTGTACACAGAGCATAGGCAGGCACATGATATGCAAACTTCCCCCCGCCCTGCTTTCTCTCTCTGTCTCAAGCCAAATCAAACAACTTCTCCTGAAAGGAGCTTGGAGGAGGCAGCTGGGGCTGCAAGAGTGAAAGCAGGACAAGGAAGCCTCTCCCCTCCCCCGGCAACCACAAGCACTTCACAGATTGGGCATTCCTGGTTCAATGGTCCGTTCATAGTTTCTGAAGAGAATCACATTTAACCCCTTCAGGGACAGACCCTGTGATCTGGGAACCAGGGAACAAGTTGAACAAAATGAGAAGATCGGGAGAAAAATTAGAGTGCGAAAACAACAGTTAAGGAGGGGAAAAGAAGATGACTTGAGGCGAGGAGCTAAAACACGGGGTGCAGGGCTGTAGCTATGGGGAGGGAGCAAAATGAAGCATCAGTCCCCAAACAAGAATTTTGCCCACTCAATGAAATTCTCCCTCAGCCTCCTAATTTATAGAGTGAGACCTGAAAATGCTTCACACCTAAAATCCTTATATTTGCTATGCCCCCTTGGTCACTTTGCCCCTTTCCTTTGGAAGTCTAAACTGTACTTCTAAATGCCCCATGGAAGTTTTAAGTTACTGCAATGGGGACTGAAGGAAAAATTCTTGGTGTGGGGGGACAGAATTCTTATTTGGGAGGTCTTCTTGGAATTCTTATTTGTCCCCCCTCCCCACACCACACACCTGATTGGATGTTTTTCCTCTGTGCTCTAGAACATTTTTTTTAAATGAGATTTTGCTTTGAAAATTGGCAGGGTATGTTGAAGTGATGTGTGTGATTCAACACAGTAAAGGCAAATAGCAGGAGAAAGTGACTTGGACAGTTGTTCAGCTGTGGTGGTAACACTATTGCACCTGCTGAAATGTCTTCAGCAAAACTGGTAAAGGTACAGGACTCCTTTCAGTCACTTGCACTTGTTATTCAATTGATATGACATATTAAATTGATATGTCAGACACTCCTGAAATGAAGTATGAACCCAACTTTATTAGTTATTGGTTTCCATTTACAGAATATATCAATCAAAACAAAGACACATGGATGTTCCCACAATCCCATATTGGTCTCTGGAATGGGATTCTGTCTTGAGCCATTACTGTAGATGCAGTGTTTTGATACAATCTATGGATTTTATACATAGCTCTTGTTGGGTTTGCAGCATATTATCATTGTATATGTTTATTTTTATTACTTTGATGCATTAATTTTCTTTTTGATTTAAGAAAATATATAAAAAGAAGGTACAGGACTCCTACATGTATACAAATAAAGCCGCTTGATACTACCAAACCATTGGTCTGTTTAAGTTAGTATTATCTACTGCGTCTAGCAAGGCCTTCCTTCCTTTTGGCCTCAGAAAGGGTCTTCACTGCCCCCTTCCTCTTCTGTCTTGCTCATGGTCACACTAGTATTCTATAAGATGTGAGAAATTGTCTTCGAAACATCACCAGCAGCCAACTTTCCAGCCTGTTTATTCTCTAGGAGTAGTACACATACAAAAACTGGAAGAGAATAAAGACAAACTTTCAAGAGAAGCACCTATATTTGAGTGACCCCTTCAACTATCTACCACTTTCTCCAATAGCATCCTCGCACAGCTAAACCCAAGACTCAGCCAAGGCCAACCTTATTGTTAGGAAGCAAGAAGTGGCTACCTCAGTCAGGAGATTCTGGGTCACACGAAACAGCAGCAAACTGCTGTTTATTCTTAAAAGGCTACTGTAAGGGACATGGGAGGCACTTGTGACATTACAGAATAAGTTAGGTGGCACACCAATGGCAGCTTGGATGAGGGTATGTGTGCCAAAGGCTTATCCATGTCCAAGCCTGGACTTAGCAAAGACATGCCTAGAATATCAGGCGAAAACAGTAGTGGAAGTTTTGAAAGGGGGAGATTTGGGGAATGCAAGCAAGCAAGGAAGGAAATTCTAATCCAGCCTTGACAATTTATAAATTTTCAGCTTTAAAACAAGGAGGGAATATGGTTGACAGAAAGAAAACTGAAGATAGCTCCTGTATCTTTAATGGTTTTGTCACAATGTAATAAGAACAACAGTTGAAATTCCCTCCTCTGCACAACTTTTAAAGGTACAGGAGCTGTCTGAGCTGTCTCCAGTTTTCAACCTGGCAACCCTAGCAGGGACAGCAATTAAAAAAAACAGCAGTAAACAAGCAATGAAGCTGAGGCAAGAAAAAAAAAACAGGATTCCGTTCCAGCCCATCCTGCTGTAGCTCTGTGTGCCTGCCTACAATAAAGAAGGTAAACAGCAGCTCCCTCCAGAATCCCTTATAAGTATGCATGAAACTCAAAAGGGAAAGAATACATAATCTTTACCAGCTTCCTCCAGTGTATTAAAGGGGGAAAAAGCACAGATCTCTAAGTTTGGCCAACAAAATGGAAATAATAAGAAAAGTGGGCATTGGAGAAAGAAAAAATATGTCCCTGGATACATTTTGGAAGAAGCTTTCAAGTGGTCTCTAGAAGGTAAACAAGGTTTACCTGACCTCACTGTTTCATTTCACATGTGTTTATTGTTATGGGCAAAAGCTTTGCTGAAACATATTGAACTGCTCTTTTTTTATGGTACAGGAAACTATGCTTATTCATTTCATTTCATTTCTGCCCATGGTGCCAATGTTTCTGTTAAAGATGTCATGCCCAGGATGACATCTACTTTCTTAACTGAAGCATACCTGTATAGCTTAACTATTTCACAATGAAGTGGGGTGGGGAGAAATACCATCCTGGGCACAATGAACAAATTACATACAATTTGACTTCCTCTTCCACTGCTGACATAGACTGACCAGGGCAGAGTGTTTCAATATCCACATGTTAAAACAGACACCCAACCAGTTCAATGGGTCTCGAATGAGTGTGAAAATGAATGCATGGATACACATCCACATCAACTACATGAGAAGAATCCTTCTGCTTTTAGACAGTCCATAGGAATACAGGAAGCTCTCTTATAAGGCACAAGGCCATTGGTCCATCTGACTTTGTATTGTCAATACTGGAATAACAGTGTCTCAGTGGAATAACATGTTTATTTCCTATCCCTCACAGACCTAGAAATGCTGAGGAATGAACCAGGAATCATCTACTTGCAGAGCAAATTTGTTCTATTTCTGAGTTTCAGCACTATCTCCAATGCAGAACTGAATGACTGGATTTACTAATAACAGAAAATATTGTCGGCTACCAAAGATAAGTGCTGTCATATGCTTTTTGTGCATACCTATGGTAGATAGAGCTCTCTATCCTTTCTACAGTAATAACCAAAGCTCTTCTGAATTGGCTGAATGCCTTTTTATGATAAACTGGTTACACGACTATTTCTGCAAAGGGTCAACATGGGAAAAGCCAGGAGTTTGGCTCCAAATGTAGGCATTTCCAACAGGGCTACCTGAAGCAAATCCCACACTACCACTTCATGGGGCTGGCAAACTGTACTGAACAATATAGACTGTGGTGTGGGCAAAATGAGGTAGACTTGAACCCTGAAAAGAACTACTTTGTGAGCAGAGCCCTCCCACCCACAGGAAGGAGAGATCTTGGATATACCCCATTCATCACAGGCTAAGGGTCTTCAGTAGACCCTGAGCCCATGGTTTTGTGGTACATGCCCCATGATCACCATAAGAGGAATCTGATCAGTGGCCCCTAAAACAAAGCATGCATTAGCTGCCATGGATCCCATCATGTGACAAAGGTAGGTGTGAATTCAATAAACAAATACATTCTGATAGTAGCTTCCTATTACTTCATTCATCACAAATCTCAAAGTACATGGAGTGCATTTCTCCAGTTCCATAGCACATGGGCATCAGAATAGTTGAGGCCCCCCTCAGGAATTTTTGATCAAAAGTACTGATTAATAAAGCATACACAAAAAAGATTGAGACTGTTAACCATAATTGAGTGTTTGCAGGAATAAAGAGGAAAAAATCCTAGGAGAAACACAAGGTAAGTATACATCTGAGTACTGCCCTCACCCTCAAGGGGGACCTAAAATACATATGAGGCTCAGATATAAAAACATGCCTACCAATAGGCAAATTTGAACATGACCTGCCTAATAGAATTTTCTCTTCTCTCCCATCACACATGCAGACATACACTGAAATGAAAACTAAAGTGTCTGGTATTGCACAATATTTAACTTGCCAAAAAAGCAATTGGTCAGCATGGTAACCCAAACCTTTTGCCACCACAGATATATTCCCAGTTTTCATTTTTAGCAGCTAATAAATATTATGCATATGCACACAGATACATCAGCATTTTGAATATATTGATTCAGACTTGGGCATTTGAAGAATGACTTTTAATCCCTTCTCAAGGATAGCAAACTCTTGTTCCTTGTCTTTTGTAGGAGCAAAAGCTCTTACAGTGCAAAACCATCTCAGCTAATTTGCTATATAAGTGAGTGCCTTGGTAAAAGGTCACTTCTGTGATGTTCAAAATCCAAAGGAGAGGGTCACTGAATGTTGTCAGAGGGGCTGAAATTAGATGCATGGTTTTCAGGAGAGTCAAAGGCAGCTACAATGAGTCAATGACAAATGCAAAGATAAATGAATATGAGGGGGGTGGGTATTCTTGGATGTGAGGCCAAAGAGATTTCCTAGGAAATTATGTAAGTCCTCTTAAGCAGTGCTCACGCAAACTGCCAGGGCCTTTAGAGCTTTCCTTTAACTGAATTTAATTTGTCCCCTCTGTGCTGCTACTGCTGACCCAGTAGAAATACTACAACAGAGCATGCCAGTTACGATGCTGTCACTTCTCTGGATATTGCACCTCAGCTTCCCAGTAGTGCCTGAAGGGAGTACAGGCTGGAACGTGCAACTCAGAGAAGGCGGTGGAAGGGAAGTCTAGGACATCTCACCATCTTCTGTTTTACACAACCCCTGGAAACCAAACAATTTGAAGCACAGTTGCTCTAATTTATGAAGACTTCCAAGGGAAGAATTAGAACAGTCTCTTAAACAGAAGCTAATTAAGAATTAATAGGACTCAGCTCTGAAACTGACCTCAATCTACTTTTCAAGCACCAAAGGACTTGGCAGTTTTTATTTCTTCAGATCTTTTGACCACTTACTGTAGCTTTTCCCCTATAGCCCTATGTTCATTCTGTCTTATTTTATCTAGATCTGGTATCTCTTTCTGGCATCCTCATGCTCTCCTCTTCCCCTGCTTCTCATGATGACCTCAGCCTCCCCTCTTGAAGATACAGCCTCTTTCCTTTATGACCCCTGCCCCCTCCTTCCTTCATAATGATTGTGTTGGGATCAGGCCCATGGCCCACCTGCTGCCGCCACCATCTGTCTTTGCACGACAGGGACATGGAGAAGATGTGGAGTCCCATGACTTGCATGTGTCTGTGTAGCAGGGAATTCCTCACACATTTCCAGAGGGTATACTGCACCCAGGACAGAAATGAAGGGGCAGCCCTTGTTGAAAATTAATGTGTTTGAGTTTACAACATGGGATGAAAGCCAGAGCAGTACAGTGATTAGAGCAGGGGGAACAAAGTGCAACTTTGGAGTCCCATGCAGACTCCCAGGGTTGTTTCTTGCAGTCCCAACTCCTCCAGATGCTTTGCCTTTTTTCTGCCCCATCCCCACCCCCATGAATTGCCTCTTCTGGAGACGTCTCCCAAGAACAGCAATTCATCCTTCTACTATATTCTAGCATTAAAAAAAAAAAACCTTATTTCATACCCAACAAAATTTCAGAGAAAAACCAGGACATGTGAAGCCAAGCAACATCAGACTGTGGTCAAGAGGTCAAAGAGGAACAAGAGATGAGCTAGGACAGGCTGCAGCAGTTTGCTTTCACCTGAGCCCTCTGAGAAGGGCAAGATTTAGCCCCCTCCACTCCTCTCTGCTGTTGATAAATTTGAATGCAAGCTACTTTTGCAAGCTACTTTCAGTTTGCAGCAACTGAAGTGAGGTGGCAACAAAGGAGGAAAGTGGGAGGAGGAGAAAAAAACTGGGACATAAAAGCATCTGAAAAATTGGGATGCCAGAAAATTAATCAAGATTGTCCCTGCCAAATCAAAACAGTTGGAGAGTATGCTGGGTTTTGAAACTAAAAATGGATTTTTGGCAACTTCCGGGATTTTTGTTTGAGGTTTGTTTGGCATTTTTGATAATCCACGCAGAAACTTCCAGGGCAGAAAATTGGCCACTGGGTCCACTGCAGTCATTCACCCCAGGTTAGAATATTGGATTGTTTTGGAAACCTACCTTCAAGCCCCTATGCCACAAAATTAACTGGATGACCTTGGGCCAGTTCCTCCCTTTCAGCTTGAACAACCACACCAGGTTGCTATGAGGATAAAAGTTGGGAGGACCACCATATATGCTGCCTTGGCTTGAACCAAAGGGAAGATATAAGTGCAGTAAATAATAAACATGAGTGGATGCCAAAAAAATCAATCAGTGTCAATCAATCTCCCAGGGCTTAATCACACATATCCATCATCACTTCATGAAAGAAAATACTTATTTGATGAAATGAGGGCCTATTAGGAATCTGTTGGCACTTTACAACTGCCACATGGACAGTACTTCTACCTTTCAACTGTTGGATAGTGGCTATCTTCACTGTTGAGATGTTTTTTTGGGCCTGTGGCTGAAGACTGAGAAAAATTAGTCTTATTACTTATTACTTCTAACATCAATCTTACAAGAGGTCCAAAGTGGGTCATAATCTACAATAATTTTCTCACATATTCAGCTAGGTGCTGCCAAACAATCAGCTATCAGGTAAATCAAAAGATATACCTGTACAGCTAAAACTCTCCATAATATTTGCTTGGCAAACTCTAGAGATGCAGCAGCTATAGGACACCACTCTTACGTAACACAAGGCAGAAAGAATGCTTAGAATAACCCAAGAGTGAATGAAAAACCAAGACCGTTTATTGGCCCCAAAGTACAGTTGCATGCAGTGACACTAAAAAAGATTAAACTATAAACCCAATTTTCATCTCATTACTTTGAAAAATAATCTAGCATCCCACAGTCAACAATGCATTCAGCTTTGGACATAATCATTTAATTGAGCTTTTTTGAACTGGATATATTTTGTCTCTGGAGAAGGCCTTATCCTAGGAATCCTGATAGGATTGCCAGGTGTAACTGATAATAACTTCTTTCTATGTATTTCCTTTTAATGCAGCACTTTGGAGAACCTCTTGCAGAGCATCCCTATTAACGAGCTTCTTGAACAAGAGGGGAGAGATAAGACTGGAGGTAGAATTGGCAAAATCTTTGCTTTGACCTTTTACCTCCCCCACGAACAACTTTAGGCAGTTTGTTTTTGAAGGCCATACACTGATTCCACAGAGACAGGATGCTCATAGTCAGCTTCAGTTTAGAAGGATAAAGTGAAAAAGATAATCATATGCATACGTTTCTTTTAAAAAATAACATATCCCAAGATCTCATCAATCCTTTAAAAAAATTGACATTTAGTAATTCACTGTTGAGGTAGTGAGGAGCTGGGTGGGTACTTCCTAATACATGAAATGCATGTCAGACTAAAAAGCTTGTTAGCAGCCCTAATGGGATGTTAATGGGTACTTAACTGTCCCCATCAATGTGCAAAATAATGCTTTTGTTCTTCATTGATGGGTCTTCAGTGACACAGAAAACAGGTATGACTCTTGCATTTAGCACCCTAATGAATATAATTCTAGCTCCCAAGACACAAAGAATACTATTGGGAAAACAAGAGGAAACAGATGTTGGGGGAATTATGAATGAATTCAGAGACCGCAAACATTGCCAATGCATCAGTTGCTACAGGGAAAGCTCAGGAAAAAAAAAAACTACTAAGTGAGCATCTATTGTGTTGCTATGAAAAAAAAAAAAAGCATAACAGTTGGCTAGCTTGTTGGCATTTGTTTTCTCACATGCAGGAGTCACTATAATTACTTTGACCATTTGTCACAGAGTTCTCTAACTACATGGAAGTTCATGGCATGGAAATTCAAGTAATGGAACATTTTGTCATTTGCACCAGCTGGGTTCTGTTAAATGTTCCACTATATGTTCACAGATGAAAATACACCTATTTGCTCTACTATCAACTGAATTGGATGGAGGGTTGATGTATTGGATATTTGTATCTTTGAATTTAGGGGGTACTGAACATTCTGACTTTTGAGCTTAGAGAGTAGGGAACAGAGTATACATGATGGTTTTTAGTGTGTGATGGTTCTGGGATGAGAAGTTTGTGGCAGTTGTTCCAGGACGGGTTGACTTTTAGCATATGTAAAGTTATGAGAAGGTGAAAACTGGGATTTTTTTTAGTAATACTGTTTACATATAAGTAGTTTTATTTTTATCTTCTTGCATTTGTTTCCTCTTTTCTTTTCTCGTATGTATCTAACATTCCTGTCCTTGAACAATAAGAATCCATCCTATTTATGAGTAAATTTTGTCATCTGCTCCTTGAATGACTGGGTATAAACTAGAAGAAATACAGTCAGCTCTCCACATTTGTGGGTTTCACTTTTGCAGATTTGATTATTCACAGATTATTTGCTGTCACCTCTGCTGCCTCCCTATGCCATTTTTAATAGGGACTGAGAAACTGAGAATGAGGCTTGTAAGTCCCTATTAAAAATGGTGTGGGGCAGCAGTGGAGGTGGCAGGAAGCCCCACCACCCACCCACTTCTGTCATTTGAAGGAACTCTGATACTTCAAAGGAATCCATGGTGGGATGAATATTGTGATCATATTTTTTATGTGTATGTTAAATATGGTTTGGAAGGGCCTACAATTAGTTATGGTTTTCCTCTTTCACGGGGGTCCTGTGCCCCTATCCCTAGTGAATGTGGATGGTGGTATATACTTCCCACCTTCCACCATAAACATCATTTCACAGGACAGTGTAGAAGCAAGGAAAGAACATGATTCACCCTTCTCTCCTCCTCCTCCTCCTCCCCCTCCCCTTTCCCCTCATGCTTTCTGGCTGGCACCAGAGATCACTTTATTTTACACAGAGGTAATCTCTAAGACATATCAAACTTCTCCTGAGTTCAACAGAAAATGAAAGCAAAAACAAAGCACCCCATTCTGTGATATTTTCATGCTTCCTAAACGACACTGCAAAACACTTTTCAATAATGTTTAGATAAAAAAGATATAAAGACATTTGTTCCTGTCATACTAACCCTAAATACACAGCAATGCAACATATGGCACCTGCAAACTGTGTGAGAGAGAGGGAAATAAATTTAATTGTAGACACACTATATTTATTTTTTAGCTGATAAGTGCTGCTTGCTAATCTTTTAGGAGAACGTGCAAGATTTCTTCGGCTCCATAATAGTGCTTTCTGGATCAATGCATGTACAAGCCCTGCCTAAGGAAGAGATCCTTAAACACATTGAATTGCTTTTGCAGAATGAATTCATCTGTTTTATAGCCACCCTCAGTCAGAAGGGAGAAAACTGGTGAGAGGACAGAAAGTTAGAAAGTTAAAAATGTAAAGTTAAAAATTTCTAACACTTCACAGAAGTTTAGGATCTAGGCAAGAGACGGAAAGAAGATATGAAGAAATTTTGAACTGAAATGGCATAGTAGCTTTATCCACGAAAGGAAACCAAGCGGGAAATGGATCTCCCGGTTTATTGACAGAGCTTGTGCGGCCACTAAAAAGGGTAATTTTCAATGAGTCAACCTTTGAGTGCACACTTGTTTTTATGCCTCATCATGACTGCATTGGTTTGTGTTACTGTGACAGATTTATAGGGTCCTTCTTTTATTTTGGGTTGTTTATTGGAGCACTCTCTTTGAAAGCATCCAGTGTTCCAGTGCCCTTCTTATTGTACCGGCTGTGACTCATCAGATTTACTGACACTTATCACTCAGTGATCCCAGGGATGACATCAGCATCCCACAAGCTGGACAGTTCCACTCTGTTCACTTCAAAGATTTTCCTCTCTGAGCTTCTCCAGCCTCCTCCCATGTACAGAGAGATTACTCAGAGTTCTAGATAAACCACAGTAAACTACTCACCAAGCTCTCTCACTGTCTCTGTACTTTGGGGCAGATTTATCTTTTCTCCTCTCAAATCACATTCACAATGATACTTCTATGAGGAGGAATAGCTAAGTATCCAGCACTCTGTTTTGGGGAGACACATTCTATTCAAATACTAGTAAAGTGGCAGAATCAAAACACTTAGCCCTATAGTGGGCCATTGGTCTCTGCTAGGGTTTGATTCTGGCCCCCGCCCCCATGGATACCAAAATTCATGGATGCTGTAGTCCTATTAGATACAGTGATGTAGTAAATTTGTGGCCCTTATATAAAATTTCAACCAACCATGGCTTGAAAATATTTTTTAAAAAATTAATCTAAAGAGCAAACTTTGATGTTGCATTTGTGGCCCTTATATAAAATGCAAAATCAAAGTTTGCTCTTTAGATTAATTTTTTAAAAAATATTTTCAAGCCATGGTTGGTTGAATCTGTGGATACAGAATCCACAGATATGGAGGGCAAACTGTATTACTTTAAGCAAAGCTGAGAAACAAACACTAGGCTTGGATGATAGGGAGGGTGATATTCTGAAGTTCACATTTTAAACAATTATTTCACTTTTTAAAAAATCTTTCTATCTGTACAAGACCACAGAGGTGGATAAATAATGACGGTGAGGCATAGAGTTCAGGTAAGTATCTACCCCCGCTATTGTATCCTCAAAACAGCCTTGTTGAGGAGGTTGGGAAAGGGATGGCTTGGGACCACCTCTCCACACATTAACAAGTGCTTGCAGAGGTAACAAAATCACACCTGCTGGCCATATCCTCACATGCCAATGCACATGGTCGCCAAACCCACTAGCAATCCAAAAGCAGAAAAGATCATTACACATATAAAACAAATATATAACGAACTCCAACAACCAATAAATATGGTTGAGGCCCTGTCCTTTTGTGTTTGTTGCACACCCATCTCCAGCCATGTGTGGGCCATCAATTATAGAGAGCTGTATATATGGAGGACTCCTTCACATAATAAGAAATACTAAATTATCTGGAGACTTCATATTTAATAAGTCAGGCTCAGAAAAGCTTGTATGTTACAACCTTTCAGTAAATAACATGTAACAAAATACAACTGTAGTCTCTAACTATATGTCTGAAAAACTGTGTTTTCCATGATAGGCATACAAAATGTTGTTCTTCTTAATGGACATGCAACTTTTGTCCAAAGCAAAACTGAAGGTATGGAGATCCTCTCCTGTTACTTACATTCACTCTAGTGGAGTACATCAAAAGAAGCCAATTGATGCTTTTGTTTACATTTATGATCCAGAAAAAGCAACTGATGCCTTTCTTTACATTTATGATCCAGTAAGGAAGTACAGTGGACCCTCCATATAATCAACTTCCAGATCTGTGAATTTATGTGACTGCGGAGCATCTCATCTTATACCTAAAATGGTGACATATGTGTGGATCCCCTGAAGTGTCCATGTGCATGTCACCGTCATTTTATAATATGGGACATGAGTATTAGCATTTTCCCCATTTGCTGTGTGTGTCTTGGAACAGAACCCCTGCAGATATTTCGGGGGGGGGTGCACTCTATAGTAGTTTAGGGCAAAACCAAAACAACAACTGGAATAAAATCGATAATTTTAGGTGATTTTCTCAGTGGTGTAAATGGCAATAAACTCAGTTTGTCTCCATTCTCACTTTAAATGGACAGCCATTTAATACTTGTGGTTTCTAAAACTCTGCTGAATTCTCATTAGACTTAATTAGAGAAATATGAGTTTATTATCACAAAAGCAAAATTATTATTTTCCCCTTTGCAACTGTTTGCTCAATTATCTGATTATCACATTCTCTGTGTTTTCATCTACCCTGATTATATTCTGACATGGTAAAGCAATTAGGTTCTGGTAAGTCTGGAATAGTTTTAGGTTACAGTGCTAAAATGGAATAAACAGTATGTTGTACAAGCTGCCTATGGCTTCTTTACACTCGATGAGGAATGTAACTTAAAAACCAATCCTAAAATAAGTATTTAGAATGAAACTGACAAGGAAATTGACAGGAATGTTTTTGATGGACAATACTGAGTGCAGACAAGTAGAACAGCCAATAAATTCCTGTTCAAAGAGTTGTGGATGGATTTTTCCCCATTGGAGGTGCAAGTTACAAGACAAAGTCTGATATTTGTCATGGTTCATATTAAGGAGCAGCAAGCATAACTGGAATGGGCTGCTTTTTATAGGAAGGAAGCCTGTGCATTTTTTTATGTTTTTCCAAAGAGTCTGCAGCTGGTCTTGCTGAAGTTTAAAACTTGATATTGCTGTTCTTAAGACTCCAATTTTATGGTTCCTTGGAGGATAGAATGGGTCTTCTTCTTCATAGGTAGAAACAAAAGTCTATTCTCAAATGCCCCCTTGCCAGAAGAGTATAATCCCTTGATACCATGCACAGTTCCCCTACCAATGGTGTTTCGGTGGCAGTTAAAGTTCAGTCTGCTCAACCTATCTGTTTAATTGGTACGCTGAACACAACATATATAAAATAGAATTAGACTTGGAGAAAGGAGGCATGAAAATTGGAGGCAGGAACATAAACATTTTAAGATATGCAGATGACACCTTACTACTAGCAGAAAATAGCAAAGACTTGAAACAATTACAGAAGCAAGTCAAGGAAGAAAGTTCAAAGGCAGGTTTACATGACTTTGGAGCAGATGATGAAGACTTTGGAATAGTTCAAGATTTTCTATACCTTGGCTCAATCGTTAACCAGAATGGGGATGCAGTCAAGAAAGGAGAAGACTTGAACTTGGAAGGGCAGCTATGAAGGAACTAGACAAGATATTGAAGTGTCAAGCTATATAATTGAATATTAAAAGTTAGGATTGTGCATGGCATCATATCTCCAATTTCTGTGTATCGTAGTGTATCATAAATTGAAGTTGACTTGACAGCAGTTAACAACAAGTCCAAGGAATAATTCCAGTGCTATGTCAAGGAATGCCTTGTATCCACTCTTTTTTCTTGGATGCATATTTTGAATGCACAGGTGTGCTCATATAGGAGATATGCTAGCCCTAAAGCTATGAATTTTTCCTCCCATTGGAACCAATGGGAAAAATTTAAAAAATGTTAAACTGGTGGCAAAAGAGAGGGGCAGAATAGGGAGAAAGGTTATACCCTCCTTTTGTTTTGTTGGCACCAACCCAGTGTGGCTTCAAATTTAATGGCTCCTCTCCTATTCTCCCTGCCCCATTAGGATTGGTCTGTAACAGAGGGATCTAGTACTCCCTGAAAGGCTGGTGAAGGACCTATGGGCCTTCCCCACCATCAGAAATGTAGGTCCCCTTACTGAGAAGGAGATCTGCTCCCAGAAGTTGCTATTGGAGGGAATCAGACCTTTCTACTGCTTTGGTGATGTTGAAACTGACAGCAGAACAGTAGCAGAACTAGCAGAAACAGAACTGATAAACTGTTTCTATATATTTTCTTCCCTGCACATCAGTTAATATGTAGACATTATGTTTCATTACAGATTAGGTACTGGATTTCTATTCTTAGTTTAGATTATATTGTCACTTTGTATTTGGATTACATCAAAATAGATTATATAGATATCTAGATATATAGGGACAGGAACCATGTGGTCACACCCACACCCAGCCCAGGGACCTCTCATGTGGTTTACAGGCCCTACAGACCCTCTCCAGTTTAAATCAGTCCAAATATAAATTTCACCTGAAAAATGCCTCTAGAGGCACAATTTCACCCTAAATTGCTGTTTCAGAAGAGGCACCCCGAAGCAAAAATCTCAGTAAGGCCCTTCCCACACAATGGCACAATCGCCCACTTTCCCATTACGATCCCAGCAATGCCACTGCTGGAATGAAAGTGGGACCTGAACGTTCCCCACTGCACCGGTCAGCTGCCAGCGGATGGATAGCATTCGGGACATTCTCCTTCCTTCCACAGTACAGCAAGAGTCTTTGGCTTTTAGGCCCAGGAGAGACCTTTTCTCAAACAGGAAGTAAGCTAAAAACTGACTTCCAGTTTTCTATCTGTTCAAAGAAATGTCCCTTCCTGGGCTTGAAGCAGTCCATGAGGGCCCAAAAACATGGCAAGATTGCTCCCATTGACACCTGGGGGCACAGTGGGAAGGTCCAGCTCTCTAGGGTCTAAGGAACCAATGCAGAATTCCAGACCACTCATGGAAGTTTTTGGTGGATCAACGAGGCCTTTGGTGAATGTGCTTAGGACTCAAAATGCAGAACTGGAAACTTCTGCTTGTGCAGCACTTTGGTGTATTAACTTTGAGACTCAAGGAATTCCAATCTGAGTAGGAAAATAGAGACATTCTGTTTAGGTCCTCAAAAGCATTAGATTTATATGGACTTCTGTTACTTCTTGAGTGTGGATTTCCTAAGGAATGACAAGAAGAGGAAAAACTTAAAGGAAAGGAAAGTTCCTTCAAAAATTACAAAAACACCACCAGACTAGAAAAATACCACAGTTGACAAATTTTCCTTTTTCTGTGTTAAATCTTAAGTTACAAATCTTGTTAATACCTAGTTCTCTCAACTGTGTTCTATTTAGAAGAAAGGGGACTCAGCCTTCATGGTTAATCCCAGGTCATTTCCACATGGTGTTATTGTCCTGCTATGGGGATGGGATGGCAGTGGTCTGTGGGTTTTGCTTTTGCACAATGTCATTGCAGTCCAGCTGCTATCCCGCCTCCATCTGGCACGAGCACAGGATATTCGCTTAATGGAATAAATCCATTAAGTGCCTATGATTTGGTGATGCTCCCATCCTTTCTGGCTATGCAGAAGGGAAAGAAGGGCTCTTTCCCATGCTTACTGGGGAAAGAAGCATCACCAAATCATAGGCACTTAATGGATAATGATAGAGGCACTTCTTTCCCCAGTAAGCATGGGAAAGAGCCTGGTTGTGCTGTGGAATGCAGGCAGACCTTCTGCAGGCAGCTGGTCATGTACAGAGGGGAGCATTCTTGTTGTGCTCCCATCCTTGCAAAGTCACTGCCAGGATAACAAGATCAGGTAAGGTGCAGAAATGTATTGTAAAAGTTTTAAAAAGAAATTTGGAACCATAAATGGTAGAGGAGGACCATCGCACAGTTCACGTGCTGATTTGTGCTGTGTCCGGTCAAACACATTGAAGTGATTACAAAGTGGAGACCATTTTGAATGACAGGCAAGGCATTTAGATCCTTTAAAAAAATAACTAAAAGAAAGAAATTCAGTTATGCTTGAGGCGTGAGACATCAACCATTCATATTTTTAAAATTTAATGTTAATGGGAAGGGAGGATTATATAATATTTAAAATCAATGTTCCAAATTAATTAATTACCCATTGCCATAGCTAACTAATAACTAATTCTGTTGTTCATAACGGGTAATTTTTATGGCTGTAATGACATCTTGGCTAACTTTGATACTAATCTGGTAGGCCCAGAATTTTTACTTCATCAAATCAATGAACCACTATGTGTACCAGCCCAAGGAAAGTTTAAAAAATAAAGTAGATATAAGGATCTATTAGAAAGAGAAAATAATATCCCAGATGGTCCTAGAACATAAAATAACAATGATGCAAAAGATCAAAAGATGCTTCAGTAGAAAAATAGCTCAAAGATATGTCTCCCTGTAAAGCAAAGATTGCAAGATGATACATTCTTCATAATAAAACTAGAAAATTCACACAATGAAGATTGAAGTAAATGGCTTCCACAAGATTTGTCTGGAAGCACATGGAGTTCTTTTTGTTTCTGAAATGAGGAAGATATAATCTTTCACAGGAAAGACATCTTCAATCCAAGTGACAAACAGGAGGGAAAGTGCCTTATCTTTTAGGAGATGATAGATAGATAGATAGATAGATAGATAGATAGATAGATAGATAGATAGATAGATATCAATGACTGGCCACAGTTCTGTTCTGTTTAGCTTAGCTACTGAAAATTCAATCAAATGTATTCCTCTTAATCCCTATTATCACTTTTAAAATTACGGTTCTGAACACTCCTAGTGGGGAGTAAGTCCCAATGAAAACAGTAGGAAGTATGGTGGAGTAAACATGCACATATCTACACTACATTATTGATATACATGTCTTCCTTTTCCTTTTGTCACAAACTGTATTCAGACATAATGATTTCATTCTCCAGTGTAGCCCTCTTCCTCTTCCTCTAGCCACAAGGAGACCGCAAGCTTTTGAATCTATTTTCAGTTAACTGTATTTTACTGTTGTGTCTAAGCTATGGATGGTCTTAACCTTGGTTTATTGAAGCATGGTTTGCACCCAACATGGTTTGAAACTGTTAACAAACTATAGCTTTCCAGGTTCAGATGTAAAACTCAACCACTGTTTATCAAAAATGGAAGCAAAAAGCTTTTGATCTCAAAGCCACACCAAAAGACCTAATGAGCAAAAAGCATAGCCAAATAAGTGTAAAACATATTTTATTGACTGAATGTAGTCATTGTCTAAACAAGAATCTGTCAACATACAGGCAGACCACAGGGCATTCCTTGTGGTAACAGATGTAAAAGAGCTCAATAAATTATTTGAAATAGTTGCAAATTAATGTATTAGACACCGGACCATGTTTTTAATATCCTCAATATTTACTGTTATTTGCATTAATAATTTTAACTTTAATAAATTACTAAACACATTAACTATGGAAGCTCCAGAAGCCTTACTTTAGAAGCTTGACCTATGGCTAAAGTCATCTAGTTAAAATTGTATACAGAGGGAAATGTGACATTTGAAAACTAGCTCACTTTGCAGGTCAGTTTAAGAGTCTGGCAAACCAATAAAGTGAAAAGGCCAATTTTTTTTCTAAAGCAAACCAATGAATTCGAGTGCCCTGAGCTTGAAAACAAACTTGTATTGGAGCAACACACTGGGTGTTTTTCCCCCAAAAAAGCTTTCCAGCTGGAAAGGATTAATTTGCCCTATTATCAGTGTCTTTTTTTCCATTACAAAGCAAGCATAAACTTCTAATTTAAATTGCAATGAGAAAAAAAAGCTAAGACCCCATGCCCTGCTAATCTTGAATGTTTAAAATGAAATTGTAGGTATCTGAGATAAATAAATCCGCTTGGCAGAATACAAATCAATTATAAGAAATTAGTTTTATAGAATTCATTGTGGGAAGGATTTTTAAATTCACATCAGGAGTTCAATCAGAAGAAAAATGGAGCCAACTAAGCAAGCTTTCATTTAGGCAAACATATTAATAATATATGTCTTCTGGAACCTTCAAGAAAGAGAAGGCAAAAGTTAAAATACAGAAGACGAATATACCACTAATGTAAATTAGTTGATGAGAGAACCTCATCATTTCTCTACTCATAAGTTAAGAAGGAAGCTATTTAAAGGTTTACTATACCTTAGTCTCACTTTAAAAAAATTAAGATGTTAGTTTTACATTTTGGAAAATAAACTGAAAATCACAGGTACAGAAATATTTGATTGTGCTTTCTCGACACTGAGAAATTTGGAGCACCTCTGAAGTGAAACCTGGTAGAAAAGAACTTAGGAAACAGCATTTATGCAAATACTAATATCTACTGTACGAGATAATACAAACGGCAAGATGGGTTAAAGCTTTTCTCCAACCTGGTTCATCAGTTACTGTAGTCAGTGTGCATAACCTTCACAGCTACGTTAAGACCTATGGAGAGATACTCTGAATGGTAGAGTGCTAGCCATTTACTGATTTGTTTGTACGTTTGTTGTGCTGTGAACCTGTGAACCAAAGACCTCCTAAAGTCTCTGAAACTCGTTTGTTTTTGGAAAAAAATTATAAAATGGTATGTTTGTTCTGTAAAACGAATCAGATATGTTGCGTGCCTATATAATATTGTTAATAACTCAATTTTTTTAAAAAAAGATCACATTATTTTTCTTTTGCTCTCATTGAGTTAAGCCAATAATATTCAGAGGACAAATCCAGAGAAATACTTACAATACTTAGTGCGTCCACACAACAAATAAGTCTTATGACTTGATTCCCATTTCCATCCTCTGGAGCTTATGTACATACTGTTTATCACAGGACTGGAGTGATCAGAGAGGTGACGTTATCAGCTCTGAGATCACTGGTCATCTCTACAGGGAGACAAGGAACATCAAATCCAGATATTTCTGCCCCACGTTCAGCCAAGGGCCACAGATTCATGTGCACAAGTATCCCCCAACTGTTCACAAATTCCTGGATTTGAGCTACTAATAGCAAAAGAATTTGTTAACCTTGATGGTTAGCTAATTTTAGATAATTGTCCTGTGAGGCTCATACCAAAGACAGGAAATGTTGTAGAATTTGGGTGGATTTCCAGTTTCTGTCATCAATAGTTCACTGAGGGATCTGATTGCAGGAAATACTAGTACTTCGATTGTTATCTCAAGTTTCCGTGACATATTTGTCCATAGTTGGAGTTACAACATGCCAGATGAATCAGATAGTGTTCTGCTATCTAGTTTGGTTAACCCAAAGATAATTGTGACCTTTGTTGTTCTATATTAAGGCTACAATTCTAAGGGTAAGCCTCCAAATTTTATCCACAGCCCTTCTGGGCTTTTGCTAGCTGGGTTAAATTTTTGATGGAGCCAGTTTTCCCCTCTTTCTCTCCTCTGTTTGGCTTGTTTCTAACTTTTACAGAACATATTCTCCCACTACGGGAGGTAAAGGAGTTCAACATGCTCTGCGACATCCCTGGGTTCCTTCTCATCTTGGAGGCATGTGTGTTGGCCAAGAGGATCATGGGTCCAGCAGTTCTACATAATTTGTTTCCTCAATCAATGCTATTGAGGAGAGAGCAGAATACTGTAATACTGATTTGCACAGTGGCTCTCAAGTATCTATGGAATTATGTTATTGCTATTAAATGTTTCAGTTCTTTTGTTAACTAATACAGGCTTCTTTTTTGATGTTTCTCTATAGATTAGGAAACATGACATGCATTTTATGCAATTATATCAACAATATCATTAGACTGAATTTCAACTGGAAATATCCTGGAATGGATTATAGATTATGATATAGATTACCAGAATGTATGCCTTGGGGGTATTTGCATTCAGAAGGTTATCTTTACGGCCAGAATGGATGGAAACATAAATTTTTCATTACAAAGAAATGAAATATACCTTCTGAATGATGTGTCACAACATCTCTTAAAATGGGTCTGTCACTCAAGATGTATTGGTGATTGCCTTTCTCTTCTTATGACTGACAATTCTTGATCTACTTTTTTAATTTTTATTTTATTTATTGAATTTATATCCTGTCTTTTTCCTCAGATGGGATTCAAGGCAGTTCTATGATCTAAAGAAGATCTAAAGAAGACCCATTAATGAATCCATATTTCTATCAAGCAAAGAGCAAAACTATAGTCTTATAAGCCATCGTTATGGTAGCAAAAGGTCAAGGAGAAGTAATTGTGTCTATTCAGTCAGTGTCTAGTCTGTTTAGTAGCTTTTGGTGGCATTTCCCTATTTTGACCAATGGTTACCAATTAGGAAAAAAATTTAGAATCTAAAACAATGTCAGTGGAAGGACTTCTCCTGGTTTAAGTATTATAAAGCAGAAATAATGATGTCTTTGTACATAATAAGGCCTTACTTGTACCACTTGAGATGTCTGCAGTACTGGTATACCTTGGGTGGTCTAATGAAATAGAAGTGGAAGAAGGACAAAAGATGGGTTTTTAATTAGTGGAATGCATGTGCTGCTGCTCCTCCTCTTCTGAATGCTGCATTCTGATGCATACTCAGTTGGATTTAAGCAACCTAACCTGAAAAACTCAATATTCCCATATTACATATTAACAAAGGATATATAAAATATTAGATGACTTTAATATGGGCGCAGGTTAATTTTCCAGTTCATCTAGAGAGTGTGTTGACATTTTAATTTAGAGAACTCCCTCTTTTTTCCTGTGTTCTAGAAACTGCTCTGCCAGCTTCTTTGCTGGTATGTAGCTGGTTAGTTAACGCATAGTGGTTATTAAATTTGATCATCGCTATTTGCATTTTTATGATATATGCATGTTGCTTTGGGGAACAACAGGCCCCATACTAGCCAATAAATAAACTTAACTAGCCTATTAACAAACTAATTCAAATCAATGTTGCAGCTTAAGTGGGAATCCAAGGTTTCTAGGATTTTAATTCTTATAAAAGTCTCATTTTTAAGTCCGTCTAACCATGGTATCAAAAAAGCTCATACAAAAAGCAAGTGGAAGAGATGGATATAGAGATTATGACTATATTTAGATTTAGAACAGCTACTTTGTAGTCTATGTAGATATCTATACTCCAAATTTAAACCCATGTTAATCCTGACTATCAGTCATGGCTTCTCCCAAAGGATCTTAGGAAATATAGTTTTAAAAAAGTGTTGAAGGTCATTGCTCAGAATTCCTAAAACACAAGAGAGATCTACAATTCTCAAGGTCCTTTGCTAGTTAAACTAGATTTGAAGGTGTTTAAACATTCACAATTAATCTGAACAACAGTTAGGGTCTTTGCAAGCAACTGAAACATTATGCACATGTAATAAATGCACAGCAGGATTGTTTACTAATGGTGGCCATTTGGCAAAGTTCACATGGGATTTTTACAGAATGAATTCTCTTTCTAGTCCCAACCCAAAGCCTGCCAGCGAGGCAGCCTTTCACCATCTTGTTATATGCTGCTGCCATAACACATTCCGTACTTTAATCGACAGTGTTTAAAAGATTTTGTGCTGTAATAAATAAAGCAAAGTAAAACCCCTCTCTTGAGTACTGGGGTTGAAATTTTTCATCAAGAAAAGTTACACGGGGCCTTGGAAAAGTTACTTGTGGGGTCTACAGTTCCAAGAATAGTTACCTCCAGCTAAAGACAATGTTGGATACGGATCTGTGAATTCTGTTCCAAATAAATATTATATTATGTTGGAAGAATTCAGAATCGTCTCAATGCTGATGGAGTAGCTCTGTGCATGTGCATATGGAACTATAGCAATAACAATATATGATAACATAGGACATAAGTTAATTTAACTTACCCTAAGGACACATAGTCCTTCAAGAAGAGACTTCTGCTGGCCTGCTCTTGCTTTCCCAGTTCACAAAGAACATTTCTAACAGTGTATAACATGATTCCCTTGAAACAATGTAAAAAAGCCTGCCTTCCAATAGAACAAATGAAAGTTTTTTTCAGCCTTTTGTTTTGGGTAACTTAGTAAAGTTAAATGTTAGGAATGAAAGTGATGGGGGGAAACAAAGCACAACATAAAATGATTTACAACAGCATTTGTCTTACTAGAATTAGTATGAATGCCACACTTACAGTTTCAACAAAAGGTTAGAGCTATCTATGCTCAAAAGTTTGGACTCCGCAGAAAAAGTCAAGGGTCCATGCTAGCCGTCATGCTAGCCATAGTCTATACACGAAACATTTAGATCTGATATCCCTCTCCTAAGATGATTGCATTAGGCAGCTTAAAAGTCAAGGAGCAAGTACAATAGGAAAGATACTTACATATTAAGTGTATTCCACACTACTGCCATCTATGAGTGGCAGATTTTGATGTTCATGATGACCAGAATGTCATCTGCACAGTTCTCACTCCTATCTGCTACTCCAACCCCAGTGTCTTGCAGTTAGTTGGCACTCAGTCTAACTAGGATGGAGAGCTTTTGTCCAATGAGGACAACATGCTGGTTCCAACACATTTATAACCCTGTCTTTTGACTATTCTATTATACTCACATAGGATGAGTAAGAGGGATGTGTTGTTGTGTTTGTGTGCATGTGTGCATGTACAATTCAGGGTTAAATGAGGCCACTCTTTAGGGCTCCTGATGGTTACTGTGACAATGTTTCACATCAGCATCAACTACCCAGCACATACTTATTCACAGAAAAGCCTTTGATCATGACAGTAGTCATTTGTCTCTAAGAAAAACTGGTCTGACTGTGGTGAGTTTACACAAATGGTACACAGAATGAATCTCTGAGAAAACATAACCTTTCACAGTCCTTGTAGAATCTTTGCCAACTTCTCTTGTCAGCTCTACTGAACTTGCTTTGCTCCTTCAAAGGGTGAGAACATTCATCCTGAGCTGCAACGTTCGTTCGAGATAAACGTGTCTTGGGCTCAATGTGTTTGCTTTGGTTCATTCTAAATCGTACACTGTTACATGGGACCAGCTTGTTATAGCATTGCTGTTCCATTAAGTTTCAAGTGCTATAGTGAACAAACAAGCTGAAGCTAGAAGGAAGGAAGGGGGTGTAGAGATGTGAAAATACTGTTGGCTTTCATTTCAGGAAATATTACTAATTCAAGTGGTATATGTATACACCTGACTGCTCTGTTTCCTGCTGGTATAACCACGCTCTCCCATTCTAATAAGCTATTAGTAACCGCAAAGCCTGAAAACTGAAGAATAACCATATCGTCTGGGAAAAACAGTCTCTTGGATCAAACAGTTGCTAACCTCGGTCATGAGAGAAGGGAAGTTCCTAGCTGAATATTCATGAAAATGTGCATTCTCTCCTTTTCGAAACACTTCAGGTCTTCTGAGATCATCTCTAAAACCCCTTAATAGTTTATGTGAAAGAGAATTAAAGAAATTAAGGAAAGGGAAGAGAAGAGAGGAAAAGAAAACATTAGACAGAGGGAAGGATGGAGGGTACAAATGCCATTTTAAAATGGTTTTCCAACTATCTGTGATTATCTGTTCATCACTGGTGAAATTCCCATTTCTGGCCTCAGAGGGCCATGATGCTACATTTTGCTCACCTAGCTTGTTGGTCAATTAAAGGATTACGGCTCTTAGAGCCATATTTAAGAACAATGCTTTGGGGTTCATAGATGGAGTCCTTTCCAGGGGAGGTCAGAAAAGTTACTTTTTTGGACTACAGCTCCCTGAATTCTATACCGTTGGTCTTGCTGGCAGGGAAAGCCTTGGAGATGTAGCTCAAAAAAGGAATTTGATCACGCTCAGGTCTTATCTAACATATACAGTTGTTTTCAGAATTACAGACAAATCAGAATTACAGTTATTTCGTACAATGAAAGGTGCTAACATCAGAAGCAGTATTACTAAGAATGTGAAAATAATATGTGCAAGTAAATTATCTTCTAGAGACTTACATTACTCATATCTGATTATTATTTGTTATTAGCTTTATATCCTGACTTTCTCCCTGCAAAAATGGGATTCAATAAATTAAAAAACAAAACAAAAACAATTATCTTCTCAAAGAATCAAAAATGAAAAGATCTTCCAGACCTGTGAGTCAAGGGGTAGTTCTGCTTCAGGCTGTGGTAGTTCTTCCCTTGTATTCTCAGAAATGTCTGAGATACAGCAGAACTTAAATCCACCTTGAAAGTTTGTTATTGTACCAAGCAGATTGGAGAGAAGCGAGTAGAAATTAGTTTCTTGTTTTATCTTTACAACCCCATGGTAGCTTAAACAGAAAGATCAGTGATTCAGCCAGGGTTCACAGTGAGCTTCATGTCTTGGGTGAGTAGTGAGCATGAATCATGATCATCTTGGCCCAAATCCAGTGCTATATCTCTACACTGTTTTGGTGCTTGGATGAGGCCAATTAAATCCTTGCAGGTGCAGAGAGAAGAAATCTTTCCAGCTCAGTTCTGTTTGCCTCTCCCCCACTGTGCCAGCTTCTAAAATTTTTGAAATGTGGCCGATCCATCATTAGCACTAATATTCAGTTTTTTTACCTTCCTGATAGTTTCTTCTACAATGCTCTTGCTGTCATTTTAAAGAAAGCTTTCCAGGTGTGAGAGTTAAATATACCAAGAGGACTAGAACTGTGGGTGGTCTGTAATAGTGCAGGATCTGAAAGCTTAAAGGAATCTTAAGACATTTTAGAGTTGTGGTTTTATTTACACCAAGGACACGAGGTTTACATATATTGCATAGATTATTTTTAAAAGGTTAAATATGTGAGGAGTTTTTATTAAAGGCTATCATACTGGAAATGTTGAACTGCAGGATTCCAGTAAGTCTAGATAGGGAGCTTTTTCATTGCCACTCACTTCTTATTTTTTCCTACCTTGTCTCAGACCCACCATTAATACTTTCCCTAACACACAATGCAGTTCTTTTTCCTATTGATCAACAAACATATCCATGTAAAGCAGGTACATATTATTATGCAATAAGATAAAGTAAAATAAGATAAAATAAAATAAATCGTATGAATACAGCCTTGAAAGTTCAGTTACCAGGACACTAAATGGGTTCTGGTTTATGCCTTCTCTCAATCCTTCCCCCCCATCTGTAGATAGATGGACAGATAATTGTATCCCTTGTTCCATTTGCACCTGCTATAATTGGTTACTAACTAAGAAATGCCAGTTCAATATTTCTCTAATACATCCCACTTAAAAGATGAGACCCAATCAATAGTTCAGTTGGTGCAATTGCTCCAGGCCCCTCTCTATCTATATATTTATTTAATTAACTTGTATGACACCTTTCTCCCAATGTGGCTCCCAAAGAAGATCAATTTTAAAATCTTAATAAAATTTCAAGAACAATTAAAATTAAAAACATTAAACAGTATAAAATAATTTAAAAGACACACAAAGGATGGATGGATGGATGGATGGGTGGATAAATAACTCCAGTAAAAATAACCCTATATAAATAAAAAGGTCTTTGCCTGCCAATCAAAGGAAAGCAGGGAGGCAGCCAGCCTAGCTTCCAGCAGAGGGGAGTTCCAGAGAGTACGAGCAGTCACTGAAAAGGGCTCTCTTTTGTGTTCTCACCAAGCAAGCCTTTGACTGTGATAGGACAAAGAGAAAGTCTAGGGTCCCAGTATTGAAGGGGGAAATGCCTAGCTTATTATCCTTTCTTCCCCAGTCAATTTCCAGATTTCCCAGTATTTCTGTTCTTGTCAATACAGGTCTTTTAGTAACTAAAAATGGATGGAATCAGGAACAGCAAAGTGGCAGGGCTGAAAATGAGCTCACACACCTGAAGATTTTTGTGCCATTGTTTTCAGCGTATTTTATATGTTACTGTTTATATTTTTAATTCAGTCATCATTTAATCTTTCCTTCTAGAATAGCTTTCACATGTGCAAAAGGGAGATATTTGGCGGCTATAACTCTGATCAGGCTATAAACTGCCATAGCTTCAGGGCTACAAACTGCTGTGATCTGGCCTTGATAAGATTTTAAAGGTGTGTGATTATTAACAAAACATTAATATAAATCTCTCCAATCACCTTTAAATTATCTTGAAAGGGAAACATTAAACTTAGCACAGTGAACCCTGTGCATTTTCCCTTACACCCACCAGGTGGCATTAGCAACCAAGTTACCCGGAAAACTTCACCTTATTGCTTTATCTTCCTAAATGCAGGATAAGGCTTCCTTTAATTTTCTAGCAGTTAAACTCACTGTCAGCCTAATCATGGGTAAAAAAAGGAAACCATATGGCTGTTTTCTCAGCACTTGGGATTCCAGTGATGCTGGGGAGCAGCAAATACATCCTAGGCGAATGCAATTATCTTTGAAATGCAGAACCCAGTTCAAAAAAATAATTATGTATCTTGGACTGGGTCCAGGTCCAGAATCACCCAGGATACCCTGTATTTTATAAGGTGGTAGTGGTGATGGTGGTGGGGAGTCAATTGTGTTGGCTGCTTTCTGGTGCGCACACTGACATATTCTTTCACTTCTTTCATACGTTTGGCTTTGACTATAATTTTGCAGGAGCACCAATTCAGCCAAATTGCAGTGCTGCCAATTTCTGGGATGCAAGATTATCATGTCCCAAACCCCACCCACTGGATTTCTAACAGTTAAATTTCACATTTAATATGTGTGTGTGTGTGTTTCAGTTAGTGAGCATTCTGGATGCATTCCAGTTCACAGTTGCAATAAAGTAAAGAAACAAAAAAGAACTGTGGACTGTGGGGTTCTAACTACTCACAAGAATTAATATGCAGTAAACAAGTAAACATGAAGACAGCACAATGCTGCCTACACTTCTGTGCCAGTAGATGGCACTTTTCTATTGCATGCCATCACCTAAGCAGAGAGGTAATCTGAGAGCACCCAACAAATTCAAAGAAGCACCACATTAATAGAACTACACAAAATACAATTTGCATGGCAGAAACTAAACGGATATATAACCTAGGTTATTCTAAGACATTTCTGTGCAATATAATACTCCCACTCCTTATCCTCCCTATTCAAAGACTGATAACTCAATAAATCTATAAATATCAACAGAAGGTAAGATCTACCTTAATTCAAAGATACCAGATTCAAAGATATAGCTGTCTTAGAGTCTTTCTGCACTGCACTGTTATAGTACTATTATTCTACTTTCAACATCCTGTGGAATCCTGGGGTTTGCAGTTTAGGGAGAGGCATTTAGAATTCTCAGCCAGAAAGCTCTTTGGTCTCAGTAAACTGCAAATCCCAGAATTCCACAGGATGTTGAAAATGGAATAATAGCACTATAACAGTGTAGTGTGAAAAGGCCCCTAGTCTTCAAAAGTTTAGGCTACAAACTGTTAGTCTCAACGGTCCTACAAGATCCCTATGCTTAATTCGACAGCATGTTTTGAATCTGTTTGCATTCCATCTTTTAGAAGGCACAATATCTAGACTGGTGCCTGGAACAGCTTACAGAAATCATATAATGTTGGTTTTAAAAGAATTGCATTAGCTGATAATATGTTACTGGTGTCAATTCAAGGTACTAGTAATAACAGTTAATGTCTTAAGTGGCTTGCGACTTCTATATCTGAAGGATGCCTTTTTCCAATATATGATTCCCTGACAATTGTCGGAGAGGTCCCTCTCTGTGTCCCACGAGTGGGAGCAATACCCTGCATGGGGATGGGAAGACCTCTTTCACTGTGGCACTCCAGTTTCGAGTACCAACCCTTTGGAGGTCCAATCTGGCACAGATAATGGTTTGGTCTCAAGTTTATTAAAGGTTTTTGGGTCTGATAATTTCATTCAAATCTGTAGACATGCGTGGTTTTAGACTGTTTTAGGATTGCTATATTCTAGCTTATCAAATCTGGACAGCATAATTTGCAGATTATGAAAACTGATAAAATTATGCCTCTTATTTCCACTGTAATTATACAAATTTAGCACATTAATAATTGCATTTTTATCACTATGTTCCTTGATATGTTCATCATGACAGTGGGCCCTGTGTATAAGAGGGGATTCTGTTCCAGGAATCCCTGCAAGTACTGGAAGCTAGCGCGATTTCGGCGCCACGTTGCTACACTGCCATAGCAGCGAGTTAACAGTCCAAGAGCTGTGCTTCTGCATATCATTGCTATCCAGCTGCTATCCCATACCCAAGCATTGTCAAAGCGTGCTATTCTATTTCCAGAAAAAAAATCTGTAAGAGCCTCCTTTAGCACTTCAATCCTGTCAGCTGGCTCAGTGCAGAACTGTTATAGCACTTGATAGCACTTCCAGTAATGGTGGATCCAGCAGTGGACGGGCTGTGGGCTGCCCAGTGTGTCCCTCCCTCAGTGACTCCTATGGTGTGCAACTTCAAAATCTATCATCTCTCCATATTTGAAAGTTCTCCTTTAACACTTTTTTTAAAAATACATTTTTAGATATTATAGTGTCAAAATGCCATAGTGTACTACCATGTTTAGGATGGCTTCTAAAGGAGGAAAAATCTCTGACCAATCAGGGGCAGTGGGGTGGGGCAAAGGTGGAAACGAGGAGTGGTCAAAGATGCTGTGGTGAAGAAAGAACACCAGTGGCAATACTGTTACTCATCTGCTGAAGGCGGAAGCATATGGAAAACAGCATTCCTGATCTGACGGCATTGCACAAATGGCAATGCCAGGATTGTAACAGTATGTTGTGCTAATGACCTCTAGTGTGGAAATAGCCTAGGACTGTTCACATCCTGTTTTACTCAATGGTGGCGATGTGTGTGTGGATGCCTTAGCACATTCATACAGATGTCACTACCATTTTAGGTGTAGGATGCAATGCTCCACAATCACTCAAAATCACGGATCTGGAGATCACAGGTAAGGATGGCTTACTGCATATTCCTTGGTACCATTCTTATCTCTTCTGAGGGAACTAATAAAGAGTAATATTTAAGTGCTGGACTTACAACAGAGAGAGCCAAGTCCAAATCTCTGCTTTGCCACGGAATTTACCATTCAACCTTGGTAAGTTCTATTTAACTTACAGGGTTGCTGCAGGAATTATTACAGCATGATAGAAACCATCTGAAGTGACTATCTACTTTCCTAGGATGATGGTCTTAATAGTATACACAACAACATTTCATCATGCACAGCCCCAATTAGTGGTACTGTATTCTCATTGCTATAGTAGTTTTTGCCATGAAGTTTTTTCTTTAACTGAAAGCCTCCTTCCTTTGTACATTTTCTTATACCCTTTAATGGTTGCACCCTTTACTTATGTTTAAGTGTTGTAAGTTGCCCTCAGTCCCGAACTGGAAAAAGGCTAGATGACAATGTGGAGCACGATGATGACGATGATACACTCTTTTCTATTCTTTGGCCCAAGTTGCAACCCTGAGGTTGTTCCACTACCTCAGAGCTTTCCAAACTTTTCATTTTGCTGGCACACTTTTTAGACATGCATCATTTCATGATACAGTAATTCAATAAGTGGAAGCAGCCCCTCCACCCAAGCCTGGCCCACCGCCACTGTCCTTGCTGGGGTCCTCTACGGGCCTGGCCCACTGCAGTGGCAGGAGAGGCAGCCCCTCCACCCATTTTATATTCATGTGACACACCTACACACTGCAGCTGACACACTAACATGTCGCAACACATAGTTTGGAGAACTCTGCACTACCTGCTGTTTACTGGAAGTGGAGGGGGTGAGCACATCTCCAGTGTCCACATATGGTGACCAGGCCAATGCTTAGCTTCATCATCCTGCACTAGCATTATGGCATGACAAGATATTCACTCCAATTCAAATTGTACATAGTTGTGCACAGCTGATCTGCATGTAGCTCATCGACAGGCATGCATTTGGAAACACTGAAAGTAATATACTACCATCAGAGGACAATAACAAAGGGACTGAAATCTGGAAAACTGCAATAAATTTATTCTTTATTGGAATTAGAGCATAGTGATAATGTTAGCCACCTCCTTCATTTCCTTTGCTGCAAATGATTTCTCTTATATTGTTGTCATCAGAGTGTATTATAACAAAAGGAGAAGGGGGAGAGAAAGAGAGCGCACGCACTGAAGTGCAGATGGAATACATATATATCCCAAACTATGCCTTTCATAAACAGATGTCATTCATCCAAACTTCATTATTTTCAATGGCTCGCCATTGTCCCTGTATCCAAAAGTTCATTCATATCTATGATGAAAAGGAGTCAGATCAGTTTCTTCAGCAACAATGACAAAATTACTCTTACTCTTGCTATCAAGCTAGTTGAAGGAAAGACACAGATTCCTTTTGAAAAGGCTCCAAAATTGTTTTAAAAGTAATAATTTCACATTATTGCTTTAACTCAACACTGTGTTAAGATGATAAAAAAGAAAGCTTCACTTACGTTATTGTATTGTACCTATATCATAAAAGCAAGGATTATGAGATCACTTTGTTGCACCATGTGCATACTGCTTCCTTTCCAATTATTATTACCTGTAAAGCCCTGAAACTCTTGGGAACTAGTTATACAGAAGACTGTCTTCTCCTGCATGAACCTCCTCATACTTTGAGATCAGCTGTTGTGCTTTTCCTATATAGAGCTTAGAAAGCTGGATCTGAAATTTAATTTGTAAATGTTAACTGTTAAAAATAGTGAGACTAATTCATTGTCATCAACACTAATAATTGAACTCATTTAATTAATTTAATAGCCATTAATTGATTCACTGGCCATTTCTGCACTACACTGTTATAGTGCTATAATAGTGCTATAATACAATGCTATCCTGGGGTTTGTGGTTTAGGGAGGGGCATTTAGAACTCTCAGTCAGAGAGCTCTTTGTCCTCAGTAAAATATAAACCCCAGAATTCCACAGGATGTTGAAAGTGGAATAATCACGGTATAACAGTGTAGTGCAGAAATGGCTGCTGTATAAAATTTTGTTTTTCAAAATAAACTATAAGAGTTACAAAGAATGGCATGAAGGTTGCTACTGTTGGTCTAAAAGGATACAATTAGCCTTTTGTTGTTGTTATTTTAAAGTTGCCTTCTCCACACCTGAGGACAGAGAGTAAAAGTGAGATAAGAAAGAAGGAAATGGGAAGTCGGGGTGAAAAAGACTTCAATTAATTATAAAAGTGCCCAGCGCTTTAAGCGAACAAACTCACTAAGGAACTCCACAGGGGTTCATCACAGCTCACCCCTCAAGTTAAAATCGATAAAAATTAGATGAGGAGAAAAGACTCATCTCACCATCCAAAATGACTCCAGTAAACTTCCATATGGGCTAAAGGGTTGGGAAGGGGAAACACCAGCCATAAAGCCTAAAGGGCCTGACATTCCTTAAAAGCCATGACTGTCTTAAGTCCTCCTGCTGAGAAAACAAATCACCCACATTCCATTCCATACAAAGGCTCACTGTTCTCTTGCTTCTAAAATCCACATGGTATCAGGCCAATGATAAGCCAGGGGCCACAAAGCCATGTGGCACCTTTCCTCCAGTTCCAGTCTTTTTTCTCGCAGTGTCTTCCTGTCTGAATCTGGCAGAGGGAGAACCAAAGAACACGGAATTTTAGCAAGTGTTAACTGGTTGCACGAAAACCAACACCTACTGAAATTCCCTCTCCTACACTGCCATTAAAGGTACAGGAACTCTCTGGCTTTTTTGAACTCTGCTGGCAACCCTGTTCCCATGGGACAATCCAATACAGTGGCAGCTGGCGACTTCAATACCCAAGGTGACAAACTCTATCTCCAAAGTAAATCAAACATATTTCATAATTATATTTCATACTAAAACCCAAAGGGAATTTACTGTACCACTAACATGGACAGTACCAGTTACCATTGCTCTAACCACTAAGCAATGCCAACTTTCATATAAATATAGTAGAAGAATATAGAAATTTGTTGCAAGCTAGCAGCAAAATGAACAGTCATTTGAAAAGGATACCCATTACACCATTCGTTCTTCCATCTACCTCACAACTTTCTTGGCTGTAAGAAATGATTGTGCAGTGTGGCAGAACATATGTCAAATATCTCCTGAGGGCAGTAGACCTTTATGCAGAGACAAGCAGATCTGATTGAGATATATCAAACACTATAAAACTCCATCTGACCTAGAAAAAAAAATCCTTTCCTCTCTCTTAGCCCATCGAGTGAATGTATCTGGAAAAAAACAGCACAGAAAGTGTGGTCACAGCAGCCACCAGTACCTGTGTTCTATGCCTGACAGTTGCATTTATATCAAACTCTTGAGTGAAAACTAATGTTCCACTATGTGACTTCACTGGCCCTGTAGACAAAAGGCTTCAAGTAATCAGGGCTTTAGCTAGTGCTCACTCAGTTAGCATTTGCAAAAGCTACACATGCAGAGTTAACCTGCGGAGTACAGATATATGCGGTAGCACCACCAGTTTGCTAGGAACAGAGCTATTTTTAAACATTTGGAGCAGTGGAAGCTGCATAAAATTACCATAACTTAAGCATTTGCTAACAGTGTCTAGTTTACAGCATTATATGGTATAAATTAATGGCTGGTATGGGTCTCCCTTTCCCATCATGTGCTCAAGCAAGAAATTCATCTGGCAGCTTTAGGAACCTAACCTTGATTCAGAGATTCCCCTAGATCCTCCCTTATGACAAACACACACAAACACACAAACACACACACACACACTGCTTTCCACTCCTTCATTTTATGCAAAGTAATAGTATCAGAGATTTAAATTGCATTACAAATCCCAGAAAATCACCATGTGTAACTGGTGGTTATGTGGCTTCATAACTGCAGGACATCCTGCTATTTCTCCCTATGGTGATATTCTGCTTTTGGGCAGATGGCATCAAAATAGAATGCAGATGGTAACCTGCAGCCCACAAGCTTTTCACTGCTGTTCTAAATTCTACGCACAGACCATTTCTATTCATCCATACCTATAGCTATATCCTTTTTTCAGAATTAAAGGGTCATGAAGAATACACACTGTGGACATTAAAGGATATTAAAAGATATATGCTGATATATCTAGAAATAGCAATAGTAGTAGTAGTAATTCCTACTAATAATGACAGCTAATGCTAATAATGATGTATGAGTGAGCACTTTATCCTTCATCAGATAAATGATCTGAAGTACTGTACTTATTTACCCATAAAATAATTTCTTTATCACCTTTCAGCCCTGAAGATGATTCCTCAAGGCAGTTTAAAACAATAAAAATCTCATCACTCATTTTAGCCCTAACCCTCCCCGCAAAAAAACTGATAAAAGCCACAATAAAAAGATAAAAAGAAATTGACAACTAATAAGATTTAAATGTTTTGAAAGTCTGGTTGAATAAAAATGTCTCAACTGGCAGCCTAAAGGACATCCTCAAAAAGGGCCTAACTAACTTTTGTTTAAGAGAGAACTTCACAACTGGGGTGCTGATATTGACATCCTGGCATCCTTCATCCCCACGTTTGCTGGAGGGCCAGGATGGTGCTTTTGTAGCTAGGTTTTTGATAAGAAAAAGGTCGCATGAGTGTAAGTCAGAGCTTTCCAAACTTTTCATGTTGGTGACACACTTTTTAAACATGCATCATTTCACAACACAGTAATTCAGTACTTAATTCAGTAAGTGGAGGCAGCTCCTCCACTCGAGCCTGGCCCGCCACTGCCACCCTTGCCGAGGTCTTCCTCCGCCCAAGGTGGCTGTGGTGGCAGTGGGAGAGGCAGCCCCTCTACCCGAGCTTAGCATGCTGCCACCCTTGCTGGGGTCTTCCTTGCTGGGGGTGGTGGTAGCAGGAGAGATAGTCCCTTCACATGAGCCTGGCCTGCCGCTACCCTTGCTGGAGTCTTTCTCAGCTCATGGCAGCAGTGGCAATGGCAGAGGCAGCCCCTCCACCTGAACATGGCCTACCACGGCAGTGGGAGAGGCAGCCCCTCCAGCCATTATGTTCATGCGACACATGTACACACTGCAGCCGACACACTGATGTGTCACGACACACAGTTTGGAAAGCTCTGGTCTAAGTAGTGACTGGTCACATTTAGTCAGTTATCAGCTCAAATAAAAATGAGATAATCAGGATTTATCAGTAGACAAATCCCTATCTTTCTTGTCCTTTTTCTTCTGTTTCTTTAGACCTCTCACAATTGCTTTTCGTTTAGCCATAGAAACAGATTTCTCCATGGTTAGTGGGATTCTCTTGATACTGAGCAGTTGAGAGTCTGGGGCCATTCTCCAATTTGAAGGCTCAGAAACTGAAGGTATTTGCTTATAAGGCTGTCGCACTTGGTTGGTTGAGGGATGACTATGACAAATACTCATTTTTGTCCACAATTTTTGGTGTTTTCTCTCTGACAGTTGGGGTTACCACATTTAAAAATTGGAAACAGCTCTTGTGCATTTTACGGGTGTGTAAAAGAGGGAATACAACCAGGTAATAAGCAATACCTGCTAGAACTCCCTTAAAGGTACAGGAGCTGTGTCTCTAGTTTTCAGCCTGGCAATGCAACATGAGAGTTTGGATGCTGTTGGTGCTTTCTAAGGCAAATGACTTAAAACAGGCTGTCTAGTTCCAGAGTGCTTGCCCAGTACATATTTGGCAGTGAATGCACTTTCTGATTATATGGAACTCTCCTAAGCAGATAAAACACCAGGACTGTCAATCAAAGACTGGAATATTTCTTGAGCAACCAATATATTTCTTCACGTGTTGCTAAGAGGCAATAAGCCTCGAGGATCATGACAACAAAGATGCCAAAGGACAACTTAACATCAACCATGAAGTTGACAACAAAAACAATGGCCATTTCTGCAGCTTACAAGTTCCCATCGACATCCCGTCGCAATCCTAGCAATGTCTTTGCTGGGATGGGTGTGCTACAGGAACACTCCCCTCCACATCTGGCTGGCTCCCTGAAGAAGGGAGTGCAAACGACACACACCTGCACAGCCAGCCTCTTTCCCATGCTGTACTGTGTTTTTGTCTCTTCTGCATGGCTGGGGTTGATGGGAGAATTGTGCAATCATAGGTGCTTAACAGATTTTTTCCATTAAGTGAATATCCTGTGATTGTGATGGGTAGGGACGGGTGAGCAGTGGAACCGCAATGATGATGTGCGAAAGCATGACCCGCAGATTGCTGCCATTGCATCCCCATCATGGGACTGCAACACCATGCAGAAATGGCCAATGAAAAAAGAAATAAACTACCTAAAACTACTTTTTTAAAAAAAAGAAAAAGAAAAGAAAATTGTTAAACAGCACTAACTCTGAGGCAAAAACAGGAGGTACATTTCAAACCTGCTGCTCACACAGCAAATAGAAAGGATCTGGTGATCAGGTAGGAGTCTGACTGGTACAGGTACACTGAGGAGGTGGGGCTTCCAACAAAGCTATCACCAGAAGGTTTCAACCAACTCTGCACAGAAACAGAATGACTCACATGTGTGAGTCTCAGAGACCACAGAAAATAAGATATTTTAAAAAAACATTTTAATGGTATTATTAGTTCCTGCATGGCAGGGGGTTGGACTCAATGGCCCTTGTGGTCTCTTCCATTCTATGATTCTATGATACTCTCTCAGTAACAAGCTACCGGGCGGGGGGAGGGAGAAGGTTAACAGGACTGTAATTGTAACTAAACCCTTTTAAAAAGTAATTTCCCAAAGTCTAGCCCCACCTTGCCCCAGAACAAAGCATGGGAGAAACTAGTTGATTAGACTGTGTGGGAATTTTTGACCCATTGGCTAAGATTTGACTTTCTGGCTGGTGAGTCTCTTGCTCCTAACACACTGCCACACTGACCATGAAGCTGGTTACAAGACAGGACTGAAATCTGGGAGTAGCAATAATAATAATAATAATAATAATAATAATAATAATAATAATAATAATAATAATAATATTTATTTCTATCCCGCCTCTCCCAATGGATCGAGGCGGCAATGCAGATTCAAAGGGAGGAAAAAGGAGAACAATTTGGTGAGTACTCCTAGACATCTGTTAAGGTGAAAGAAAATCTTCTGATGCCTGACCAGAAAGCTACAGTTAAGACTTTCACCTGGGCTGACTGACCTTTAAGGTACATGCAGTGATACTGGTATACCAGGGAGTAGCAACTTGGTGCCACCCAGATATTTTTTATTTCAACTCCCACCAGACCCTGCATCATGGCCAATGGTCAGAGATAATAGGAGTTGTGACCCAAAACATCTGGAGGCCAACAGGTTGTGTACTGACTGCTATTTAGATATTTATTTTGTAATATGCTACTTGATTTTTCACTGTTCTGGCCTCCAGGGGTATGGGGCCTGGGAATTTTGGAATCTGCTCCATCACTCTCTTCAGTCTCATCAGGGCCCCACCAAAAAAGCTTGAAAAGGGAAAAGGAAAACTCTCTTAAGACAGAGGAACAGGGAACTCACTCTGCAGGATGGGGTTAGTTAATTTAATTAATAATCCACTGCAGATCACTCTTAAGATTGTAGCTCAGTTAAACTCAAACAGTTTTGAAGGTGTGAGTACACAGGCTCTGTCGTGCATCATCACTAGTCAGAATTCTCCTGACAGCAGCCATTTCCGCACGAGGCTGTTATAGCGCTACGATTCCACTTTCAACATCCTATGGAATCCTGGGGTTTGCAGTTTGCTGGCCGGCCCCTCCCAAAACTGCAAACCCCAGTATTCCATAGGATGTTGAAAGTGGAATCGTAGCGCTATAACAGCCTCGTGCGGAAATGGCCAGTAACACCCTCAAGAGGGCCTCAGAAGATGGCTGAAGATTGCAATGGATAGGCATGCTGATGCAGAAGAAAAGGCTCTTGCAATTATCTTGTTTCCTGCCACTGCAAAGATGTTTTGCTTTTCAACAAGGTCTCTCATTTCATTGTAATAGAAATGACACTTTGAAGGATAGTTAATGAACACGGACAGTGGGTCTGACATGGAAAGCCCCTCCCACCCCAGCCCAAGTGGAGCAACTGGACAGATAGTGCTGTCTTTCAGCTAATAACATTCTCATCTTCAGTATGTTCGATACGGCACTCCACTTGGCAATGAGACAAACAAGGACATGAATCAAACCAGGAAATCTATACAACTTTAACTGAGTTAGTGTGCACCTGGTTTCCTCTTAACTCTAAATAATTCAATCATCTGGCAATTTCATTAATTTCATTAAATGCAGCCCTGCTACGAGTATACGGACACTAATAATTCCATAAGAAAATTTATTCATGCACGTGCAAGGTAAGAGATTTAAATGACAGTCTGCCTCATCCATGAAGGTCAATTTGTCTTAATGCCACTCACAAGGGGAATTTTATTTTTAACCCATAATCTCTTCAGAAGTTTTATTCTCAGAATAAGTACATGATTGTTAGGCTAGGAAAGGAAGACTTCACACTAAACAGGGGAAAAAACACCTTTCAAATGTTAATTTAAAAAAAAAAAGACTTATTGGTTGTTGTATCAGGACTACTGAAAAGAAGATGGTGAAGCGGGTTGAAATTTACGGGCAGCTTGTGGTTGAAGCAGGGCAAGTCTCACCCCAAAATTGTGGGTAGGTTCTCTCCTCACCTGAACTATGGGCAATGTATGTTAACACTATATCATTATAATATTTTAAGATGCTGTTTTATTTAAATGAATTGCAGTTGCTTCTTTTTTGAGGTGGAGTACATCACTGTCTCAACCCACCTCTACAATTTCAATTTTTACATTGGGGAAGGATGTCATGGCACTGCTGTAGCCCTTTGTGCTTAAAAGGGGATTATAGCGGCCAGAAACTACAGGTATGACATGCTTTCCTTCCGAATAAAAGAAATTGAATTCCAGATCAAAACAACCTACTTTTAGGGATGCCGTGCTGCACTTCCTCAAATCCAGGAATCTAATTTGCATATTATACAGATCATACTTACATAAATTAGTGTAATTTACAATCTAAATATGCAAATTCATCACATTAATTGTTGCCATTTTTCTTCCAATATATTTCATGCTATCTTTATAGTTATAGTTGCAACTGATCAAAATCAGTATACATCAACGGCTGAAGTTCTCGACTAGGAACAGAGAGACCCAGGTTCAAATCTGTGTTTGGTCATGGTGTTATCACGGTTATGATATGTCTGGTGAGAGCACTAGATATCCTTTTGATATCAAATAATTTGGCCTGTGCTTGACCTTTCTCTGCCACCCTACTCCATGTGTTTGCAGAGGTCCACCGGACAAGCACGTATTGAGTGCAGCCGTTAATGGTTGTACATTCCAAACCTCATTCAGGCAGGCAACTTAAGCCTCTCCGATGCTTTAGGGAAAAACCTTCCTGCAAACCAGCTTTGCTCAGCGCGAATCTTTACAAAGATGCACAGCCAAGAGCTGAGCCATTCCTTTATGTTGGGCCATCAGCACACTGGCCATACTACTGTCATCCAGCGCTAAGCCCATCATGCAAAACTTGATCTTTTCCAACTCCTTTGTCCAGCTCCAAATTTCCGTTGTTCTCACTGAGCACGGCATAGCCTGTAGCTAAAATCCACCCTATAAAAAGTCCCCACTTTCGGGACTTCCTCAGAACACTTTGGACTTCCACCACGCCTTGCTGTCGGTTTGTCCAGTGAACTCCCCTCAGCGAACCGCGCTGAGCTTCCATCCCTGCAACCTCATCTTCTCTCCAGGACTACGAGACCAGGTGTTCTATTACCCATTCCCCAAAGCTCTCCATTTCTATTTCTCAGTTAGCTAGTGTATGTCTTGTCTTCAATAAAATATTATTTGTTACTTTAAAACCTTGTCTAGCTGCTCTCTGACCTGATGCTGTATACATAGGGTGAAAGATCCAAGCTAAGTTACCCTGTCTCTCGTTAGCTTAAGAGAGTGCTTGAGTTTAATTTCCCCATCTTGTGCTTTTATTTGGTTATTTGGGCGCCCCTCCCAGGACTCCCAACATACAGGGTAACAATGGAATTTACCATGTGACCTTGGGCCACCACAAGCTAACTTTTCCCCTTCCTTCTTTCACTCTCTCACCCCTCTTAATGACCATTTCCTCACTAGCCTGTTATAGTGCTATGATTCCACTTTCAACATCCTATGGAATCCTGGAGTTTGCAATTTAGGAAGGGGTCAGCAAACTCCAGGATTCCATAGGATGTTGAAAGTGGAATCATAGCGCTATAACAGGCTGGTGCGGAAATGGCCAATGTCAAGTAAGAATGTGTAACACATGGCTTATGGTCTGCATGCCCATGAAACATACATTTTACAGGCTCCATAGGATCCCCTCCAGTCTTGTCGTTGTGTGCCTTCAAGACATTTTTGACTCATGGTGACCCTAAGGTGACTCTATCACAGGGTTTTCTTGGCAGAATTTGTTCAGAGGGGAATTTGCCTTGCCTTCCTCTGAGACTAAGAGAGCGTAACTATCCCAAGGCCACCCAGTAGATTCCATGACCTAGGAGGAATTCGAACCCCGGTCTCCCAGCATTCTAGTCCAGCAGTCAAACTACTACACCATGCTCTCACCACTATTAGTTTAAAAAAGGAAGTCTCACAACTGTAAAACCAAACATGGTTTTCAAGCTTGTTTTGACCAACAAACTGTACCCCTGATAACTCTATTTGTGCAGTAGGTCCTGGTGACATGACCCATATTTGAATATAAAGCCACAGCAACGAATTGGGCTTCTCAATTCTGAAACAAACAAACAAACAAACAAGAAAAGATACACTATCAGAATCTAAAATCTACTAAGATTAGGTGTTTAGAGACTACCCTTCATTTCTTCGTAATGAAATGAAAACAATTATGCTAAGATTCCATGTCTTGGGTAAGTAGGTACGACTCTGTGTGTGTGTCTGCCTCTGTACACATATATGTATATGGTGGGGGACAAGCATATGAACATGTGTATGTGTTGGACCAAAGTTTTTAATTCCATAATCTTCTAAATAAGCAACTGTTTCAGGAAACCAAGATCTGGGAAAGAAAGAAAGAAAGAAAGAAAGAAAGAAAGAAAGAAAGAAAGAAAGATACATAGATTGTGCAGGACTGCCCATGTGACACTTGGTTACAGCTTTCCCCTCATTGCCTTTATATAATATGGTGAGTATCTAAAAAACTAGGTATTAAAAGATTATACTCCCACTGTCCTGTCACTGAAGCTAATTATCAAAGGGAGAAAGAAAACTCTTTGATCTGTTAGCTCGTCATTCCATCTCTACAGACAATGGAATGCTAGGAACCTTAGAATTTATGAGAACAGAGACGCTCATCTCACCATTATTCCCTGTGCAACCTAATCTGTGGATCCAAAGAGGGCATTTTACCTTAACTAAGAGCTTGATCATTGCATTTTTATTGGAGTTTTAAAAACCCAAGCAACATTGCCTGGCAAAACCAAAATGTTGGACTGAATTTCTTGAAATTCAATAATCATTAAAAAGATCAACAAAAGCACACTGTAAATATTAAAAAAAAGAATCACTAGTTCCATACAATGCAAGTGATATAATCTGGACTGACGCTGCTGGTTCTTTGGTTAGTGAGTGTTCATTTATATTTCTACAAATAACAGTGACTTATAGCACACACAATTCTAATATTTCTTTTTATTTTAAGAAAAAAAATGACATGAGGTAACACACAACTACAGATTTTATCAGCGTTATAAGAGAATTAGCTGGTGTGTTCGCTGTAACATTTAATATGCTCTCCTCAAATGTTTCACTCAGGAGTACTACAGTGATCTTCCACTCAATACAGCTATGTTGTTGTTGTGTGCCTTGAAGTCATTTCATTATGTTGCTATTATAAGTTGGAAAGGCCACTAAAAAAGAAGGGATATAAGATAGGAGACGCAGGACTTTATTTTGATTTGTACGGAATATTTAATAATAATATAAGAGATGGTTAAGATATGATCATTTGTAAAAATAAATTAAAACCAACCCTGAGACTTGATGAAGACTGATGAAACATAAAATGGATGATACAAATGGTATAAAGACTGTGTTTTAGAAGGTAAGGTATAGATAGGTAAACCCTCTCTTCTTGAGGTACAGAAAGTGGGGTGGGGGGAGGGTTAGTGAAAGGAAATGATAAAGAATTTTCGTAAAGTGTGACAAAACACGAAATATAATGGTAAGGAAGATAGTTAACGGTATAAGGTTCAGATTGATCTTTGGTTAAAAGTTCAATTAATATATCCATATATATATAGTTAAGATCTTACATATTTGTTATCGTCACCAAGATATATATAACTTATTAATTGAATAATATCATGACATTATATGATAACTATGCCATTCCTTTCATTTGAATACCACTATTGTATGTTTGTATGTACGTATTGTACGTTTTCTTATGGTATGTTTTTTTCCCCTTTAAGATATTTCTTTATTGTATGTTTTTCTTTTTTCTTTCTCTTTCTTTAAGATATGTTTCTGTAAAAAAATAAAAATAAAATAAAAAGTCATTTCATTATGTCAACTCTGAGGACAATTCCAGCTGGCCCCTCCTGAAACTACAAACCCCAGGATTCCATAGGATGTTGAAAGTGGAATCATAGCGCTACAACAGCCTCGTGCGGAAATCCAATAAGATGAGCCTATCACGGGGTTTTCTGGAGCTGAGGGTGTGCAATGCACCCAAGATCAGCCAGTGGGTTGGCCGAGCTACGGCCATGCAGAGAATTGAATCCTGGTCTCAAGGATCATAATCCAAAACCCAAACCACCACACCACACTGATGGTTGTGTTACTCCATCTTTATTTTAAAAAATGTTGTGCCTACCCACATGCATAAGATTTGGGGTATATATTACACATTATTCACTTTTGAACAATAATTTTTAAAAAAATACAGAAACAACCGGTTATATGGCTATGGCACTGGAGAGAAGAGGAAACAGAGGAAAGAAGAAATGGAGGAAGTCAAAGAGAACCCAAAAAAGTAATGCTGAAGGACAGGCAGTGCACCTGATCCCAGTATTAAATGTCACAGACTGAATGTCTGGCATGCATTTTGAAGACCTACTTCAAGAAAGCCACTTTTTTTAAAGGCCTAAATATGGTTTGGAAAAATACAACCCCACCCCGAGTAATCATTAAGTCCTAGGAGGGGACTGCAGCTGTCCCCTTAGACCAGTGGTTCTCAACCTGGGGGTTGGGACCCCTTTGGGGGTCGCACGACCCTTTCACAGGGGTCGCCTAAGACTTCGCTTCAAGCCCTTTTCAGGTTGAGCTTCTGACAATATGATAATGGTTGAGGGTCACCACAACATGAGAAACTGTATTAAAGGGTCACGGCATTAGGAAGGTTGAGAACCACTGCCTTAGACAGTGAAGATGTAGCCAGTCTGGGCTCAGAGTGGGCAAAGGAGGATTTCTTCCCTCCTCTGAGCTGAATCCAGCTATTCATTATGAGAACTGCCTCCCCTACACATCCTCCCTAGTCAGCAGCAGCAGCCCATCTTGAGGCTTGACAGCTACCAGGTCAGGGGCATGATATGGAATGGTGCAGGTGGAGTATTACATTCTGCTTGCTTGAAGTAGGATCTCAGCTGTAGATGCCATAGGCAGGAGTCGCTGTTGTATGGGGTGGGAAATAAATAGTCCAGCCCCGCTCTCTTTCACACATTTATTTATCCTACATACAGCATACGAACTTTAATGCAAGCCTATCACAGGCTTTTCTTAGCAGAATTTGTTTAGAAGGGGTTTACTTTGCTTTCTTCTGAGGTTGAGAGAGTGTGATTTGCCCAAGGTCAACCAGTGGGTTCCCATGGCTGAGCAGGAATTTGAATCCTGGTGCCTGGAGTGCAGCACTTCAGCCACTACACCACTAATAAGATGCCAGGGTTCGATGATATTGCACTACTTCACTGAGCAAATAAGTTTATTATATTCACTTTTTCTGAAGTGAAACTTTTGACAACACCGCTCTCCCTTGGCATATCCAGATAGAACATTTCAACACCTTTTCATAAAGAGATCTCGATTTGCAGTTCTGCAGACACAGGCACAGACCAGCAGAGGGTGCTGAAAAGTAAAACTACTGCACTAGTAAATCATATCCTACTTTGGTCTCTATTAATGACTAAGCATATCACAGCTTGCCAAGTGCTCTTGGTCATGGGCCAAAATCAAGCCTGCCACTGCAGCATTCATCTTTGGCACACTCACCCTCATGTACCTGCCAGGGCTTATATGGGCAATATTTGGATGATATGTCTGGCTGATCTATCATCAGGAACAGGTCTTTCTCATGTTAACTGGATTGACTGTGTTTCACTTGGGATGTCAAAATGAGTTCAGTAGTTGAATAGAGAAACTTCAGCAGCTTTTCTACCCCTCCAAGACAAGATTGACAAAAATCTCTTTTCCACGCAATTAAAGATAAAAGAACTCCACCCTCTCTGCATCTCTTCACTCTTGGTTGAAATGCTGAATTTCCCATAGTATTCTCTTCCTACACTAAACTATTCTGTAAAGAGGTGCAGAATGTGGAATCTTCTCAAGATCAGAACAGAAGACCAGATTTCTGTTTTTGAGAGACCTTTCAAAATATATTATGCTAACAAGGCAAAGAGAGCCAGCTGGTTTGAGCGTTGGACTATGGAGACCAGGATTCAATTCTCTGCTTGGCCATGGAAACCCACTGCATGACCCACTGCATGAGTGTTACATACTGTCAGTTCCATAAACCCTTGTGATATGTTTACCTTAGGTTCACCTTAAGTCAGAAACAACTTGAAGGCACACAAATCAAAATCAAGCCTATAAGAATACTAGATACAAAAACCTAATAGCAATGCTCATTATTGGTAAAAACAACTTTGCAATATTATATCAATAATGCAGTCTTACCTACAATAGCAGTCAATTCAAGATGCTCTAAGCAGAAGCATATAGTAGCCAAGGATACTTGAGTTATGTCTGCACTGGTGTCCTTCTGTAGAAGTTCACATTTTGCTGTGCTCTGTTTTGGTTGTGATCAACTCTCTGTTCTTTGAATGCGCTGTATCAATATCTTTTTTGTTCTATTGGTAATGACATTAGTTCTTTGAGTGGTGTGTATGTATGTATGTATATGTATGTGTGTGTGTGTGTATGTGTGTGTGTATATATATATATTTAAATACTCTTTCCATCTAAGCAAGCATAAATAAAAATACACATAGACATCAATTGCTTTGCTACACTGCTAAAAGGAGGAAGGATATGAAAAGCTATCTCATTATGTACCAAGGTGGAATTGATAGTGACATGAAGCTACTGAAAAAAATGGCATCACTACATCAGTTTCTCAGCACCTTTCCCTGCTATATGAAAGATAATATATCCATCTTTTGATAACTATTCATATCCACTGCAGTGAAGATATGTGTAATGGGCAAGTAAATACAAGCTGAACAGAGTAGGCCATTTGGGGCAGATGTTTACCCTGCCAACAAAGATCCATATGGATGGAAATGGTGATGGTGTTGTGGCTGAGCTAGCAGGATTGTCCCCACTCTCCTCAGCATGGTTTCAACTACATGGAAAATGTGAATTCCTAGATAAGACTCTTGTATCAATTGTAATCTAGTGATTCTCAAACTCTCCCCTCCCACACAGGGCACGTGAAAACTTTGGGAGGGAGGGGGATCTTGGCAGACTATTTAATCAAAGCCAATCCAAACATGATGGATGTCCCTGTTTTTAATGAGCAACAAAACTTTCTGTGGACCTCCTGAGTGGAAAACAGTGCATGTGATGCAGCTGCAAACCTCTGGTGTAGTTCTGCCATCAAGACTTACAGCAGGAAAGAAAGCCATCATCTCATATTTTTCCACGTGATCATAAAAAAAAAAAATCAACTAACAAAGGCTAGTTCATGTAGCTATACCTTTAAATTACCAACTTTCATGCTAAGAAAAAAAAGAAAAAGAAATAGGGTACTATTAGGATACAATATGACATGGGACTGCACTAATTATTTATTTGCATTCAGGTTCAAAAGAGAACAGACAGTCGGTCAAAATCAGCAGTTCATAATTTATAAAAATAATTGGCTGGGACTAAATCCAGTGGTCTTCCTAACAAAAGTTGCTTTTATACGCCTTCAAGTAATTTCCAACTTATGGTGGCCCTAACGCAAACCTATCATGGCGTTTTCTGGAGCTGAGTATATGATGTCTCTGAGGTCATCCAGTGGGTTTCCACGGCCAAGTGGGGTATCAAATACTGGTCTCCAGGGTCATAGGCCAGCATCCAAACAACCACAGCAGCTCTCTCCTAACAAAAGTAGATCCCTTAAATCAATGGAATTTACATATTCACTCAAAAAAGCCCCTTTTGCACTAAACAATTATACTACTTTAATATCACTTTAACTGCCATGATTATATCCCACAGAATCCTAGAATCTGTAGTTTAGTAAGGTATATTGGACCTCTCTGGCAGAGAATTCTAAATGCCTTATGTAACTACAAATCCCAGAATTGCAGTCATGGCAGGTAGAGTGGTATCAAAGTGCAGTATGAAGGAGGTCCTAATTCATATTTACTTTAGCCAAGACTAACAGTTGAATTTAAGCCTTAGCATACAATGGTAAAAGATTCTGAAAATGTTTGTCTTACCTACTTCTTCACGCAGCCCATAAAAATACAAAATATGCCATCCTTTATATTAAGTTCAAAATAGGAATGTGAATTCATATGAACCAGATCCATACCAAAAGTATAATCAGATTTTTCTCACTGGAATATCTAGTCTGTAAGGAAATGAGGACTCATCTGTATATACAAATAAATCTTATAAGCCTACCTTGGTCTTCTTAACATGGAGAGACACTTTTAAAGCTACCAGTGCAGTAACATTTATGCTGGCAAAATAAAGCTGATCATTTCAGCTCCATTGCAGGAATCAGAAATTCTGATATTATGTGATATAACATTTCTGGCCTGGATCATTGTCAAAGTGAGTTGGATTTAAAATACTTTTCTTACTGCCAACCTATTTAATTGTAATGTAGGCAGACACTGGATACAGATAATGTAGGATGGCCTATTTAATGTTTAAAGCCAAGTCTTCTTACCTTTCAACATGCACATAGGAAGTCTGCGCAAATATTAAACAGTTTCCAAATGTTTCTTGTGCATAGGACACATATAGTGCTGGCTCAAAGATTTTGGGAGCTCTAAGGCACAGTACCCTTGATGTGCCCCATTAACTTCAAAGAGACAATGCATGTAAATTAAGCATACATCTGATTTTCTTGCATACCTCATGCAAAACAGAAAAGCTATCTGCTAGTCTCAGAACCCTGGCAAATACCTAACCTGTTCCCTCTTGTGGAATTGGCCCCAGAATATACAGTTGAAACATAGTTTGAAGTCCAGGGTGAACAGTGTTTCACAATATAGACCTATATTTAATTGACACTGGCTTAACTGTAGACATTACAATGATTAATAAAAATTAGTTGAAGTAATAAAACATGTAAGAGAAATCCTAATTTATATTGATGAAAGACAGTCTCTCAGAGATAATTACTTCTCTGGTCTTTGGGGATAACAACAGCATGCAAGATGATCATTACTGATTGCAATGGAATTGCTCATATTATGGCAGTTTTTAAATTCTCAAGTTGCTTATTTATGGAAAAATCCAGAACCTCATAGTTATGTGGATGCTGAGGTCTCAATTGAATTAAATAGAATTGATTTCCTAAAAAACCAAGCTGTCTTGGGCTTACAGCATCACAGTTGTCTTGGCATTTTCAAAATGGGAACTATGGTAATATAGCTTTAAAAGTCCTAACCGTGTATAAAATTATTATATTTACTTGGAACTTTAGAAGGAACTTTAACTTGTTATAAGAGTAGATGTGGTACTGCAGCTAAGTCTAAAAGACAGGAATACCCTGATCCAAATCTTGACTAAGCCACTATTCTGAGCCTCAGTCCACAAAATGGTGTGGCCGGTATGATAGTAAAGACAATAGGGTGTAATTGAAATGGTAGTGCAGCCATCTGCCTGGATTTCCTACCTTTTGGGGGCAAGATATCCAGAAAGTGGCCACAGTTCAATTCCCTTAATGTTGAGGTGAAATCTAGATGCATTTGATTCAATTTTGGCACAAAAATGGTCTTGAGTGCCCTAATTAATTAACTCAGTGGGGAGAGTGATGGAGGAGTGTAGTCCTGTTGATTTTCCCAGACCTTCTAGAGATTTTTGATTGACCAGGATAAAAAAATTGAGGATAAATCCTGATAAGAAAGAGGCCTCATGCTATAGTGGTATAGAAGAGATGAGGCTTGCAGGGCTGGAGCACTGAGACCTTTTTATTACCAGGGACACTGACATCATCTGCCACCTATCTCAGGGTCCCTGTTCCATCCGAGCTTAGCTGCAATTCTCTCAGGAGCTGTACAGGAAATTTATTTTATTTTCTTAGCAATCCTTGTTCTTATACAAAGTATTTTGAGGCAGCTTGTTAATAAAAGATGATTAAGACTCTTTTTTGTGTGCACGAAGACCTGTTACAAATTTCCTGCTCCTGGGATGAATCAAAACTGCTAGAACAGATTTATTGATATGGCTCATTATGGATTTCTGTACTATTTTTGGACTGTCCTTGCAAGCATGGCTTATAGGGACTCCCAATGAGCACATGCACTTACCCCTATACTGCCACTGTGGTTCCTGTGTACATGCAATAGATATTCGAAATGAGAGTGCTCTCATTATGGGGAAGGGGGGAAGAGAAAAAAAATAACTTGAGAGTACTTCCACATCCTCTTTTGTAACCAGAGGTTTCACCAATCTCAGCAGAATGCTTAATATGCAATGTTCCATATACCCTCTGATGGCCTTTTGCTACATATATGGATACAAACCACATGAAATGTTCCTGGGAACATTGTTCATACTGGGCTGATCTAGGGCTGATTCTAAAGGAGGATGTAACCCTTCTTATTGGAAGTGCCAAAGGTGCCAACAAACATATGGTTACCATCCACAAGAATCCAAGTATAATTGATAAAGTATCATTACTCTTGGCTGTCCAAATTAATATTCCAGCTGACATAAGTTGAGATCCTACACTGCAGCATAGCTTCAGCTGCACAGTTCCACACACCCCCACCTTCTGCCAGCTATCAGTCCCTGAGAGGGGATGCTGATGCTTACCAGTGAAATAATAGCACTACAACAGCGTATGGCAGAAAGGCCCTTAGTCTTAATGTGTTATCTCTGCCCCATTTAATTTGTTGCCTCATTTTTAAAATTTAATTCCTAGGAAAGTGGGTGTAGGATTGACAGCATATGGTGCAATCTTATACAGGTCTCTCAGATATACATCCTACTTAATTCAATAGTGCTAATTCCCAGGAAAATGTTTTACAATGCTTGCCCCAGGAGATGTTGCTGTCACTCTACTAAAACACAACAAAACAAAACCCTAAAAGCAAGCAAATATGCAAAGATATAAAGCTTTGGTGCTGACCCTTCCAGCCCTTCATAGGTAAGACACATTTCCAGTGTCTTCATGCCATCCATCCTCCAGCCAGTCACCACCCATCCATCTGTCCTACCTACTCCAATTCCATCCCAGTTCTAGGGTCAAACCACATTTCTTCTTTTTTTAAATCAGTTCTTTCCCAAAAAAAACACAGTGGTATAAATGGGAGATTTCTAAAAATCTCCTGAAAGCCCTCAGGCATCAAAAAGAAATGTTTTGGCATCAGAAGGAAAGCAATACCATGCGTTCCAACTGGGCTGAAATTTCACCTGTGTAGATTCAGCTTACCATAAAGAAACCACAGAAAGGATGAAGAGCTCTTCAAGAGAGATGAGAATGACAGACCATTCATAAGAATTATTCAGGAAAGAGATATTAACATCATCAGGATTATAAAATGAATAAGAACTTATTCTAATCAAAGTGAATGACCATGAAACAGCTACCTATATGTAGGCATCAGGGTTTTTGTTTTAAAAGATATTATTTTTCCTCCATTTTTTACTGTGACTTTCTGCTTCTTAGGCCATTTCCGCACTAGCCTGTTATAATGCGATGATTCCACTTTCAACATCCGCTGGAATCCTGTGGTTTGCAGTTTCGGGAGGGGCCAGCTGTGGAAATTTGAAGTGGAAATTTATTCAAGAATTACAACACACTTAAGGTCAGCTCTTGCTGCTGCTGCTACTGTCTTAATACATATGTAGTGATACCTTTGGAACTACAGTCCTCCCTCCACATTCAGAGGTTTGACCTTTGTGAACTTAATTATTCATGAGGCACCTGCTTGCCTCCCATTCCCCATTCTCCCCCTCCCATTCCCCTGCCATTTGCACAGGTGCACTTGTCTTCCGTCTGTGGACCTGGGCAAGCAAATGGCAGGGGCAGCCTCATGTCTGTAGAAGGCTGTGTCACTGTCTCCTCCCATTCCTTTGCCTATCACCCAGGCACCTTGAAGGCAGCATGCCTGGGAAAACACAAGTGAATGGGGAAGGAGGTGTGTGCATACACCTTTTCTGGGTGCCTGGCTGCCCCTCCCATTCACTTGTCTATTGCTTGGGTGCCTGGAAAGAAGGCAGTATACCAGGGCAAAACGCAAGTGAATTGAGGGAGGGGGCTGGAAGGAAATGGGAAGGGGAGCTCTCACTTGGGCAGGAGGGAGTTATTCTTTTTTTAAAGCTTTCAAGAGGGTTCTGTGCTCTGAACCCTCGTGAAAATCGAGGGGCCACTGCATATATAACACAGTAGCCAAAATGTAGCCTTCTGGGTTTGGTACTAAACTTCCATCAGTCCTATCCAGCAGAAGCAACAGAATGCTGGAAGTTGCAGTCCAAAAATGCCAAGATGCACACACTTTGCACAGTCCTATATGAAGAAAAAATTAGCCTTGATTTAGCAATTATAATTCTGTCCTAAAAACTGAAAGTGCAGAAGCCCATTCTGAAGAAAAGACTTTCCAGAAAAAAAGAGAGGCATATTAGTTAAGTGACAAGTGTTTGACTGCATTCCAGTTCTTGGTGAATGGAAAACCAGCAGCTTCCTGTTACAAAATGTACCAACAGTTCATGCCTAATAATACACATTGACATTGGCAATTTATATGCTTGATATATAAATCGTTCTAAAAATAATATTAGACCAGCATATTTTTAGCTAGGTAAATAACCCAGAGTTTAAAAAAATTGGTTTCTTCTTTGGTGCAGCTCAAGGAGAGCCATTCAAAGGGCCAAGTTTTACACAAAGTTATTAGGGTAAAAATCCAGCCGCGACTCAAATGGAGAACTTCCTGATCTAAACTCTGATGCCTTTTGTGGTAAGTACGGATGAATGAATCTGTCAATTTTGGTTTCTCTCAGCATCTCATTTTCTCAAGGTTAAGTTTGTTCCATCTCATTTCCTCAGGAGTTTGTGACTTCTATTTGGCAAAAAAGTCTACACAAAAGTTCATATATGTGTTGTCATGCACACTTTTTTCCGGGGCAACCCTACCATTGCCCAGAATGAAACAACTGCCTCAAGCAGCAGGCGGGGTTTTATGAAAGGGTGACAAATTGCTAGGTTTTTTACAAAGCTGCTATTGTTATGTTTTCACTTCCAAGGGTGAAGAGAGCTCATGTGGCTCTCCAGGTGTCAAGATGAGTTATCCTAGAGTTTATGCTCTCAATCTTGACTGGTGAGGGGAGAGCCATTTGCTGTTTCCTCTTGGGCAGCAAAAGGCTGTCCAAATATACATTTTCCTTGTACAGTTTTGTATAGTATATGCACTGTTTACTTTTATTTGATGTTATGGTGCTTTCAGAGATTTTCTTACCAACTATTATACACATTGTTGCACAGCCTTTCCCCAAATATATAACTTTTGTTCAGAGAACTGCATCATAACCTTCAAAGAACAATTGGATTTAGGTGAAAGCTTACAAGAAGGGAAGGTAAAGGCCCTAGAATTGTCCATTATCACTTAACACTTGCACAACAGACTGAGTAGGAACATAGGTTACCAGGACACAGTGTCTTTGATAAGATATATTGCATTTTGGTTTAAAACCATTAATGATTTATAATTTTGCATCAATACATACAAATTGGTATGCACACATTTTATGCAAACCTGCATATCCCTTGCCACCTTTTTACTGGTGTGGAATATCCTCTTTATCGCTGATTTATACACAAGACTCCCTATTTGCAAGCATCCAAGCAGTTCATTGTTGCTTACTATACCACTACCTTGACACACAATCCTTCATCCCTATTTATGTACTCCTCTAGCCTAGTTCCAGGCATATCTACCTATTTTTTGCTTCTTCAATCCATCACTTCCTCTGCCCATTGCCTCTCTGCAGCCTTCCTCCATCTTCCACTTCTCACTTTACCCACTACAGTTGGCTTCTCACACACTACAGCTCCACGTCTCCATTCAAACTGATTCTAAAACTATTCAGATTTGCATTTGCACTCCCACATGCCTGGTTATTTAAAGCCCATTGCCAATAGTAATTCTATCAGTGTCACAGAATGAAATGCATTAATGGCACTTCCTTAGGAAATTTGCATTACGGAAGGTATGCAGAAAAGAAGCTGGCCTAGCAAAGGTCATGAAGCGGAATTTAGTCCTACATATTCCGCATACAAAAACAGAAAGGAAAAAGAATCAGATGGGCAGTACTCATCAAGAAGCAGAAAATAACAGAGGATTGGGCCAGTTACTGAAGAAAGTCAAGGGAGAAAGGGTGAAGACAGGTTTATAGCTGAACATTAAGAAAACAAAAACAGCAACCACAAATGATTAACATAACTTTAAAATAGATGATGAAGACATTGAAACAGTTAAATATTTTGCATATCTTGGCTCTGTCATGAATCAGAATGGAGACTGCAGTCAAGAAATCAGACGACTAGGACTTGGAAGGGCAGCTATGAAGGAACTAGAATGCCTGAGTGTAAAGATACATCTGAATGTAAAGATATATCATAAAATTCTAAAGTTAAGATAGCCTGTACCATCGTATTTTCAATTTCTATGGATGGTCCTGAAAGTCAGATAGTGAAGAAAGCTGATAGGAAGAAAATCAACTTATTTAAAATGTGGTGCTGGAGAAGAGTCTCTGGATACTGTGGACTGCTAAAAAAGACAAAGTCTGAATTCTGCCTAGGTTTGGCTATATCATGAACAGACATGACTCGCTAGAAAAGACAATAATGCTTGGTAAAGCTGTAGGAAAAGAAGACTGTATTATAGATGAATAATACCACAGGAGCCACAGCCCTGAATCTGCAAGACATGAGCAGCACTGTTGCCTTAGAGGTTTCTCATTCAGAAGGTTGCCATAAATCAAAGTCAACTTGACAGCAGTTAACAACAACAATTGTTCTCTTCAGGACATCTGCTTCCAATTTTCTTTTTTTAATTATAGACTATGCTTCTGGAGAAGAGCCAATGTGGGGTAGTGGTTTGAGAGTTGGAATAGGACCCTGGAGACCAAGGTTTGATTCACTGCTCAGTCATGGAAACCAACTGGGTGACCTTGGGCACCTCACACCCTCTCAGCCCCAAGAAACCCCGTGGTAGGTTTACTTGGGTCTCCATTAGTTGAAAACAAACTGAAGGCACACAACAACAACAATGCTTCTGAAAGACCTGGAACAGCCTCTCTGACACAAAGTTCATGGAAGTACAGGTGATCTGGTGCAAACAATCCCTGAATCCTATTCTGGCTATCACTGTCCCTATCTTGCTATTCACTGAATGAAGGTTTCTATGGAAACAAGTTAAACCTTTCCAAAATAATTCTGTCTATAAAGCCAGATAATTTCTTTCCCTAATGTTTGCAAAACTCAACATTTAAATATCAACAGATCAAGTGAATGAGGAGGAAGCTATGGCAAACTAATCTGGACAGTGAAACAGAATAGAAAATGTACATCATTATATAAAAAAGAATAGGGAAACCAGATTCCTTACCAGTGCAAAGTGATAACTGGACACAATGACAATATTTTAGTGTTTCAGTATGATAGTCATTACCCAACAGACATAAAATGATGATGGGAGAAGGACAGCTACATATGAAGTGGGGCAGATGCTGGAACAGGATTCTCTCTGCAATCTCTCCTCTTTTTCCTGGCTGGACTAAAATATTAGAAGTCAGGCCCTGTGACAGACAGTAGAGTCTGAAGGCCTATCCATTCTGTGTAATCAAGCAATCACAACCCTCAGAATGCTGAGATGGGGGGCTGAGGGGGAAATAAAAGAAGAGGTTTGGTGGTTTAACCCTCAGTACGATGTTTTATTTAGTTTTGGCAGCAGTTGTGGTTGGAACATCTGATAAAAGCAGGGAAGAGATAAGTAAGAGAGAATTTGGGAAGGATTCAAGCAGATAGTAACATTGTTATAACAAGCAGTAAACCAGTATTTACGCTTGTTGTTACAAAGAATCCTTCCAGTGAATAAACTGTTGTTTTAAATTCTGCCTAAACTGTTCATTAAGAGCCAGCATGGTGTAGTGGTTTGAGCACTGGGCTATGGCCCTGGAAACCAGGGTTCAATCCCCTGCTTGGCCATGGAAACCCACTTGGGTGCATCATGCTCTCTTAGCCCCAGAAAACCCAAGATAGATTTGATTTAGGGTTACAAGATGTCAGGAAAAATTTGAAGGCAGACCACCACCACAATAAGTTTCAGCCATGCACAACCAAGAACTCTAAAGAACACACACTTGTCTATAATTGGAGCCATCCTAGGGATCCTATATAATAAAATCAAGGAGAGGTTTAAAGAGAGGGAGTAAGGCAGGTGACAGTGGCCCAGATTCAAATTTTGACTCTGGATCCTGGAAGGGACATTACATCACCAGCCTGCTGGAAGAAACATGGCTGGGTGGGCTGGGATAGAGTTGAGGGGGAAGAATGACTGGGGAAAAGGCAAAGCAGGGCTGGCCCTAACATTCAGCAGTGTGAGGCAGCAGCGGATATTTGGGGCAGATGCCACAAACCAGATACTGCAGAGATCAGTATGCCATACAGCTTTCCCATTGACCCCTCATTGGCATGTTGCGCTTAGGTGTGATGGAGGATAATTTCTCGTCACCACCAGTGAAGCTTATTCAGCTGGCATTTGTTCATGGAATGGGGGGTTACGGACCACATTATTCTTTCATTCATATAGCAAAATGTCTTAAGTTGTCTTCAGGGACAGAGTTCATTGTTATTGTATGCCTTCAAGTAGTTTCTAACTTATGGCAACCCTAAGGAAAACCTATCACAGCGTTTTCTGGGGCTGAGAGTGTGTGACATGCCCAAGGACAGAGTACTGTCTGTCTAAATAGCACAGGGATAGGCAACATCAAGGTGTGCCAAACTCTTCCCAGAGTAAAAGTAGGTGGTTCTGTCAACCTCTAATGAAAAAAATATGTAAAAATGATTGCTTGGTGCTGCTGCTGATCTTATTATAAGTGGGATTGAGTTTTCCTTGGATATAATAAGCTAATCATTTCTTCTTTTATCACATTTCCAAATATTAGAGTGACTTGGGGAACCATTTTGATCTTCTTTGTAGGTGTACAGGGGGTGAAGTTTAGAAAAGGGAGCCTAAACATCAAAAGTGGAGTCCCAGCTTTGGAGCCTAAAGCCACATGGTACAGTAACTTTGCAGAAGCTAACGTCCTTCTGAAACAGTTTGTAAAGGGAGGAGAGATCACTTGGGAGCCCTTTCTACACTGCTGTATGTTCCATGCTGGAAGAAAAGCAAGCCATACATGTGATAAATCAACAAATAAGGAAACAAAACACTGTAGATAACCCTGATGACAAGAGATAATAGGGCTGTTATTCTGCCTCAGCATGACTAGGCACCTGTCAGGGTCCCATGTGAACTGAGAGAGAATCCTCCTATCAGTCTTTGGAACCTCCCGGTCCTGCTGCTTCTCCTCTTTGCTGATATTTCCTGTTCACCTATTCTCTCTGGGTTAACAAATAATGAGAGGAACAAAGAAGAACAGAAACCATTTTTTCTCTGTGTGAGTAAAGCCAGTTGAGGCCAGAAGAAGAGACAAGCAAGTATTGGGGGAAAGGGGAGGAGCTCTTTTCATTCAAGGAAGGAGGCCCACTGGGAAAGGCATCCAAGAGCCTTCCTAAATCTGGAAGGAGCAGGGGGTTTTCCACAACAGATTCAGCAGGAAAATACAGGCAACTGGTAGTGGTGAATGCACCACCCTGAGGAAGAGTAGTAGTAAAATTAAGAATGCTTGAAGAAGAGAAGGAACAGGTTAACAGTATAAGAAACTGAAGGGAGGCAAATGCAAGATAAGGATTTGGTACTCAAGGAAGAGCAGTGTCAGCTGAGAGTGTATGTCAATATGAGTTGTTGTTGTTGTTGTTGTGTACCTTCAAGTCATCTTCTGACTGATGTAGACCCTAAGGTAAACCTATCATGGAGTTTTCTGGGGCTGAGAGCATGTGATGCATCCAAGGTCACCCAGTGGGTTTCTATGGTCAAAGGGGGAATTGAACCCTGGTCTCTGGCTTTGTGGTCCAACGCTCAAACCACCACCACTGACATAGTGAGAAAAAACAGGGCACTTCCGTACTAGGCTGTTATAGCGCTATGATTCTACTTTCAACCTCCTATGGAATCCTGGGGTTTGCAGTTTCGGGAGGGGCCAGGTGGCCCCTCCTGAAACTGCCAACCCCAGGATTCCATAGGAGGTTGAAAGTGGAATCATAGTGCTATAATAGCCTAGTGCGGAAGTGGCCACAGTGGCAGAACTAAAGATAATGTGATTTTTCCAATTCAATAGAGAGTCAAAATATGTACAAAGAAAGAAAAAAGAAACAACAAACAGAAAGAACCAGAGAGAGAAAAAATAATATAAGACAATGAAAAAACAACACACATCTGACTTCCAGCTTTCCTAACACAAATTATACATGACTATATAAAATAACTTCTCCAATAAATACCATTCAAATACTTCAACTGCTTATTTTTCCAGAAATACCAACTGAAAAACTACAATTAACATAGAATCATAGAATCATAGAGTTGGAAGAGACCAAAGAGGCCATTTAGTTCAACCTCCTGTCATGCAGGAACACACACTCAAAGCACCCCCAGCCAATGTCCATCCAGCCTCTGTTTAAAAACCTCTGAAGTTGACTCCACCATACTCTGAGATTCCATTGTCAAATGGCTATTATCATTGTACTCTTTCTTTATCCTGTAAAAAGTCTATCAAAGGCTTCCCGTCTATCAAAAGAAAATGGTCATCAATGATTTTTCTCTTATCAATGTTATTAATTTATCCATTTCTGCTAAGTCCATTAGCTTTATTAGCCAGTCCTCTATTGTTGGAATTATTGTGTTTTTTTTCTATTTCTGCACATATAATAATCTTGCTGCTGTGGATGCATATCATATTGTCTTACCATACTTCTCCATAAATTCCAACAAATATAATTCAGGTTTCAATTTTTTGAAGTTTTTTCCCCCCACCATGTGATGTATTTGATTCCAGAATTTTTTTGGCCTCTTCACAAGTCTGCACATGTGATAAAAAGATCCACCTGTTGCTCACACTTCCAACACACATTAGAAACTTCTTTATCCATTTTGGCCAATTTTTCTGGTGTCAAGTTCCAACATGCATCATCTTATAACAGTTCCCTTTAAGATCATAATATAAATTTCCTTCCCTTTGACCACATTTTCACCCATTGTGACAACTGTATATTATATCTAATATTTTGTGCCCATTTTATCATATAATCTTTGAGCTGTTCCTCTTTGATTTCAATTTTTAAAATTTTATATCTCTTGCCAATCAAATGTTCTTCATCTTAGCACAACTGGTTCCCAAATTCTAATTTACTCAAGTCAAAATAATGCAGTTTTTGTCCATTTTAAATCTTTCTATTATTTGTCAATAAGAGAACCACTAAAAACTGAAAGCTTCTGATGATGATTCTTCATTTGATTTAATTCTACATTGGTCAAAATTTCAAGAGATCTTGATGGAATACCCACTTTTTCCTTTTCTGTTGTATCCTTCCTATAAAAAGCCTCTCATGATGAAACTCACAGAGATATTTTAAAGTGTAACTTTGGTTTGTATCTGTTTCATATTTTTAACAAAGCACATCTCACACAGTGATTATTAAAATCTGAATTCCTTTACCTTTATCGAACCACGAATAACCATGCCACCCACACCTTAGTTCATCTCTTTCTAAATCCAAAAATATCTTATTTATCAACACATTCCATTCTTCCAGTCAAACCAATCAGCATGAGGACAAATACAATTTCAAATCAGTTAATCCCAATCCCCCTCTTTTTGCACCTTGTAAGATTTTGTATCTAACTCTGATTTTCTTTGCTTGCCATATACGGTATATATTTCAATAAGTAGCTATGGTATTGTTTATTTTTATTTTATTATTTATTTGTATCCCGCTTCTCCATATGGATCGAGGCGGCGAACAACTTACAAATAGCATGTATTTCGATACATTTCTTATGCATGCCCCCAACAAGCTGGGTACTCATTTTACCGACCTGCAAAAGGATGGAAGGCTGAGTCAACCTTGGAGCCCGGCAGGATCGAACTCACAACCTTGTGGCTTGCAGTACTGGCATTTAACCACTGCGCCACCAGGGCTCCTGGTTTAAATAATGCATCACTGGTCAAAATTGGTATGGTCTGAAACATTCTTGCCAAAACATTCATTTTTATCACAGAAATCTGTCCCAACAATTATAGGTTAAGTTTCACCCATATTTGTGGATCTATTTTGATATCATTCCACGCCTTAACATATTCTTCAATAACATAAAGTTCATATTTGTCATTGTAATACTTAAATATTTCAATTTTTTCACAGACACTCATCAATTGTGTTTGATCTTCTTTTCTCATACTCTCTATTAGCATCATAACTTTTTATTTGTTTATCTTAAATCCAACCAACTCACTGAAATTTTTTAGTCTCCAGCAGCACTATCTAAAGGAATCTCTAACACCATCACCAAGTCATCTGCAAATGCTCTTAATTTAAGATAATGTGATTCTTGATCTCCTGCATATTCTCCTTAAAAAGCTATGAAGTAAAATTTCAGTAAGGGCACAGAAACAGATATACACAAAATATTTGCAAGAAATATCTATCAGTCAATTGCAGTTTAGTGTTGTTAAGGATGAAATGTTAAAAGTACATATAGAAACTTTCATCTGTAAATCAGTTTCAGGTCTGTACATACTCTGGAAGGTCTTCCTCATCATCTGTTGCTTGATCTTTTTGCAGGGGAGGAGAGGGGCAGGGAGACAGTGACCAAGGTAAAACACCTGCATTCCTAGATATTTTCCCTTTAAAAAGGAAGATTGCATAATCCAGAAAAGGCCCCTGCTATTGAAGAACCACTGTAAGTCAAGAGTTGCCACCGTGGGGAAATAGGTAGGACATGAATAAAAATAAATAAATATAGACAATGTTGGTATAGATATACAAATAGTCTGACCTTATTTCCCACCATCATAATGCCTGTGCAGCATGTGGATGTGCATTTTTCAACAGGAGCTAAGTGGTAATTTAATAATGAGTGCAGAGAAAATTAGTGGGCTTTTTCCATTTGCCAAGCTTGAAATTATAGAAGAAGTTGGTAAGGAAAGGCTCAAAGATGTAGTTACCGTGTCCAAGGGACTTGCCAGCAACACATTCTTGAAAATAATGTTCTGTTGTCTGGTTCAGACCTTTATCACTTGATCATTTCTGTGATTTTGACACCACTAAGCTTGGTGGTCAACATCCTTACATTTGTCCAAAGGTTCCCATAATCCACTGCAGAGCCCTGACTCAGGAATTTCTATTCTATTAAGTGTACCCCAGAGGACAATGCTTTAAGCACTGATGCTCTTGTGCTGGCTGATGGCACAAAGCAGAATCACCAGACTTTACAGCCCTAGTTGTGGATTTCTGCTGTTTTTCATGCTAGATGCAGAGATTACCCACTAGGGTCTTATGGTCTAAAAGGATTTGTTATATTATGAAAGAGCATGGAGTAGAAAAGGTAATGTCTGTGACTACTGGGATAACCACAACTATGCTTACACACTGACAGCTATGACCTGCAAACATCAGTTTTCAGGAGTTCCCACTGATGTTAAAAGACTGCTTAATAGTAGAACTCTTAAGCACCCAGTGCCAACACAACACACAGGTTATAAAACTTCCTCCCAATGGTTTTGCAAATGATATAATGCAGACAAAAGACAAGCACATATTTTATAAAGGAGAATATAAGGGAGGTTAACTGGGAACAATCCCAAATGAGCAGGGGTGTGGTGATCTAGAAAAGGATAATGGAAGAAGGGCAGGATAGGAAAAAGAAAGGAAATGAGCAAAAGACTAGGAATAAGGGCTAGATTTAAGTCCCCATGATTACCATCAGTGAGGACATATCAGTACTGCTTCTGAGACCCACACAGCGAACTCCCTCTGAGCCTTGTATTCTATGACAACAATAAATATTTGCAAATGTGAAACACTTCCTCAGGCTTTGAGCCATAGATTGGGCAAGCATGTCACCCTATTTCCCGCAGCTCACAAAAGAGAAACCCAATTAGTAGTAATTGATTCACTTTTGAGCTCCTGAAATATATATCACACAGTGATTCAGTACTTAGTACTTAATATATCATAGGATCTATGAAAATGAAAGACAGAGAGAGAGAATAATCCACATTAGACTTTTAAAGCTTTCACCAGTGTCATGAAATGAGGGATGTTCCCATGCCATATTATCATTCTTGATAATGCCAGCTTCACTTCCCTTCCTTGGGGGTCCAAGTATTAAAAGTTGAAGTTTCTCTAATGCTTTCAAAGGACAATATAGAAAATCGAAAGAGGTTTGCGTCTCCCTCTGGAGTGTGATGTGATGCAAAGGTCAGCCTGTCTGCTGTCACTACCCTGACACCAGCCCTATCATGTCCCCCTCATGGTTCTCGAGCCCTCAGGAACTGGTACCACTGCACAAGTCAAGCCTAATACGTCACCCTGTCTGCCAGGATGGAAAATGCAGCATCTCCCAAAAAGCAGGGCAGGAGGCCAAGCTCACTCAGCAGCCACACTGTCATGCCTTAGCAGAATAGGTTACGAGGTCACAGACTACAAAGCCTAGATTTGCAGGCATGACCCAGTATTCCCCTGTATTGTGGCAGGGGGAGGAAACCAACAGAATCCTTCCTCACGCATGTAACTTCCCACCACAACATGGCTGCACCACTTGTCAGCAGGTTCAAGTGGCTGCAGAGGAGGCAGGCAGCATGCAAAGCCGCTCAGAGAATTCACGAGCAGTCCACACTGCCTACTCTATAGAGCCAATGTTAATTAGTCCCATTTGTGACAGCAGACCATCTGCTTTGCTCACCCAGCGGTGTGTTAGCATTCACTATCTGCTTACGCTGTCACTGAGCACATTAAGGCACTGGTGGTATCAAGGCAATCTGATCCACACTGAATATACAAATGTACTCACAGAAATAAAACAAGCCTGAATGGTTGCTGTGCCTCGCCATATACAGCAGCATCATTTTAAGAGGTGCCCAAATATGGATTCAAATGTGGTCTGAACGCTTCATATTAAAAATAAATGATTTTATCCAGACTGATACTAACAGAGGAATATATTACAGAGAGGAAATGACAATTAACCTATTTTTCCCCAGGCATTTCAGGCATGGTCAGTGTCACCGATATATGCACACATGCATATTCTACACTAATGCATGTGTCTTGCCAACAGTATATTCTTGTACAATATAGCACAGAGCATGATTCACCCTCACCTCACACATGTTGCCACACATACATATTCTTACAAACTCAGCTACATACGGCAGCACGATACTGAGCAACATACAGAGCCCTCTAATCACAAAACGTAGTTGTACAGGCAGCTCCCCTTCTGTTAACAGTAAGATGTACAAACACACCCACTTCGGTATTCAACAACATGGATATAGACTCCATAAAGTGTGCATGTGAACTCTCGCTCCCTCTGTCTGTTTCTCCCACACTCACCCACCCACCCACAACTATCAATAGCTTTGCCATTGTGAAATATTCTGGTTCCCATAATTAAGAACACACCCAGCATAATGAAGGTAAATCATAAGATTATTTAGGAATGGCCTGTTTCCCTTTCCTAATAGCATACACTTGCAAAAATACCTTTCCCTCCAGACCACATGTGTCCCCCAGAAATACAATATGCAGCCTTTAAGCCTGGCAACACAATCTGCATTATCAGCAACCATGGACATGCTCAGCAGATTTCCTTCCAACACAACCCGTTCCGTTATCACACTCACACCCATTTTGCTGACCTGTGTATCACAGCCATTTTCTATGGAGCTACTCTTCTTTGGAGGGAAAGCTTCTCCAGCATTCTCATGGCCATGGTGTGATTTGAGGGGGATCTGGCTGGAATAGGAGGATTTGTTCACCTCTACCTTGTTCCCAAACTTCAGGTAACAGGGCTGTGGGATGGTCCTGGCTGCTGGGACATGAACAATAGGACTAGCACTGTGGACAGGTTTTGGTAGTCCGGATTTCATTTTGGAGGCTACCAGGATGGCTGGCATTTTTTCCTCTTCTCTGCTTTGTTAACACGTTTCTGTCTGCAAGAGCAACAGGATGGGCAGCAAGCAGCAGCAGCCAGGAAAGGAGGTTGCAGGCAAGCTGGTCTTGCTGAATTTCAGTCTCACAAGAAGAATGAATGGGTAAGGAGATTTTCAAGAAAAAGAAGAAATCCTTCACTTTAAAGGGTGATCTAGCTTTCTGCCACAGCCTTCCACTTGTTTCCTTTGATATTTTGGTTGGTTGTTCTTAATTGTCAGCCAGAATCCTTCGTTCCTTCTTTTTTTCTCCTTCTCTGCCACCACTGCCTCTTCTTCCTTCTCCTTTCCTGCTACTGCTGTTTAACTTGCTGATTCTTTTCAGTAGCAGATTCCTGTAATTCTCCTTCCTTGGAGACAGGGAGACTTTTACTTCATTATCTTGTCACCGGAAATAAGAAAGTGAAGCAGCCTTTTGGAATTAACACGAAGAAAGAACCTGCTGCAGCATATGCTTCTTGTGGTGTGTGTGTGTGTGTGTGTGTGCGTGCGTGCGCACAAGTGTACTAGAGAGCAAGCACAGGCAGGATTTCCAGGCTTAAGATGTCTTTCTTCAGTCTTAGCCAAGAAGCAGATGTAGCTCAGTATGTTAACAGCCGATGCCCTTGGATACAAGCCTCAGAGAATCCAAGCTCCTTAATCTTAATATCTGTGAACAGGAAAAATGATGCCGGAGCAGAGGCAGAAATGTCTATGGATGACATTTAAATCGTAACGACTGCTGGTGGCAGAGAAATTTCCCAGTGTTCTTGCTGCTGTTCCTGGATGCCTAAGAATGAGATTTGTGTTGTGTTTTGCTTGCTGTCAAAGCTGGAAGCAGGGTAGTGTTCTCTTCATTTTGAACACTGGCCGTCAAACAGGTTTCAGAGCTGGATGGTTCGCCGAGGGGGAGCCTTATGTGTGCGAAAGAGAGAGATGCCTGTGAGTAAAGGCAGCCTGCTGCTGTGGACTACACCAAAGAAGGCTGCCCGGATGAGCAGGAGCGGGAGAAGGTTGCAATCTGACAGTACAGTGGGGAAAAAAACCTCCAGCTCCAAGCCCCCTGATTGGTCCTTTCAACTCAAATCAGAAACAAAATATCTCTGCAAAAGAGGTGTGGCTTCAACTCAAGGGACTGGCAGGAAACTCTTTTGCTTCTATGCCTTCTGTACAAAGCACAGTGTCTGTAGCAGTTCTGCGGCAGCAAAGACACCACTGGTGGATCTCTTAAGCTAACTAGAAAGGATGCATCAGGTGACATCGAGGAATGGTGGGGGGAAGCAGAAAGGCAAATGTGAAGGGGAAATTCCTAACCATCTATGCTGTTGCTGCTTTTTATAAAAAAAAAAAAAAGTGGGGGGAGAAGAAGCCTTTTCAAATAAAAACACATGAGGGTGAATCACAATGCCGCTTATTTTGTTTTTCTCATTTTTTTTTTAAACGCTGACTCATACAGGAAAACTCCCACTGGAAATGCCAGCCAAAGGGTATGCGTGAATAACAGCCGAGCAATTTAACCCAATCAAGCCTGAGCTGAGAATATATGGGGCAGATTAAAAAGAAATCACTTTTTTTGGACCACAGCTTTCAGACTCCCATCCTGGCTGAAGGAATCTGGGAGCTGTAGTGAAAAAAAACACAACTTTTCTTTTGTGTGGCAGTCTCACACAGGTGGTTGCCAGACTAGCTCCTAACCATGCTTTCTGTGACTAAAGAAGTCAGTATTCCTAGTGTTTGTGGTCAGGGTGACAGGAAGCTGCTTCACATACTATGTTTTCTTGCTTTATGCCTCTGAAAGGTTTTCCCCACACAGATAAAAAGTATAATAATGATGAATGCAGCAAACATACTTGCAAAATACATAGATTTCATAGCTATGTCATCTACTGGAAAGTCAGGATTGGCAATGGAATATTGCACCAATGTGCTAGACTGGAGAAATTAATGAACGGCAGCTGCCTTTTAACAACTGTGAGCTGTAAGAACTAAGTGGAACCTTTGTGTTCAAAGAGAGTTTACCTGCCTATCAGAAGCTGGAAAGGAAAGGTAGCCCTCAGCCCTGCCCAAACATATTGCTGTTGGAAGCAGAATATACCTATATACCTAGGCCTTTATCTGATGCACCAAAGCAAATCTTACATTCTTAGTATTTATTACTATAAATACTTTAACACCACAGGTCTCCTGGAATGTCCAGAAGGGATAGCAAATCAATGTGATCACTTACTCCAGTGTCCAAATAACATTCTGCATCAGTTCTGTCATCAAAACATCCAGCTGTTGTTCTTGTTGTTGTTGTTTCTTCTCATTCTCTTGTTATTCTTCATGGAATACTTTTAGAATACTGCAAATTTGCCCTAGCTGGTGTGCTCCAGGTGGTTTGGACTTGTTGTTGTGGTGTGCCTTCAAGTTGTTTCCAACTTATGGCAAACACAAGGTGAACCTATCACAGGGTTTTCTGGGGCTGAGAGTATGTGATGTGCCCAAGTCACCAACCAATGGGTTTCCATGGCTGAGTGGGGGATCAAACCCTGGTCTCCAAGGTTGTAGTCCAACATTCAACACACTACATTATGCTGGTTCCCAGCTTCTTTAATCCTGACAATTAGCCTTAGTGGCTAGGACCGCAACACCCTGAACAAACCATGTTGGAGAAGGCTACAAGACTGTATTCCACTATTGGCTGCTAAAATTAGAATCATTTTTCTTGCTCTTGTTTTTCTGATTGCTTATCCTTGGATGAAACAGATATCAGCCAGGAGTACTTGCTGAGAGTGGCTGTCTCTTTAAAATCATTTCAACCTTAAATTAGTCCTTTAAATAAACCTGAGCAATCAGAGTCTGAGTGGAGCTTAGCCACTGCCATGCCTGAATGGGTTCCAGAAAAGAAAGCAAGTTAGTCTGCATCTACAAAACAGCTATGGTAATCTGGCACTATAAAAAGAAAGATGTCCATATGGCATAAGCTGACAATACTTTTTCTTCAAATTACTTTGCAACTGTGACCTGGAAAGCTCCAAAGCTGTTGCAGCATCCTGAGGTCATAAGAAGAGGAAGCAACACAAGCACCTTAGGCGTCAAAATATTCCCAATCTTTTGAATGGTGCAATCTCACTAGTGTTACAAAGTTGTCACCTGCAATTTAAGGCAAAATCGGGATTCATATTGACAGGTATCTGCATAAGTAAACATGGGCAGGAGGCCTACTACCAGACTCTGGCACATCCTTAACCTGTTAGTTCTCCCCCACAGTGCTGTCTCTTCCTGTTCACCTGCCAAGAAAGGCAAAGGGAAGGAATAGCAGTCTCCACACATCTTGCCATTGTTCTGCATGAGAGTTCACACCAATCGATCCCAAAGGGAGAGAGAAGAAATGGGCAGCAAAAAAATCAGAGGAGGAAGAATAGGAGGGAGATTTATTCACAAAAAGAGGTTCATTGAAACTGTCTCATTCAAGAAAGCCCTCCAAAACATGAAACTAGTACCATTTTAAGAAATATGTAAGGATTACTTTTCCTATCCTCTTGCTCCCTTTCTCTTGTGTGCAGTAGACTGATGCTCTGGTTTCTCCAGCAAAGTGGGAAAGGAAGTTGAATGCAATGAGTATAAAGCAGGCCTGAACAAGTCAAATCTGCCATCTCTTTCAGTGTTGGGGAGATGCTAATGATATATGTGTGATCTTTGTGACCTGGTAATGCATGGCTCACACATTGCTCATCTTATAAATGTCCATAGGGAATCATAAAGATTGCTCAAACTGCCTTCAACATACAGAGCAAATCTTCTAGGTTGTTCCTCAAATGGCGGTACCATTTGTGAAAATAGGCATTAGTTACAGCATTGTTTAAACAGGTTTTCCTTTATGAGGGTGCATCCCATTTTATGACAACCATGCTATTTATAGACAAATGCATAGCTTGGTCATTTCAGGACTGCTGTATAAACTCCTTCTTGCCTGGGCAGGAGACAGGATCATTTTGAAGGTGTGTTACGACCATATTGTTGCTAACAGTTTGCATGCGTATACCACAGTTGGATGAAACTGGCTTTAATAAATACCACAGCAGGACAAAAGAAATGTATCTCTCTATTTTAGGAGGAAAAAAATGCTGCTGTCATCTATACCTTATTTGTTGTTGCATTTGTTGCACCTCTCTACTATCCCTTTCTAAAGGATCAATGAACACCTGAAAATGTTGTTGAGCGTCTATACTTTCTTCCATTTGATTCACACCCTGATCCCTAATCCCTGTTTCCACATCAGCTCAGTGGGTTGCCTTACATTAATACTAAGTGGGTAATTTTTTAAACAGGAAATGTTTTTTTTCCCTCTAGTCACCTTTATCCACTAATCTCAGATTACAAAGTGCTCATCTCTGTTCTCCCATCTCAATGAGACAGACCTTCCAGCGTTTTCTCTTCTGCCACAGCATGAAGTGTGGCTTTAAGCTGGAAATGGATGAATGTGAACAAAGATTTCAAAGCTTTAATAAACCTGAAAAGCTAGTGTCAGATTTTGCCAGAAGAAGAAATGAGCAGAGGTGGGAACTAAAACATATGTGAAGAGTTACTGCATTGTATCATTTCATTCTGATCCCTTATTTTTAAAACACAGATTTAAACAGTGGGGAATCTAGGATAGGTTTTTCCAGCTCAAGGCTAGTTTTTTTTCCTGCTGCTGTCAATTTACTGACACCTGGTTTACATAATTTTGCCACCATTCAATGGATGCCACATCTGAAGGAATATGTATTCCATGACATGAGTGCTAATTCCAGTGTGAGATCACAGGTTGCCTTGGTGGTTTTTCACTTAATGAGATAAAGTAAATATATGAAAATGAAAGACTGAAACTGTTGCTAATAGGTGGAAATAGAAGTGAAAATAGACAGTGCCCAGGGCTGGATTATCAGTGATTCAGTTGGTGCAATTTCTCCTGGCCTCTTATTCACTAGCGATTCAGCACTGAAGAAAAAAGATGTAATCTGCTCCCTTCACCAGTCACTCCTGAATCTCTTGGCTATCATCAGTATTTTATGTATTACTTGAATGACTAAGAATGCATGGGATTGTATTGTTCACATGTGAAGATTATTGTGCTGCTGCCTGTTGTATTTTGTGTTTTATTTATATATTTAATCTCTGTACCACTTCTAGGAGAGATCACACAGGTACGGAAAACGAGACCTTATTTCTAGACTTCATCAAGAGCCCCAGAAACCTGAACCAAGTGCTGCCAATATGTTAGCCATTGCAAAGTCTTAAACCTCAAGTCCTGTGAAGGATTCAAAAATCTTGCACCACCTGAAACCAGCAATTCAAAAAAAAGGTGATCCAGTCAATGGGCAGTAACACTGTCAAACGAGAGTCTGTGTGGCTTGCAGTCAAAGCTGTATAAACCAAAGGCATCATCTTCAGACCAATTTTGCATGTAGAAAGAAACACTGGAGCAACAAGAGGGGATGGCTGAAATGTGGATTATTAACAACAAAAACAAGATTCTTTCCTGATTATCTTCTTTAGTAAAGTTGTGCTATATTTACAATAGCAGGGCAATGAGGGTGGTGTTGCACTCATGTCCTGCTTATGAGTAACTGGTTGGCCACTGTGTGTCCAGAATACTGGACTAGAGAGTCCTTTGATCTAGTCCTGCATGGTTTTTTTTTTCCATAATGGCATCCCACAGATGGAATATTCTTCCTATAAGAATATAACTGGAACTAACTCAGCAGTCTTTTTGATGCTGGATGAAAACCTTCCTTAATTGCCCAGGCATTTTAGAAGAAAAATTTCTTTCTTTGTATTTATATGTTTGTGTGCATTGTTTTATTTACACTTTCACATTGCCCTGTAGACTTTTCAATGAAGTTCAAAAATACTTTAAATAAATCAAATATATTATTCTTTATCTCCCTCCTCCTCATCCTGTGGGGTCTTTTAGACTGTATAAATTTGGCAGCCTGCACTCTTACTTCTGAACTGTACAAGTACTCTGGGTGTCTCTGGTTTTCTATAGATAGGTTTGTTTGGTTGATCTTTTCCTTTTCAATGCCTTCAGTGGAAGAAAAATAAACTATATCTACCAGGTCTAAGACTCTTCTCATCCCCTCATTCTAGGGGAATATCAGCTATAGAATTCAGCAAAATTGGGGAGGGTCTTTAGAATTCCTCAGCCACCTTCTTGCCTGCCTCTTTCTTATCCTCTCTGCTGTTTGAGTTCTGATGGCAGGGGAGCAACAAGCCTACTTGCTTTGGGATGGAATGGGATTCCCAGTATGGTCCTCAGGTACAGCCAGTGTCCCCAGAACAGTGAATTCATTCTTGGTTCTATAGTTGCACGTTCAGTAAATTGTTCCAGGTTGTGCCAGCTGCTGCTGAACCTCTGTCACGAATGGAATCGAGCAGCTGGATGGCTCCCATTAAACGTGAAGCTGCTGGGGGAGAAGTGGCTGTAGAAACAAGAATGGATTTTCTGCCCCTAACACACCAGATCCATCAACTGCTCCTGTAGATCTTCTCTTTTCCAGACTTCCTACTCTGCATTCAAGAAGGTCCATCTTACCCTATGGCCCTGGGAACTAAGGAACTGCTGTTTAACGAAAGGCCACTTCCACCCTACACTATTACAGTGCTATTATTCCACTTTCAACATCCTATGGAATCCTGGGCTTTGCACGTTAGGGAGGAGAATTTAAAATTCTCAGCCAGAGAGCTATTTGGCCTCAGTGAATTACAAACTGCAGAATTCTACAGGGTGTTGAAAGTGGAATAATAGTACTATAACAGTGTAGTATGGAAATGGTCTAAGTTTTGCTCTGTTCGGCCTAACACAGAACTGACTGAAAAGTTTCATCTCTATAACACTTGCACTATCATGGTAGAATGGAAGTATATAATAACATTTTACCTGCAAACAGGAAGGAAGGCAAATAAATAAATAAGCAGTTATTTTTGTTCACAATCAGGTGTGAAGAATCACAGAAGAGCCGTTTTAAACATCTGTCTGTCTGTCTGTCTCTCTCTTTCTCTATCCCAACCCTTTTCAGTTAGAGTAATCCCACTGAAACAATAAAATTTACATAAATGTTGGCTTATTATTTAGTAATTCATTTGTTAGGTCTAGTCCAGTTACAATTTCCAACTGAATTTAGGCCAGCAGTAGAAATCATTTGATCCACCTGATTTTGCTGAATTGCAACTCCCAGCAGCCTTAGCCAACATAGCCAATGGTAAGTAATGATGGGAATTATAGTCTAACAGCATATGGTGAGCTGCATGATTCCCAACCCTGGTTTAATTAAAATATGAATCCATATATCATACATGCCATTAAAAATCCTGTGCTCATTTCTTCTACAAAATGAGCAACAATGGTGAAAGCAACAGCAATAAAATGGCACATATATCTCTGCTATTAATTGATTTCTTTATGCTAAAACCAAATCAGGAATGGGCAATACCAGATTCCCAATATTCCTCTTCTTCTTTGTAGGAAGTGAATTAGAAAGGAGACAATTCACTGAATATTTTCTGAGGAACGTGTTTGGTGAGAGACTGAAATTCTCTGGAAAAGAATATTGGAAGTGGAGTATCAGAATATAGAGAAGCTATTTGTTGTCTAAGAAACTTCACCTTAGTTAACACTGAACGAACCTATTTTACTGGTACTACTGGGTGAAGGGAGCAACATGCTACGAGACTGCCCCACAAGAAGCAGAGGCAGGGCCATTTATTCTCTCCAACAATATCAAAATAATGTTACATAGCATCAAAACTGAACTCATAAATATGCCTGAAATTCTCCAGCCTGTTTTTAAAGTTTTCTAGTGTGTGCGTGTGCGCGCGTGTGTGTTTGTGTTTTAATTAGTTTTAACAACAATTTTAATCTTGATACAAAAAATAATTCCTTCTTCCTATAAAAATATTGTGATCATCTTCTTCCTCCTCCTCTTCTTCTTCTTCTTCTTCCCCTCCATTTTTCCCTGTCCTCATCATGAAGTCATGAGCCTTATTCATGTCTACCACCAATATTCCAAATAATTACATGTTGTTTATTAATCATATTGTTCATAACCTTCAATACTAATTTTTCCAAAATCTCTCTTGATTCAAAGGAGGTTTAAGTCCAGTACTGCCTCCAGTAATATAAGCAATAAATGGCTTCCAGGTAATCTCAAACATATCTTCTATGTTCTCTCTTGCTACTCTTACTTTGGGTGTAAATTTTGTTGAAAGAACTGTAGATCATATCCTATTTAACCACTTTTGTATTGAGAGATTTTCCGTGCTTTAGCTGTTTCTAGCCTTGCAACATTTAACCTAAGTGCCAAAAGATCTTTGACAAGTTTTTATTTTCATTTTCAACTATGGAAAGCAATGGTAGTGCCCCTCTGGACTGGACTTTTTGGACCAACACCTGACTTATCTATCCTAATGCATCCTCCCAGAATCTACATATTTTTGGACAAAGCCACATATGATTCCAATCACCTATTTAGCCACGATGTTTCCAATATAGCTTTGACATGTCATTATTGATCTTATGAAGTTTGAATGGATAGTAGTGGATTCATAAAAATCATGAATAATTTTTAAAGCATTTTCTCTAATCTTCGCAGATATATATTTATAGAGTGGTGTTTTCCAAATTGAATCCCATTGTTTTCCTGTTATTTTTATCCCTAAATTTGACTCCCAAACAAGTTTCAACCCCTCAGATTTAGCATTAGCAACAGAACCATTAGTGATACTAACAAGGAAAAACTCACAAATACAGAGTATAAAACTTAAAAATGTAGATCGTAAGATAAATGTATTTGCAGATGATGCTTTATTATTTATATCAAATCCAGTAGCATGTATAGGGCATGCACTAATGACTCTAAATTCCATATGTTCACTGGATTTAAAATAAATTATGATAAATCAAAAATATTAAATATAAATATGACAAAAGAAGTTCAATTAAAACTGAAGAGGATATCTAAATTATCAATTAGTTTTTCTGGATTTAGATATCTAGGCATTTTTATAAATAAAAACATTTAATTGAGTGTACAGAAATTCTCCAGTCTGGTTAAGCTCCCTGAGTCATGGTTGGCAAAAGGAGAGGAACCAGCATTTTTCTGAATAGACTTTGGAGGTTATGGAGTCTGAATTTTTCCAATAGTTCAAAGGAAGCTAAAAAAGAAAAAAAATCTAAGAATATTTATCAAAAATGGCTCAGTGTCTTTTCAGGGTATTAGAAAATTATTTTTGGGAACCATGACTCCTCAAATCCTTCAGCCAGCCCATAACTATGATGGTTGGGGTGTTTTGGAGGTTATAGTCCAAAAAAAAAAAAAAAAAAAAGTAACTTTTCCAAGCTCTGCATCCGTTCAACTATTGTCTTCCACAAGAAATTCCAATAAGCTTTTAGAAATAGAACACAGAATAAGATAAACATCTCCTTGTGACCAGATGCAGAATCTGACCACTAACATCTGCTCCATTTCCTCTGATCTTAATGAGAGCCAAACTCTGTCTTGAAGTCCAAAGTGCAGCTACTGGCAATGAATACAAAGTATAATCCTTACTGACCGTTATGTTCCTGGGGAAAACTGCCATGCTTTCTAAGAATCTCCCCTGTCCTTCTGCTTTTGTACTTGAAGAGGGAAGACATGGTCAAGTGCTTCTGTGTTCCAGACTTTCCAAAGGGAATTAGTTCCACCAGATACTTGTAGTCTGCATGCCCTCCTTCTCTCCCCATGTGTTTCCTTTTTATAGGATAAGAGAAGATTAAATTCCTTTTAAAAGGATCCAGCATAGCATTTCACTGGTAGTTTCAGCTTTAACAATTAGTTTCACCTCTTACAGCAGATGTGATACATAACTGCTTTAAGTTAAGTGGTTTTGCTTACTTTGTTTTATTATAAGAGTCAGTTGCTGCTTCTGTTTATCAAGGAGAAAGGATAAATAACAGCAGAGCTGCTCTCAACATGTTGTTCAATGTCACAGCAGTTTTCTTTCCCTCTCCCAAACAGCAGTTGATATTTGACTTATATTGCTCCATTTTTTCAGCTCTTCCTACTTTTGGCTTCAAGATATGCAGTGTCACAGTTATCACCACTACAATTACACAACTGTACATCAGTCCACTTCCTGCTGTAATCTCAAGTCATTCCATCATATGTATAGGACACATGCAGCATATGCTTCTGATTCAGTTAAACTAGCAGGATTGGAAGTGGGGAGATTTGGCAGCAACAGTAGGCCTAGCATCTTGTACTACAACCTTCCCATTATGAAAAGTGATATAAATCCAGATAACAATCATATCAAACCTGAAGCTGCAAACCTGTGTGTGCAAAATGAGACCATTTTAAGTGAGAATTCTGTACTTTGAAATGTTCCTTTAGTCTCCAAATATCTAGCATTGCACAGAGCTAGACAAAGAAAATCATTCACACTTAGAACTTTTATATATGCACTCCCTTGGTCACGTTGCCCGCCCCTTTTCTTTGGATGCCTAAACTGTATTTCTAAAGGTCATCTGATGTTTTAAATTGCTGCAATGCTACAAAATTTGGGCACAGAAGGAAAATTTATTTGGAGGGATAGAATTCTTATTTGGAGGAAAATGTTCTCATTTTTGCCTCCCTGCCCTCCACACCTGCCAAAGGTTAGCATTTCTCTGGGGCTTTAAAGCATGGGTGGTAAAAAGATAGACAATGTGCAACATTTAGACTAATGTCATATTCTGATGGTCCATCTCATACTCTCCAAACCATCCTGATTTGGCAGGGGCAGTCCTGACTATTCTAATATCATTCTACTTTTTCCAGGAGTTTTAAAACGTCAACGTTTCTCTGTTCTCCTATTTGTCACTTTTGTCCGCGGCTTACTTCAATTGCAGCAAAATGACTTTAATGTGCAAGAACAGTTTGCACTCAATTCAGCAGGGCAGAGAGGAGAGGAGGGGTCACAGTCTTTTCCTTACGAGCAGGCTCAGGCAAAAGCAAACTGTTGCAGTCTCTCCTACCTTATATGTTCTGCCTCTTGACCATACTCTGATATTGCTAGGCCCCGTGTGTCCTGATTATTAGGAATAAGAACTGTTTAGCCCACAGATGTTGAATGGCAACTCCCAACAACCCTAGCCAACAGCAGCCCATGTGATCCATTGTTTTCTGGTTGCTAAGATTCTTGTAAAGTAAGGGTAATCAACTGCAGGCCTCCAGATAGAAGGTTTTTTTTGTAGGGGGGATGCTATAGCAATTTCCACTATCAAGCCAGTCTAGTAAAAAATATGGGATTATGGGAGTTGTAAAAACAACAATGGGAGAACTGCAGATGTCTATCCCTCTTCAAAAGAAAACGGGACTAGGTAGATCTTGCATATGTAGGCACAGACTTGCTTAGTATTGATTAGTTATCCCCTTACTACCACTTATGGAATACTAAGAATGCACTTTTTCATGTTAACTGCAAACCACATTCTGGGTGCCTGAATTGCTAGTATTCTACTTTTGTTTTGTTTGTTTCCCCTTTAAAGTAGACTACAGAAAACAGAAGTCAGGCCACTGTTATTTCAAAGTTGTTTGTTTTTAAGTGGTTCACAGATACCATCTTGGAAACCCTCCCAAAGATGACGCAACACAAAGGACAGGCAGTTACCTTACATCATTCAAACTATTTGTCTATTGAGCCCATTATTGTTTAATCCAACTGACAAAAATCTCTCTACAGTCTGCAGCATGGATTTTTCTTATCACTTGCTACCTGAAACTTTTAACTGGAAATGCCAGGGAATCGACCAAAGACTGTTTGCATCCAAAGGATGCCTTCCATCATTGAACAGCGGTGTCTCATTTCACTGTAAGGTAGGCCACACTGGAGTAGCCATTGCAGATAGAAGTCAAAGCTTAGACTGATACCAACATCTATATCCTCTGAGTTTATGGTATGAATTGAATGGTCAACGTCTCAGCTCATTGCCCTTGTATTTTCCCAGGCTTTTTAGATACAATATTACTCCTGCTAATTGTGTCCATGTTGCTTAAAAAGATTTTGCAGCCTTTTTATATTTACGTTTCCTATGTTTTGTTTGGATTTGTTTAATTTGTGGTTCAATTGTTTAGTGTAACTCTTTTTCTTATCTAAACTGCTCTGGGAATTTAATTGAAAAGTTGTAGAACCTCACAAATAAATAAAAGAATGAATAAGATAAAGTGTGAATGAAATGTAACAGAAACTTCAGTCTTTTGCAGCAAGCACAAAAAACAAAACAATAGTAAATACAGTTTGTTATGTAGAATAACAAACCAATTTTGAATGTTCATTTAAAAAAAAAAATCATAAAAGAAGTGTATGACCAGCAAACAGAAATTTAATACAATAGAGTAACAGGCCTCAATCATGACAAAAAGGTGTCTTTTTCAATATGAACAGCATGAGATTTACAGCAGACAAAAGAAAGAACTTCTTCACTCAGTGCAGTGTTTAAGGTTTTAATTCTTAAACTGTTTAATATATTTTATGATTGTTTAAATTATTCTTCATTGTTTTAAATATATATTGTTCTAAACAAATTTAGACCGATTCTGTTTGTACACCCTGCTGAGATCCTGTGATATAGGCCAGAATATCAAATTGTAAATAAAATAACACTGTGAAATTTACTGCCCAAGACTTAGCTAACACTCTGGCTTGCTTTAAATTCATGATGAGTAAGGCCATCAAGGGTCTTAATACCCCCAAAACACCAGATCTTGTCTGATCTTTGAAGCTTGGCAGGGTCAGCCCTGGTTTGTACCTGGATAGGAGACTACCAACAAATACCAAGTGCTGTAGGCTATATATCAGAGGGAGGAACTGCAAATTACCCCTGAGCATTCCTTGCCTAATAAAAGCCTGTTATATTCACACACACAAGCACAGGGTCATCAAACATAGATATCACCTCTTCTATCAGAGATAACAAAGCACAACCATTCCAAATTTGGGCTTCTATGTCCAAAAGCAAATTATTTAGCAGTCCCTAGCGTGTCTTTTGAGGAAATTAACATGCACAATTTTTGTGTGTTCATATATTCAGAAGACTGACCAACACAGCTGCCTTATGATTCACACCCCTGGGATCCTGGCCATTTATTGTCATTCTACAAAGTCAATCAAGGCAATATATCTTTGACTCCGAAAAGGAAACAGACCCACAGAGATGGGTGGACTCTTTGCTGGATTCTTATTTATTTTATAACTAATTTTGTCCAAATCCATACACGTCAAATGCTTTCACAGCTTGATCCTTTCTTGAATGTTAAT
>CAOLHI010002862.1:0-12500 GCA_948474755.1 Ctenosaura bakeri
CAAGTGCAATTCTGCTTTTCCCTTTTCTTGCCAGGATTGGGGCATCCCAGTGTTGTTAAAGCAAGAGTTCTTTGCATACAAATGGGTCTTGTAGCACTTTTGAGACCGAGAGAAAGAAATTGGCAGCATTGGTTTGCAGACATAAGTCTATTTCATCAGATAGCCTAAAGTCTATGAAAGCTTAGGCTACCAACTTCTTTCTCTCAAAGTTCTCTGCACAGATGATTCCAAGAGCCAGAAAAGGGGATGGGGTACAAAGCCACTCCCCGTGTCCCCAAAGGTCATTTCCTCCAGATTTTGGGGTGATTGCTTAAGCAGCCTGACGCTTAATGGGCAAAAGGTATGGACACAGTCAGCCACCATTTCCTTTGGGGGAAAGACCACACTTCCTGCTAAATAATCCTTGTGACAGAATCATGACTATTTTGATGGTACCTTCTGGCAGGGACGGTTGCCTCTCATGTCTCAGAGCCGTGGTGCTGCAGAGTAAGTGCTGAGTCATTTCATGAATCCAAACTCTTATTTTCAACTTCTCCAACGACCATCTCCCCCTACCAATGACCACTGTGGAACCCTCAAGGCTTGGCAAGGATGGTCTAAAGATTAGAGTTTTGAGCAGCAGGTTCAAAATTCCTGACTTTGATTGTTCACCTGCCTAAGCAATTCTGTTCTAGGGACATCACTGTATGTACTTGTGGGGCATTGTGGAAGGAGGTATCCAGCACCTCCTTCTGCAGTGCCCATTGACACAGATAGAAAACAGCCAAAAGGCACCTGGTGTGCTAGATGGTACGTGAGTGACACAGGGAATTTCTTGGGGGTGGAGGTGCTTAAAATCTCCATCTGCAGTGTCCAAAAAAATGACATATGGAGACATAATTTGCAATTCCAGGGGGTATCATGATTTGACTGTTGGACTAGGGCAAAAACCCTTCTCAACCACGGAAACTCCCAGTTGGTGACCTTGGCTTGGGCAAGTCACAGTCTCAGCCTCAGAGGAGGCCAAGGCGAACCCTTTTCTGAAAAATTCTCGCCAAGAAAGCCCTGTGATAATTTCTTTCCTCCATAGGGCAGCAATAACTTGAAGGCGTGCAAACAGCAACACCTCACCGACAGGATTCCAGCCTCTGTTTAGAGGGGAAATGGTGGTGCAACACAACAGTTGCTCCCTGGATCCAGCAGGACCCCCTTGTTACATGGCCGATCAGGGAACAAATAAGCTTTGGTGCCATGCAGATTCCTTAAGCCGGTTGGCCACCCTCGGGGAGCAGAACAGAACCAGGCAGTGGCGTTTCAGGAGTGCGGGACACCTTTCCCTCTGGCGCTGCATCGGCTGTTGGCTTGCACTGAAATGAGATCAGCTCTGCAACCTCTGAGTGTTGCCACTGTTAGTTCTGAAGATTTAAATTCAGTTGAGTCTCCCAGTGCAAAACCTTCAAAGAGACTCAATAAATCCTTCTCTCTCAGGCCAGACCTGGCTGTATCTTTGGCTCCCTTTGGATCTTTCCGATGTGTAACGTACTGTGTACGCCTGTAGTTTCTTAAGTTCTTTGACCCGGACTTCACACACACACACACACACACTGCTTCCCTTGAATAGGGACTTTTTCATCCATGCAGAGCTGATTCCAGCAGACACCCCTAATTTTTTATTTTACCAGGATGGAACTTTTGCAAAGAGCATGAATTAGTTCATGTCTGCAAAAGAGCCTCTTTAAAGACGTAATGTGCCTTTTCGGCAGCAAACCACACTAGAGAGGCAGAGAGATTGCTTCATCTGTTGCGTTTTTTTGCAAAAAGAAACATAGTCTTGCCAAGGGCGTACAGAACCACAGAACCCTACAGTTTATGATGCTCATTTAATATAAGCTTCTGGACACCGGTGGCTCTTCGCATCAACCTCAAGAGTTTCAAAGCTGTTCACCTATTTTACCTTTGTGATACTCAGTGGTGAAAAAAAATAAATAAAAGCTGATGTGAAATTGTTGTGTTTGGAAGCAGTGGAAGATAACTCCCTCCTTTATTAATTCTCAGGAACACACCACAGTGATTATAGAATTATAGCATCACAGGCTGGAGTGGATCCAAAGGCTGATCCAGTCCAGCCCATGCCAGTGGGGGAATCCACGGATGAAACTTCCCTCTGCTGAAGCTGAAAAGTGATTTTAGAAAACCAAGGAATGGCAGTGCTGCTTCTGACAAGATGATTGCTGAGGCATGTTTAGAGAATTCTGGGTTGAGTATTGAGAAATCCTAGATGGTTGAATGGAGTTTACAGCTGAGTAAACATTATGATGTAGCCATGACAATATTTCTTTATTGCAAGCAAAATATCCATGGGCTTATCTATTTAGTACAGGTTAAGTATCCCTTATCCAAGATGCTTGGGATTGGAAGTGATTTGTATTTTGGATTTCCCCCCCAAATTTTAGAATACAGTACCTTTTTGCTCATTCACTATATAAGACACGAGGCTGGCGGCATAATGCTCAGCATGCATCCATGCCTCTTGCAGTTTCATTGATCCTCAGTCTCTCTTTTTGCTACCAGAAGACTGAGGATCTAGAGAGAAAGGGGCAAGAACAAACTATACATGAACAATATATATATGTATACATGGCTAATGCCATTTCCGCACTAGACTGTTATAGTGCTATTATTCCACTTTCAACACCTTTGAGGCCCCTCCTAAACTGCAAACCTCAGGATTCCATAGGATGTTGAACGTGGAATAATAGCACTCTAACAGTCTAGTCCGGAAAGCTTATAAAACTAAACTGAGCTAAGCTAAATTGAACTAAACTACAGACATAACAGCAAGGCCCATTACTAAAATAATAATCTGTTACTCTAAACACATCCTAACTAACTATAACACAAAGGAACTCTTACCTCTCTCCCTCCATACAAACTGTAAGGAAAAGGAAAAATTGTTCCATATTCTCAATCTTATTCTACCATTACAGATCTAAGTACATTCAATTTATTAGAATTACTAATAATCATAACCACAGATAATTACATCATTAGGTTTTTTTACTGCTCAAAAAAAGCCATAAACAGTTCCCAGTTTTTTTTAAAAAAACAACAACCTTCGACTGATCTGTCTTTTAAAATCCACATCAATTTTGCAACTTTTGGCAACTTTAACAGCCCATTCTTCTGCAGTCCGTGCTTCTTCGGTCTGTTTCCAAGTTTGGGCAAACAGGATTCTTGCAGCTGTCACCATGTATTGGTCTTCTTTGAATTTCTTGACCACTGTCTCCATTTGGGTTAATGACGGAACCAAGATATAGGAAATCTTTAAGTATTTTGATGTTTTCATCACCCACTTTAAAGTTATGTAAATCATCTGTGGTCAATATTTTCATCTTCTTAATACCCAGCTGTAAAACCGTTTTTGCATTTTCTTCATTATCTTTCCTCAGTAGTTGTTCCAAGGTTTTTTTCTTTTCTTTTTTTGCTCTTTTCTGCAAGTAACAGGGTGTCACGTGCATATCTTCAGTTTGTGGTGTTCCTTTCCTCAATTTTCACGACTGTTTCCTCTAAGTCTGATCCTGCTTTCCGTGTGATATCTTCTGCCAGGAAACTAAACTGATAGGGTGATAAAATGCAGCCTTGCCTGACCCCTGGCTAATGGGAAACTATTCAATTTTTTTCAGTTTATTTACTTATTTATTTACTTAATTACTTATTTATTTTTGGTATAATGTAAAGTAGATATATTTCTTTCAAATTCACATTTCTATGTATTTCATATTTGGTCACCTCTTGCTCAGAGTATGTGTCAAGTCACCTGTCGATCTATGGCAACCCCATGAATTTCATAGAGTTTTCTTAGGCAAGGAGTACTCAGAGGTGTGGTTTTGCCAGTTCCTTCCTCTAAAATTACAGCCTGCAGCACCTGGGATTCATTGATGGTCTCCCATCCAAGTACTAACCAGGCCTGAGTCTTCTTAGTTTCCAAGATCAGATGGGATCTGATCTTGGAAGTGAGTCTATTGAGGTTACTTATGTCTTTAGGGTATTTAGGCCTGGGTCAGAATATACTTCTCCCAAAAGTAAGCATGCCTGTGTATATAAGCTGAGTACACCTGTATGGATACTGGCCTAATTCCAACGGCCAGTCGCAGCTAGACCTATTGAATTAAGGGGATTTAACCTAAGTGTTAATTTATCACCCCAGAAGGGATTCAATCTGCCTTCACTAGTTGAGACTAGCATTTGGATTTAGTCCACCACTCCCTGCAAAGACGTCCGGCCTTTTCAGGCTGGTAAGCAAGGAAGTATTTTGCTGATTTGGAGAAACACTCAGGAGAGCTACCGTTGCTTCAGTCCTGCACCCGCCGTGATCCATCTCGGGTGCGTCTGGCCTCACCAGCGAAACCCAACGTGAGCCGTCTTGTTTCAGAGGGCAGAGTGACAATGCCTCTGTTTGCAAAGGGTTTGATGGGGATTGCTGGGATCAATCAAGATCAATCTCCTGATTTGGCCATCAACCAGAGCACAGAAGAGAAAAAAAAGAGATCTACTGAGAAGAAGCTGGAGAGCTCAGTGTCCCACCCAACATGGTGGAGCCTTGGGAGGGAGCCCCTCAGATTACCCCTATTAGTGCCTTTCTTGGCAGCATTTGTTCAGAGGGATTTTGCCTTTAAATTCCTCTGAGGCTGAGACCGTGTGCCTTGCCGAAGGTCACCCAGAGTTTCCATGGCTGAGCAGCAATTTGAACCCTGGCCACCAGAATTATAGTGCAATGCTCAAACCACTGCATCACGTTGGTTCCTTTGGGACAAGAAGGAGGTTTTTAATTAAGACCTGCCACTCTTTCTCCAGCTTGAGATGTTGTGGTTTGGGGGCAGGTTCCCGTGGCTACAGATCCCACAGGCTCATGAACCCAGGGTTTCTTCCCCTTCTCGTCGTGCGTGGTGCCCACCCACTGTGGTAATGCCACAGGGAACACTACGGGTGGGTGACAGCAGCTGCAGCAAGTGGGCATTTTGGGGTCCCTGCCCAGTCAAAACGCTTTGGTTCTCCAGCCCTCTAGCTCTGGTTGCCATATTGCCCACTAAGTGCTGGGCTATAGCTACAGAAGACCCTGGTTCAAATCCTTGCTGTGCAAGTCAAACTCTCTCAGCCTCAGAGGAAGCAAAGGCAACCCCTCTCTGAACAAATCCTGCCAAGAAAACCCTGTGATAGGTTCGCCTTTAGGGTTGCCGTAAGTTGGAAATGACTGGAAGGCAAGAAACTATATTATATTATGTTGGTTATATCCTCGTGTTACAGGTAGGGAGAAAAGACAGGTGTGTGTCCATAGCTTCCTTGGACTGAAAAATCCAGAATCTGGAAAAGTTACTTTTTGAGCACTAATGCACTCAGATGTCCCCAGCCAGCACTTTCTGTAGCTCTGTTTACAGCCGAGTTGGGACTGAACTGGACATTTGGAAACATGCACAGAGCAAATTCAGGAACCGTGGCGCACTAAGACTCCAAGAGAATGGGGTTCAACCCCCCCCCAGCCCTGGAAACCCACTGGGTAACCTTGGGTGGATCACATTCTTTCAGCCTAAGAGGAAGAAAATAGCAAACTTCGTATTGTAAAGTTGTCTATAATCAGAAAATACTCACTCCACCAACACCAACAAGAAAATAGCCAGTTTCTGACATTTTGAGATTTTAGTGCCAAAGCTTCAGGTGACTCATATAGGAAAGGGTGAAAAGTCTTGAAGGCCAAAACAGGGAGGGGCAAGAAAAGGCCGAGTAAGGAAGTGGGGGCAGAGGATGATCGTAATTTTTGCAGCTCAGCTTCCGAGGTGTTTCCCTCTCTTGGTTTCTCTCTCCCTCGAAGCCAAAACCAAAACTCTTTTCCTAGAAAGATGAGGGCCTCCTCCCTTCCTTCCCTCCCTGGGCTTAGATGGCTGACTCAATCTATCACGAGAAAATCAGAGACTCTCCCAATGATTTCAGCATATCCCAGAGTCTGTGATGAAATGGGGAACATCATCTTTGCCACCTTCGTCCTAGCTGAGTCTTTGTTTGGTGACAAAAAACACGCACACATCCACTTCCTTCCTTCTTTCTGGAGTTCCGGTGCCCTGTTTATGGCACGCAAGAGGAGGCTGCTGACTTCATCCCGCCTGCCCAACAGAAGGGATCTTCGAGCAACTTCCTTTCTGGAACCTTCAGTATCCAAATCCCTGAACATCTAGAAATCTTCCTTGCATCGTCCAGAGTCCAAGTCCAAAACTTAAACCACAATTCCATGCTGGTTCTTGTTCTTATGTGCCTCCAAATAATCTCTCCCCGACTTGCTAGCGACCTTATCCTAGGGGCTTCCTAGCAAGATTTTTTCAGAGAACGTTTGCTATTTCTTTCCTCTTAGGCTGAGAGAGTGTGATCTGCCCAAGGTCACCCAGTGGGATTCCAGGGCTGAGTGGGAGTCTGAACCCTGTTCTCTAGTCCTAAGCTCAAACCACTGCACCGTAACTGGCTTCCAGGATTTCTTCAGAGGAGGTTTGCCAATGCCTTCTTCTGAGGCTGAGAGAGTGTGACTTGTCCAAGATCACCTCCTAGTGGGTTTCCATGGCAGGACGACGATTCGAACCCAGTCTCTCAGAAACTTAGACCAATACACATACAACACCAACAGAATTCCAGACATTATGATTCCAGGTAAAAGCCAAGCAGAATGGATACAACAACTGCAGCACACTCTCCAAAGAGGCGGAGGGCCTTCCTTCTCATTGGACAGCATGCTTAAAATTTAGTAAATGGAACTTAGGAAAAGGGAGAGTGAAAGGGACTCCTTTCAGGTACCCTTGTTGAAGGTACCAACAGGGTACCCTTGTTAGTTTTGCTCGTTCTCCACCCGCTGAGCTTGATCTTTCCTTTCTTGCAGCCAGATGTGGCAAAGCAGGCAGCTCCCCTGCCCTGACAGCAACCTGGAGGAAGCTTTGACTCAAAAGGGAAAGGCATCCCATGCCCACTCTATTCGAGCTCCCTGCCCAAGCGGGGAAACGGAGGCATTGGCTAGCCTGGCCAAGGGCAGCCACTTGGGACTGCACAGAGATTGTGCAATGGAAAAGCAGTGCAGGCATGGGTCTAAGGACCCCGATGGCACCGGATCCTGTCTGATCTTGGAAGCTATGGGTTCAAAGTGCTGGAAAAGAGATCCCACCTAAACATGAGGAAGAACTTCCAGATGGTAAGCGCAGTTTGGGAGTGGGAGGCTGCCCAAAGATAGCAAGTGCTATAGGCTGTATTTTAGCGGAAGGTACTGGCAAACCACCTCTGGGTCTTCTTGCCTAACAAAACCCTAGGAGATCCATGGGATTTGCTAGGAAATCCTAGGAAAGTCCTCAATACCCCCACATACCCTAGAAATACCCTAGGAAACCCATGCCATTGCCATATGTCAACCGCTGCCTTGAAGACACACACAGGGAAGTGCCTCGCTGAGCAAAACCTCTGACAAAGATGCTCCTTTTTTGCAATGGCTTCAAACTTCAGGAGAAGAGATTCCACCTCAATGTTAGGCAGATCTTTTGCTGAGAGGGAGCCGCTCAACAATGAAAGGCACCCTCTCAGAGTGTGGAGGAGTCTCCTCCTTCCTTGGAGGTTTTTGCGCAGAGGCTGGAGGGCCCTCTGTCCAAGGCAGGGCTTGGATGGTGGGCTTGGACTGAGTTGGGGGTCTCTTCCAACTTGGACTGCAAACCCCAAAATCCCCCAACAGGCGTGGCCTTTTTTTCGGGATCTCAGCTTTTTTTTTTTTTTTAACCTTTCTGAAAATGCAAACCAAACATCCCGGGTCTCCTTTTTTGGGGACCTCCACTCCTTTTTCGCGCTACAAAGCCCAGAACCCTCGCCCAGCACTTCCATTTGGTTTAAGGACAGCTCCCCGTATCTGGGCTGGGGGGATTCTGGGGGTTGCAATCTCCCCGCGAAAGAGGAGGAGGGACAGGGTTTCCCTTCCACCGCTGCGGCGCCTGCAGTGCCGCGGTCCGGACGCGCGAGGCTGCTGTTGCGCTCCGAGCGCGCGCGCCGGGCGACCCGGGAAGTGGACCCGGGGCGCGTCGGAAGGGAGCAGGCGAGGAAGCGGGCGGCATGGCAGCAGCGGCGGAGGCTCAGCAGCTCCGGGTGCAAGAGGCCATCGACGGCATGGTCCAAGGGCTGGAGCGGGAGGCCATCCGGAAGATGCAGGTCAGGGCACGTGGGAACGCAGCCAGAGAAGGAGGAAGAGGAGGAGGAGTGGAAAGCGGGCAGGCAGGCTGGGTGGCTGGCTTGCAAAAGGTCAGCTCGGGATGCCCAGAGCCTGCCTGCCTCCCTCCCTTCCTCCTCCTGCCCTGCAAAGACCAGGGGGGAGGGGGGTCTCCAAGCCCCCACCCAGGGCTTGCTGTAGGCTCCCCAGGTCTCCCTCCTCGGAGAAGATATCCCAAAAGCCCCCCTCCTTTTTTTTAATCATTGCAAATCTCTCCCCATCAGCAGTCAGTGATAGAGTTGGGGAAAGTTAGGTTCCTTTTCCCTCCCCTGGGGCTACAGACCCCGGAACGCCTCTCTTGCAGGGCTTGCAAAAGCCCCCCTCTTTTGGATTGCAGCCCCCAGAATCCCTGCCGCTAGAGCTGAGATTGGGTATGTTGGGCTACCGATCCCAGACCCGTGCTTGTTCATTCGGGGTTGTTTTTTTGTGCGCAAAGAGTGCTGTGTTTTCAACGTTGTGATGTGCCTCCCGTTCAATGGGCAACCGCTGTCATGGGGTTTTCTTGGCAAGATTTATTCCAAGAAAGTTTGCCTTGCCTTCCTCTGCCCTGGAGAGAGTATGGCTCGCCCAAGGTCACCCCGGGGTCCCCAGGGCTGAGCAGGGGGATTCAGAGACCCTCCTGTCCTGGAGCCCCAGGCCAGCACTCCCAGCACTGCTCCACCTTGGCTCTCTTTGGCCACTTCTGCACTACACTCTTATAGCGCGATCATTCCACTTTCAACCCCTCCCGAAACTGCAAACCCCAGGATTCCATAGGATGTTGAAAGTGGAATGATCGTGCTGTAAGAGTGTAGTGCAGAAATGGCCTTTGTCTCTGTTATGGGGTTGTTCTGCTTCTGGCCGGGATCCTTTTCCAGTTTCCGGCTCAGGCCTGGCCTTTGCAGGGGTGACCTTGAGCCGGCTCCTCTTCTGTCTCCTCCCCTGACTGACCTGACTGACCCTTTCGCCCTGCACCATTGCGGCACTGTGGTGCTGCCCAAACTGCCCACGGTGACATCCTGTGCAATCCTGGAATTTGCAGTTTAAGGACGGGTATTTAAAATTGGAGAGCCATAGTGCCTTGGCAAAGAGCAAACGCCAAGATTCCATGGGATGCCCTTGTGGCAGTTAAAGCGGAATCATAATGCTGTAACTGGGTAGTGTGAAAGGTCGCCTGTTGTGAGGATAGAAATGGGAGTGGGCCAAGGCATGTCACTCTGAACTACAAGGAGGTGCTGTCGTTGTCGTGTGCCTTCAAGTCCTTTCTGACCTACAGCGACCCTAAGGTGAGCCTGTCAGGGGGTTTTCTTGGCAAGATTTTTTCAGAGGGGGTTTGCTTTTGCATTCCTTTGAGGCTGAGAGAGTGCGACTTGCCCAAGATCACACAGTGGGTTTCCATGGCCCAGTGGGGACTTGCACCCTGATCTCCAAAGTTGTGGTTCATTGCTTAAAGCGTTACACCATGCTGGCTCACACCTGTAACCAACACCTAATAACATGCCTAGGAATCAGGAGGCCATGGTGGATCATAGAAACCTAAAGTGGGAAGAGACCCCCCCACCCCAAGACCATCTGGTCTGACTCCTTGCTGCTGCAGGAATCAGAACTCAAGGACCCCCGAGAAGTGTCCTCTCAGCCTCTGTTGAAAAACCTGCAACAAAGAGAATCCCCACCACTTTCTGATGGGTGCTATGTGCGTGCTGTGCTTCTGTTCTTAGAGTTAGGGTTTTAAAAATGACTCCGTCATTTATTTAATTAATTTATATCCCACCTTGCTGCCAACAGGAGACCCAAAGTAGATTACAACAAGGTTAAAACCAGATACAGCTAAAAAAACAAACAAACCCTGAGATGATACAAAAGTTAACAACATTGCATTGAGCAGGAGGTTGGACTCAACGGCCCTTGAAGCCCCTTCCAACTCTATGCTTCTGTGACTGTGATATATTATTTGTTATGTAAAAACACCCACTATGGAATCATTTAAAAAACAGAAAAATAGAGATTTTAGTATGCTAAATAGAGATATTTAGTATGCTATGGGAAAATTAAATGAACTTAAGGACATATCTTAGCGGAACCTCCATGTTCAGGGGCAATGTGCATCTGAATAACAGTGTCTGGAGGGCAAACAAATCAAGGGGGAGGCTGTGGAAATAATGGCTGCAGGGCCATAGAGGCCTTTTGGCCCTGACCTGAGGGAGTCTTCGGGGACCTTTTCCTGACATCCGTTTCTTTCTAGGGAATCATGTTCCGGTGCAGCGCAGCCTGCTGTGAGAATGACAAGGCCTCCATGCAACAGGTGCACCAGTGCATTGAGCGTTGCCACACTCCTCTGGCCCAGGCCCAGGCAGTGGTCACCCAAGAGCTGGAGAGATTTCAGGTGAGGCAGGAGGGAGCCTTCGTCTGCCTTGTCCTAGCAGTGTTGGGATGTTACTACCTCGATTTCAGGAGAATCATGGGGTCTCCTCAGGGTTGGCCTTGGATATCTCTTGAGAATTGGGAAAGAGCAGAGAAGGGCTCCGCTCCTGGGACTTTTGGAATTTATGTGCCAAAGCCCTAACCACTGTGCATTTCTTTCTCCCCTCGCAGGACCGCCTCTCCCGTTGCACGATGTACTGTAATGACAAAGCCAAGGACTCCTTAGAGTCTGGGAGCAAAGAGCAACAGGTCAAGCTGCAGCTGGAAAACTGTGTAACCAAGTGCGTAGATGATCACCTCCACCTCATCCCTAGCATGACCAAGAAAATGAAGGAGACCTTGGCGAGAATCACGCAGTAGGACCCAGGAGGCTCTGGGTTGCAACTAAGAAGGGTGTGAGCAAGCTTATTGGAAATGTAGAATACAAAAAATTGGGTACATGCAGGGTGGCTTTTCTTCTTTTAAAAAATGCAGGAACAGTTTTGTGATGGCCCCTGAAGTGGTCTGGATTTTGTTTGAGGATCCAGTGCTGGTGTGGAAGAAAAGCTATAGGTGGCCATCAAGAAAGAAATATACCACATTTCCCTGGGCATCAGTGATGTGTGCACACAGTGATGTGCTGTGCTCAGTCTTTCCTCTTCATTTTTCCATGGTTCTTCCCTTGCTTTGAGTCATGATGGGCTAGAAGGATCAAGATGGTGCTACATCAGCAGCTCTGAAGGTGTGTTGCCCACAGGATACATCTGGTAGCTTAATGTGAGGAGTGGGCACCATTTTCATTAGCAGTTGCACAGATGTGCCTCTGGTGACCTCTAGGAACATGCAGTAACCTGTCTCTGTGGTCCATGAAAACATTCTCTGGGTTCTCTTCTTTCCCGTCTTGTTGCTTCTTGGAAGTTCATACTTTTAGCATAAGAAAGAGGAGTTCCAAAACTGAAATCATGCACAGTTGGATTTTTTTTTTCAAAACTAGAGGGCTACATCTCAAGCAGAATCAGGTAGTGATTTTTCTTTAACTTGAATGTTAAGCTGGAGGAGAAAATACTGTTCTTTGCATATTGAAAAACTGGGAGAGCTCTGGGCAAATTTTGCTCAAGTATTAGTTTTCAACATGCAGGGGCAGTGAGCAGAGACAGTGATTCCACTTTGGGTTTTAGTCTGAGCTGTAAGAGTGGTGTCCAGTAAGCTGAACCAGCTTTGGGGAGAGGTTTCAGCACCTTGGTTTGCTCCTTTAAAGTTTGAACTAAAACCTGGCATGGGTTCACTTTCCCACTGACATGGAAACCGCCCTCCCATGGCAGAAGCATAGAGACATGAACATGCCCCCTATCTCTAGCCTGGAAAGCTTTGCCACTTTGTTTTGCCCAGTGAACCAGAAAGGTGGGTTTCAGAGGATTTTCTAAAAAAATTCCTTACTGAACCTCAAAAAGGCCACAATCCACATTTGGATTTTGTTAACTGAGATATGTGTGTGACATCCCTCTATGAGAGGGTGGGAATCGTAGTCCTCTAGATATTGTAGGATGGCAATTCCCAGCAGTCCTAGCCAGTAAGGAATGCTGGGAGTTGAATTCTAGCAGCATCTGGATGATTCCATCAGTACCGCTCTAGGAAGTCAAGTTGTTCAAAAATTTTGCAATCAAAGGCTTACCTCTTCCCTTGATCACACTTTAATGATGTGTGTTTCTGTCTGAATGCTTTCACCAACAAAGGGAAACTCTGGCCACAAAGTGTGAGTATGTGCATATGTCATGTGCTCACACATGTGTGCATACAGACAGAGTTTTGCACAGATGACTTCCTTTTTCTGTCCTTCCACTGCAAAGCCCATCAGCTGCTGCCAGAG
>CAOLHI010002862.1:17500-221922 GCA_948474755.1 Ctenosaura bakeri
CCAAGGTAGGAGACTCCACTACTCTCCGAGGCAGCAGATTCCACTGCCGGACAGCCCTGACTGTCAGGAAGTTCTTCCTGAGGTTCAGGTGGAATCTCCTTTCCTGCAGCTTGAATCCATTGCTCCTTGTCCTGGTCTCTGGAGCAGCAGAAAACAAGCCCCCTCCTTCCTCTACGTGGCATCCCTTCAAATATTTAAACATGGCTATCATGTCCCCTCTTAACCTTCTCTTCTGCAGACTAAACATACCCAGCTCTCTAAGTCTACCCTCATAGGGCTTCATGGCTTCCAGGCCCCTCACCATTTTGATCACCTTCCTCTGGACTTGCTCCAGCTTGGCCATGTCCTTCTTGAATTGGGGTGCCCAGAACTGGACACAGTATTCAAGATGGGGTCTAACCAAAGCAGAGTAGAGTGGTACCAGTACCTCCCTCGATCTAGACACCATACTCCTGTTGATGCAGCCGAGAATTGCATTGGCTTTCTTGGCTGCCGCATCACACTGCTGACTCATGTTCAGCTTGTGGTCTATGAAGACTCCTAGATCCCTTTCACACGTACTGCTATCCAGCCACGTGTCCCCCATCCTATATTTGTGGATTCCATTATTTCTGCCTAAGTGTAGGACCTTACATTTCTCTCTGTTGAATTTCATTTTGTTCGCCCTGGCCCAGCTCTCCAATCTATCCAGGTCATTTTGAATTTTGATCCTGTCCTCTGGCATATTAGCAACCCCTCCCAATTTGGTGTCATCTGCAAATTTGATGAGCATGCCCTCTATTCCTTCATCTAAGTCATTGATAAAAATATTGAACAGCACTGGGCCCAGGACAGAACCTTGTGGCACCCCACTAGTCACTTCTCTCCAGGATGAAAAGCAGCCATCCGTGATCACCCGTTGGGTTCGGTCGGTCAACCAATTACATATCCAATTAACAGTAGCCCTGTCTAGCCCACATTTTACTAGCTTCGATGCAAGAATGTCATGGGGAACTTTGTCAAAGGCCTTACTGAAATCGAGATATGCTACATCCACAGCATTCCCTTCATCTATCAAGCTAGTAACTCTATCATAAAAAGAGATCAGATTAGTCTGGCATGACTTATTTTTGAGAAATCCATGTTGACTTCTCGTGATTATCGCGTTGTTTTCTAAATGATTAGAAACTGAACGCTTAATGATCTGCTCCAGGATCTTTCCGGGTACCGATGTCAGGCTGACTGGGCGATAATTATTTGGGTCCTCTTTTTTTCCCTTCTTGAAGATGGGGATAACATTTGCTCTCTTCCAATCTGCTGGAACTTCTCCTGTCCTCCAAGATTTCTCAAAAATTATAGCAAGCGGTTCCGAAATGACCTCTGCCAGCTCTTTTAATATCCTAGGATGCAATTCATCTGGCCCTGGAGACTTGAATTCATCCAATGCGGCCAGGTATTCCTGTACCACCTCTCTACTTATTAAGTGCCTCATTTCCTCTGCTTCCTCCCCTGCTCCCCAACCGCCAGGTTGAGTGCTTGTATCCTTCTGGGAAAATACGGAGGCAAAGAAGGTGTTAAGTAGCTCTGCCTTTTCTCTCCCCCCTGTGAGTAATTCGCCATCTTCTCTGCGTAGCGACCCTACTGTCTCCTTCTTTTTCCTTTTGCTGCGGACATATTTAAAAAAACCCTTTTTATTGTTTTTAATGTCTCTGGCCAGCCTAAGTTCGTTCTGTGCTTTAGCCTTTCTGACCTCCTCCCTACATCTCCTGGCTACTTGCTTAAATTCTTCTTTGGTGGTTTCCCCCTTCTTCCATTTCCTATACGTGTTTCTCTTAACTCTTAGCTCAGCTGAGAGTTCTTTAGTCAGCCATTCTGGTTTCTTCAGATTCCATAGGAGGTTGAAAGTGGAATCATCGCGCTATAATAGACTCGTGCGGAAGTGGCCTGTGTGTGTTGGGGAGGGATTGAGAGAGAGAGAGAGATCAGTTTTGCAAATAGGTTTCTTAATGTACAGCTCCCGGAGTTGCGCATGGAAGAAGCAGATCAAACACCGGACAAGTTACATTTCCAGGCTACCAAAAGAAAGAGAGGGGCCATCTTGATATAGGGGCGAGCGTGAAAAAGAGCAATGCCTTATTAGGAACAGGAGTGATTATTTTATTAATTAAAAAAACGTTTGGAGGCTTTCCGATGCTCCAGAGGTTCTGCATCAGGCTCAGGTGTGAGTGTTTTAAACATACGCTGCTCTTCGGAGTCCCTCGGCCGGCACGGCCAGTGCATTCTTCTAACTGGTAGTGGGTGGAATCTTCTTATTGCTTTGAGACAATGCAGGTTATTCCCATAAAACTGGTATGTTGACGTCAGTTGTTCTTATGGTTCTTTTCTCTTTAATTCTCAGATTCATGGACAAGAAGCTGTCATGTAAGTAAACTCTCTTTTCCGTTTCCTGAATTTTGAGAGCAAAAGTGGGTTCTGTCATCCACTTTTGCCGTTCATGGGTTGTGCAGACAGTAGTTGCTTCAGGAGAGCCGCTGAGTGGCCATGCGTACTACTCCCTGCATACCCTGTTCCCATGGGCAGTAGCAGTGTTTTTCTTTTCCATGCTAGAGCTCATAATGACACTGCATAGTTTTCCATGACAGTCCTGCAGCAAGGAGGAAATTGATTTATAGGCATCCCCCCCCCCAGCTTATTTGACAGGTTAGGGACCAGAGCAGCATCAAAAAGTGTAAACCAAGATGCAGAAGCAGATTAGCTTTGCAGTGTCCGTCTACCTATAATGTTGATCTGTATATGAAGTATTGAGAGAAGGCAAACTGACAGGATAGCCATGTTTAAATATTTGAAGGGATGCCACGTAGAGGAAGGAGGGGGCTTGTTTTCTGCTGCTCCAGAGACCAGGACAAGGAGCAATGAATTCCAGCTGCAGGAAAGGAGATTCCACCTGAACCTCAGGAAGAACTTCCTGACGGTCAGGGCTGTCCAGCAGTGGAATCTGCTGCTGTCTCCATGGAGTGTGGTGGATTCTCCTTCCTTGGAGGTTTTTAAGCAGAGGCTTGATGGCCATCTGTCGGGAGTGCTTTGAGGGTGTCCTGCATGGCAGGGGGTTGGACTGGATGGCCCCTGGGGTCCCTTCCAACTCTACATTTCTATGATTCTATGTTGACTGTTCCTTTCAGTGAAATTAAATGGCGGCCGGCACGTCCAAGGGATATTAAGAGGATTTGACCCCTTCATGAATCTTGTAATAGACGAATGTGTGGAAATGGCACCTGGTGGACAACAGAATAACATTGGGATGGTGGTAAGCACAGATTAATTGAAATTACAAAGTTTGAGCTACATTTTACCGTCAGAAAGGATTGATAGGCTAAAGTACTGTAGAGCTGCTGAATTCAGACTCACAATTTCTCGTGCTAAGTGAGCTTGCTCCCAGAAGTGGATTCCAGTTGAGTTCTGATGTTAATTTTCCTCTGATTTTTCAGTGTGGCCCATAGAGGGTGGGATCCTGGAATCTGAAAATTGTTCCTTGGTCCCTGATCCAGCTGCTGTCAGTTTTGAAAAGTTCTAAAATGACTTGTGTCACATATGTGTCCAGGTATTGGAATGTTCCACAGGACTCACTCTCATCTGGAACAGAGTTTTCCTTCCAACACCAGTCCAGTCCCCCATCCCTTTTGCAGATCTCATCCTTTTGTTTTTGTGTGAGGTTAATGTGTTTTGATTCTTTAGATTGTTAGCTGCTTCCAGAGGCTGTAACACGATAGAGCTCAGTATTTTTTTAAAAGTGGGGCATTGAATTATGTCTGTAAGCTGAGTGATTTTTGCATCTTTAGTGGTTTTGGAATGGAAGATCTGTTTTTGGGGCTATACCTTTTCTCCCTTTAATGTCCTTCTTACGCTTCTAAGTAGATAGTGGTGGTTGTTTAACATCACTGTTTTCATTTCTAGGTAATACGAGGAAACAGTATTATTATGCTAGAAGCTTTGGAACGAGTGTAAATGAACCAGTGGACCCAATTGCAACATGGTTATCCGACTCTTTTTTATTCATTATTGTGTATTCTACAAGAAGTACCCATTTTTTGTGTAATTTTTTAAAAATAAATTGTTAAAACTGGATTAATGTTACTTTTTTTGAAGGATTAATCCAAGTGGTATGAATTTCATAGAGTTGGCATGTCAGAACATTTGACTCTCTTCCCTCCCACATGGCTAATGGTCATGGATAATAGCTGTTGAGCGAACCCGCTTGGTACTTGTCAACATAATCTCACTGAAACTGGAACAGCTTTTCCCAACCTGATATACCAGACAATTTGAAACATTATTGGCCTTGGCTGCTGGGAATTCATGTCCCAAACATCCAGACGGCACCAGGTTGGGAAAGGCTGGACTAAAAAAATCAATCAGTAGAATTCCATTATGTTTCCTGTTCCACTTTAATATCAAAAAGTCATTGTGGACAGTAATAAGAAGTGCATAGAATCACATGCACTGCAGCTGTTCTGCTTAAGATCAAAACTGCTTCTAGCAGGCTTGAAACCACAGTACTCTTAATTGCTATGGCATGTTAGTTGTGAATACTGAGCTAGTATGCTTGTAAGTACAGTACACAACACTGAATACACACAACAAACCAGAACATTGGACTGAATTTCTGTTGGTATGGTGGCATTCTGCATCAGCAAAAATTAATTTTTAATGAAGAAGTATGGCACACATTGTTAGTTTATTTCATTCTGTCTCCCAATATGTATGATTTAGTACATTGTAAAGAACAGTGTCAGGCTGTCTGCAGCATCAAGAGAAACCGGAAAAATAACAGTTCAAGTTAATGCCATCTAAACCTCTGTTTACAGTATTGTCAGGCAAAGGATGTCCCCCTAAGTATTATTGAACTTCAGCTCACAGTGTTCCTCTCCCTTGGCTTAGAGCTGTTAAAAGATGCGCTTCAGCAACATCTGGAGATGTTTGCTCACCCTTACGGGTCTTATAAAGACTATTCTCAAATTGTTTTCAATTCGGAGGAGGTCTGACAGTTCCTTATCAGTTGTCCAAATGTAGAGGAGTTGGCCTACATGTTATAAGCAAGGAACCTGACTTATTGAAAAGCTCAAATGAGAATCAAATTCAGCACATTCATGACTCCTCATGTAACTCATGCCGGTTCTGTTTCCTGAGGGGAAACACTTGGAACACAGGAGATGTTCAAGTAACGTTACAAATTGCTTCCAACATTCAGAAGAAATACTTAGGTGGAACCTGTTCGTCACTGAACAGGATATAGAGAATTTTTTTTTTAAAAAGAAGCCACCTACATAGAGAGTTCTTTTAGAGGAGTTGTCGGTTACTACATAGTGTGCTCAAAAACTTAACATTTTGCTATAGCAGCAAAATAGGCTCAAAATGTGAATGCCTTTGCCAGATTCACACTGTTCTAGGCATTTTCTGCTTTTCTAGCCATGTGTACTCTCTGTCTCAGAGCTCTGTTTTGAGTCTCTCGTGCAAATCTTCTTGATCGATCCTATCCAGCTGATTGTACCAGCGGTGGTGAGCCAGAAGGACGGCATTCTTGGCCGAGATGGCGCTCATCTCCATGGCACTCGCAATCCACTCCATGCTGTTCAGGTAGTACATTCGGTCATGGAGAATGATGGGGGGAGACTTCTCGGGAGGGCTGTAATGAGGGTAGGCCAGCCACTTCTTCTCTTCTACCGAATCGTAGGAAGAGAAGAGCAAGTTCAGCTGCTCCTTGGTCAGAGGCTGAGGGGAAAACACTTTCCAGACAGGAGAGCCTGGGAGTGCACTCATTTGGTCTTGAACAGGAGAGACAATGCCAATGCTGTTGATGAATAGCTTGGGATTCTCCATGGTGAAAACACTGCTTAACTGGAACTGGGAGGGGTCCTGGTAGCCAAAGAAAGAAGCATTGATGTGCCCATGGACAAATGTGGCCACTGTCTGGTGGTAAGGGTTGGCGAAGTCGGGAATGGGTGGTTTGAAGTTGCGAAAGGTGATGTTGGCGATTTTACGGTGCAAGGGGGTAGCAATCAAAATGATGTCGTAGAGATCAGACGTCACTCCTGATGTGGAGTTGTAGGCAACTTCATAGAGCTTCACAGTCTCTCCTTGAAGAAGAAAATAAAGATGATCAAGCAACTCTGCTATTGTTTGCTATGTTTCATCAGTAATAGAAATCTTAATTCTTCAGTGAGCCCTTTACAAAAGGAAATTTATATCCTACATTTTTCCTCAGCCCTAGGACTCAAAGAGGCTTACAAAAAAACTCTAAAAGTCAGCAATTCTATAGCTTGGTTTTCAAGTGCCATTCAATTTTCAAAAGAGAACATGATTCTGGATACAGGAGTTGGCATAGTGTGGACCCTGGATCCCAACCCCCATTTTAAAAAAAGGAATGGCATGATTTTTCCCCTCATCATGCAGAAGGTCCCTGAAACACAAGAAAATGTAAGTTGTGATGATGAGAGTTGGGCCTCAGTTTGCAAATGATTCCAGAGCTATGTCTGGAGCTTGTTTATAATTTATGAAACTGGGAAACTTAGCCTTTAAGTTTCTATTCCTCATTGTTTTCTAGTTCTAGTTGTTTTCTTGTTCTCACTTATGTCTCTGCTCATCCATGGAAGGCAAGCAATCACATCTTCTCTCTGAATCAGCATGTTGTAATGTGATGGAAGTTTTTCTGCTGTCTCTCAAGGAGAATGTCCAGGCAACCTCACCTGTGCGTCCCCTGGGCCGCGTTACTTCCTCCAGAGAAATCACAGTGCCTGGAATCAGCTGGGCTTTTGAAGCGTAGAGAAGGCCAACACATACTAGTTTGTTACCCCCTTCTACTGACCAAAGTGCACTGTCAGCTCCAGCCAAAGATACTGCACCTAACAGAGAAGAAGGAGAAATCAAAGTCCTAGAACAGAAAATGCCCTCCTGATAACAAAGGTAGTCAGGCCTCTCCTGAGGAGGAGGGGAAAAGCAAAATAAAATCTTAAATCAGATATCAGAAGGTGCAAGTACAAAGTCCTTAACAAAATGGCCCCTACTAAAAAGAGAAAAGAAGAGTGCTCTTTAGATTAAGGGTGGTACAATAAGGTTTGGTACTGTCTGTGGTTTCAGGCATCCGCAGGGGGTCTTGGGTAAGGGAGGAACTACTGTATTTGTTTTAAATTTATTTGATTTATATCCTGCCTTTCTTCAAATATGGGACTAAAAGGAGCTTACAATACCCGTATGACACAAAGCACGTTTGGGTTTGCCATGAATAATATGTTTGTTGCCTTCCATGCTCTGGACTTATGAAGGGTAAGTCTAAAAGACTGAGTCCGTCTCAAGCTGTAAAATGTATAGAAGATGCCACTGGGCCAGCATAAGGCAAAGGCCTGCCCATCTCCTGCAGAGAGACAGCAATGGTAAAAATATGGCTGGCATCAGTGAGTGGCATAGGTATATGGGAACGGCAGCCCAGCATTCCCTTCCTCCCTCTGTAACATCAAGTGCTGTTTAACATGGGATCCAAAGACTTGCTCTTTTGTGTCATAGCAACCCTTCCACAGGTATTCTGTGGCTGGTAGAGAGCTGGGGGTGGTGGAAGATCAGAGAAGTGTTTATGTCTCCACAGCCAGGCACAGACCAATGCCATCAGCTGAAACCTCTGGAGGAGACCAGGTGATGTCATCAGTTTGCATCTGGATGCAGACGCATAACCAGCTGCTTCTCCAACCCCCTCCAGCCACAGACTGGCCCTGGCAGGTGGCTGCAGTGGCTAAACAGTGAGTCGGGGGTTGAAAAAAGAGACATGGTATGGCTCTCCCTGTGGAACTGTTATGCTCTGCAATACTGGGTCTCAGTCAATGGCTGATCCACTCCACAGCTGCCCACCCTGCCATAAAGAAAGACGGACCCTTACCCACAAATCCGTTGATGTTGACACCCTGTCCGTAGTTGACTCTCATGACGGGTGTTACCATCTCGTTGATGAACTTCTGGGAAAAGCTGGCCTTCTGCAAAGACTCGTCAATAGTTTGGTTCAGCATCTGAATGAACTCAGACCCTGCGAGGGCATGGAGCAGAGCCTCGTTGGTGCTGAAGGCATAGTTGTGCGACTGATATCGATAGATCCTTGACCCAAAAAGGGCGGGAGGGGGGATATGGAGAGAGGCATTAAGGAATGTGGACCCTGCAGCTTACACCAAAAGGTTCAGGAAGAAATACAACGTAGGTGACTTGGTTTTTCTATTGTTTGGAACACAGTTATTTTTTAAAAAAATAGCTTCTACCTATTAAGTTGCCTTACAAAAACAGCATGGTGTAGTTGGTTTGAGTGTTGGACTAGAATTCCAGGGTTAAAATCCCCAACCAGCCAGGGAAACCCACTGAGTGACCTTGGGCAAGTCACACTCTCTCCACCTCAGAGGAAAGCAAAGGCAAGCCCCCTCTGAACTAATCTTGCCAAGATAACCCTGTGATAGGTTTGCCAAGTTGGAAATGATTTGAAAGCAGACAACAAGAAGTATATCCAGATATTAATTCAGGAATCTTTTGCAAAACCTGTGGGGGAATCTCTTCTCCCCGCTCCTTTGCCCACAAACCAAAGCAGCAAAAAATGCAAGGATGGCACTTCTAATGCTCATTCACAAAAGCTTTCAGAAACAGAAATACAGTGGGAATCATCTAGCCCTCCAGATTTTGTTGGATTGCAGCTTCCAGCATTTTTCAACGTTGCTTATGCTGACTGGACCTGATACGACTTGCTGTCCAACTGTATCTGGAGGGCTACAGGGACCCCCCCCCCAACTCGCATAGTAGAGAGTGAAGGATCAACTTGTTTTACTGCACTCAGCAGAAAGTAACAATCCTCATACATGTTGTTCCTTCTTTGTGGGCTTCCATACAGAACATGTTTTGTGTGGGAACCAGGCTCAGTTAATCTTCATTTTTTAAGTTACATTTCTATCCCTCCCTTTCCTCCAAGGAGCTCATTTGACAAGCCAAGGCCCTCTTTGATAACTGGTGGAGCTTAAAGTTCAGCCAGGATATTTATGGAAGAGGTCCAGGAAAACGATGTCTGCCAGCTGGGAGAAGGCATGGAAGAAGCTCTCGTGGCAGCTAATCAGTGTCTCTCTGGGCTGGAAGGGGTGGAGAGGTGCCCACTGCACAACCTGGGAAAATCTTTTGGGCAAGGTCCTGGCAACTTCTTTGTGTGATGTCACCAAAATGCTAGCACACCCCTCCCTCAAGTTATATTACTCTAATTTACCAAGAGGTTTCCATCCATGGTTCTCTTCCTCTCATTTTATCCTCACAACACCCCTGTGAGGGTGGAGAAGCAGGAGTGACCGGAGAAGCAGGAGTCACCCAGTGGGTTTCTTTGGTTTAATGAGAGCAAAAACTCTGATCTCCCCACAGCTGAACTGCTGCTCTCTGCATGCTCTTTTGGGCTGGAGTTCACTACATTATCTCATCTTTCCAACTACCTTCTGGGGACCTTGAGCTCATATAATTACATTCTGTGAACTGGTTCTTCCATTTGTTCCTGAAACCTCTCAATAGCAAGACAATCTCTTAGCCTGCACGTCTAGCTTTTTACCACCACCAAACTCACAAGCAGAACAAGTACTCGGGCAGTGCACCATTATGTGCTATTTTCTAACATCCTGATCTCAGTAGTAAAAAAAAGCAGAGAACTTCTCAGCTTGAGTTGTTGATTCCTGCAGCAAGAGAGGGTTCAGCTAGAGGCCCTTTGGAAATCCAAACGCTTATACCACACTGATTTCCATGCAACCTCACCCACAATCCCAATTGGGGGTCCCTGCCTGGTCTGTGCCTCCAATTACCTCATAAACTTGTCCAGGATCTCCTCCACCCACATGTACATCCGCAGGGCATTCAGCCCGTAGTACCAGAGCAGCTTCAAGAAGTTCCAGACGGTCGAACTGCTCTCCTCAAAGACAAACTCATCTCCGTTGTAAATGCCAATGAGCCCATTGTGACCGCGGGGAACAGAAAGTCCTGGCAAAAGGGAAACCAGAGTTTGTCAACTGAGAGAACGGTTTCCAAAAGGAGGCAGGAAGAACTTTTTTAAGTATTCCCCCAGCAGCTAAGAGAGAGGGGTAGCTGATGGATACAGTCTATTATAAAAGACCTTAAACCATTATGAGATAGAACAGAGATGGATGGCAGGGTAGGAGGGCTCACCACCAGCAAGCCCAGATACATCCATTTTCACCTGCAGTCCTTCTCAAAATGGTGACAGAAAGTGACATCATTTTACTTCTTGTCACCATTTTGAAATGCTGCAAAAAATGGGGGTATTTGTGTGTAGGGTCTCTGGGGTGATATTTTTGCATGCTTTCACACATGGGGGGCTTTTGTGCGGTTTTGGGCAAATTTAGACCAGGGGGGGACTTGTGGCTAAAAAAAGTGGGCTCAGGGGCTGCATACTATCCGCAATTTGCCTGCTGCCAGGGTAGAGAAATGAATATCACTGTCTGAGTCAGAGGCTTCCCCATTGTTGGCAGTGTAAATTCTATTGGACTAATAATACTAATAATAATATTTAACATTGCAATCAAATGAATCTACTGCAATCTACAGAACAAAAACTACTTAAAAACTCACACCACTAATTTCAGGAGGGAGAGACTAATCTGCATTAACTGAGGAGGGGCACGGGCATGCATAACAGCCCATATGCACTACTCTTGAACTTAACACAGACCTTCTGCGTCAGGCAAAAATGTCCAACCATTTGTGGGGGGAATTCAATGTGCGCACAAGACGACAACAGGACTCCAGCCAGTATTTTGACAGCAGAGTGGCAGCAAATGCCAGTGTAAGCAGAGTGTAAAGAAAATGCAGAGCAGAAAAGCTAACACGCATACTCGGCCAAAAAACGGACCTCCTGTTTTATCCGAAGAAGTTGTAACTGATCATAGATGCAGGAAAAAGAGCCAAGATTGTCATATAGTGAAATACAAGTAATGGGAAAAAAAGACATTTGCTTCTAGTCTACAGGATACCTTACCCAGTTCTTTGACAAAATGCTTCATGTGCAAGTTGAGGGGGTGGATGACAGCTCCTCCTGCTTCATAGTTTTTCCCTTCCAGGCTGACTGTAGCCAGACGGCCGCCCACCTCGCCTCGCTCAAATATGTCGATCGAGACATCTTTGCCAAACTTCTGGCGCAGAAAATAGGCAGCTGAGGTGCCCCCAATACCTGCTCCTATCACACCTGAAAACAAGATGAGTTATCTTGTATTAATTCCTTTTCACAATCCCCAACAATTTTTGTCCCCTGCCCCCAAGGATGCCCTAAAGGCTCCAGACACCATGCAAATTTATTTATTTCTATATTTCAGGGTGAAATACTGTGCACACTACTGCCAAACTGCCCAAAAACGCAGTGGTTGAACCTAGTTCATAGACACAGTTGCTTCTTCCTGCCATCCCTAGCACAAGCAGGATCAGTTCATGCTTTTAATGATATTTCTTAAATAATAATTTTTGAAAAGCTTCTGTTCCATAATTCTGTTTTTCAATTTGTGCCTTGTTCTAACCTGTGCTGTGATCCACCTTTGGCCTCACTTTGGCAGAAAAGGAGGATATAAATGATGTGAGTGAATCAATCGTGCAGGAAAATTAAAGAGACTGGTTTGCGTGTCTGAACTGGCCTTACTGTTACTCACTTAACTCTGTTTTAACATTTACTTTTTTTCTGTGTCCTTAACTTTATGGTAAGCATTTTACTTTGCATCTTGAGTCCCAGCTGGAGAGGGGAAAGGTAGGGTATAAATGATGATGATAAGAACAATGATAGAAGCGGCCCAGCAAGATTGTCCTTTTTAGTCCCTTGGGAGGTTTTAAAAGAGTTATCAACTGAATATCTGTCTTCAACCAAACTGAGGATGTGCACTTTGGATACCTCACAGTAAGCCCCCCCCCAACTTCCTTTTGTAGGGATCTCCTGCTTTTCCACAGACCGCTTTTCCACAACCTCCTCTTTTGTCCCTTTTCAATCATAACCTGAGCCCATACGCTGTATTTGATAACGTGGTTCATTCTTTCGACTTATTTCACCATGTTTCCAGAGCTTCCATGTGCAACTACGGCCACACACTCCTTTCTCTCCCAATTGACTGTGTAATTTAGCTTTTGCACACATTTGCAAGTGATACGTGGTACATTATTTATGGTTTTTTGGCAGCCATAATGGACTTGAAAGTTAAAGAAAAACTGGACTCTACAGATCAAAGATTTCCAGTTTTTGAAAGTGCCCCTGGCAGCCAGCATGGTGTTGTGATCTGAACATTGGACTACGACTCTGGAGACCAGAGTTCAATTTGCCTTTGCTCAGCCATGGAGACCCACTGGCTGACTTTGGGGGCATCATGCACTCATCCCCAGAAAACCCTGTGATTGGGCCACCTTGGGGTCACCATAAGTCAGAAACTGTTTCCCGGCACACAACGCCTCGTCCTTAAAGTCTTAAATCAGTGAGAGACGCCTATAAATGATTCTTGTCTTATTCAACACCCCACTGGCACGTCTGACAAACGCCTCCAGAGACACACCAGTCCTGGGCATGTTCGTCTGAAGAGTTTTGAAAAGTTCCTTCTTTACGTAACAGCTTTCCATATCCCTAGCCAAATCATCCCTCAGGAACCCTTTCCAAGATCTGGTGATCTGGAACTGCTCATAATGACTTCAGTAGCTGTATTCCCCAGTACATGAGCAGAAGATCACAGGCTGCAGGGGGGAAAGAAGAGTGCACGGTTTGCTGTGGAGTACAGCGCATGTGAAATCCAAGCTCTGGCACAAAGTCCAGAGAAATTCCCTTCTTCTGAGGACCTGGGCGTAAGCCTGGGCTTGTGAAACAACAAGCCCTGTGTACCCACTGAACTGCTTTGTCCTGACTGGGTTTTTTTAAATGTATTTCATTATCCGTCTAAGCTGTGGCGTTGAATGGCCATTTCCGCACTAGCCTGTTATAGCGCGATGATTCCACTTTCAACCTCCTCTGGAATCCTGGGGTTTGCAGTTTCGGGGGGGCCGGCCGGCCCCTCCCGAAACTGCAAACCCCAGGATTCCAGAGGAGGTTGAAAGTGGAACCATCGCGCTATAACAGCCTAGTGCGGAAATGGCCAATGAATAAATCTAAAGCCTGCGTGTCTCAGCAGAGCTTAAGCAAGTTGCTTTTAGGGAGATTACAGGCGGTATCTAAGCCCATCACCAGCACCATGGCCCCTTTGGGGAGGAGAGAGACAAAAAAATCCCTCCGGATCTTTCAAAGTTCTGAGTAGAACTGCAACACAGTGGCCAAGGTGGCCGGCAGTGGGGCAGTTACAGTCCCCAAGAGTAACTTTTCCAAGTCCTGCGGCTGCTGCTTTTAAACACAGGTTGTTACCTGCCTTGCGTTCCTACGAGGAAAGGTGAACCTTAAGGAATCTCTTTTCTCCCCTTACTGTCGTGATCATCCACCCAGCCTGGTAAACTCTGAAAGTACCGAAGTATTTTAATATATATATTTTTAAAGCCCTCTTTCTTTCCATCCTCCTCTAACTGAAGCTTTGAATCCCTCCCTTCCGAGTCCTCCCCCCAACCTTAGTTCCTTTTTTGGAGTCGCGAAGGCGCAGGGCTCCTGAGCGCGTGCAGAAAGCCCTCCTGGAGGAGTCAGCCACCCTCTGCACCCCTCCCTCCTTGGGGGGCCTCCTTCCCTCTTTTAAGGAGAAAACAACAACGACAACCCTGCAGAGAGGGCCACGCACAGAGAGGGGGGCAGGAGACCCCGAGACCCCCCTCCCCAAACTCGTACCTATCCTGGCGGGCGGGCGGCGCAGCTCGGCGGACGCGGCGCCCCGGCGAGGCGCAGAGGCGAGGAGGAGGAGGAGAGCGAGGAGGGGGCCCGGGAGGCGAGGAGTCGCCCGCCCGGCCATGGCGCCGCACCGGCAGGGAAAGCGGCCGGGCAGGGAGCGGGGAGGCGGGCGGGCCTGGCTCCGGCTCCGCCCGGCGCAACAGCCGCCTGGGTCGCGGGAGGAGCGCGCGGGAGGAGCGGCCGGGCGCGTCATGGTGCGTAATTGCGCACGAGGCGCCCCGCCGGGCAGCCCCTCTCCGAGCCCCTCTCGCGGGCCGTCTGGAGCCGGAGGCGCTCCTCGCCGGGGAGGGGGGCAAGGGAGGGCGTGGCCCCCCTCCAGGGAGCCCCCGGGGCCCTCCCGCTGGCTGCCCCTCCTGCCCCCAAAGGTCCAGCGGAGACCCGGGGTCGGGGAAAGGAAGGCCAAGCGGACCTCCTCCAGGCACCGGGTCCCCTCTGGCCTTGGGAGCTGGGCAGGGTCGGTGCTTGGATGGGAGACCCCCAAGGGCTGCCAGGCTGAGTAGGGTCTGTTTCAGGGGAGGGGGCTGGCCGAGGATTCCTGGCCTAAGAGAACCCTCCGAGAAGTTGGAGAGGGTCGCCAACTGGATGTGTAGACTGCGCATCTTCCCGCACTACACTCTTAAAGCGCGATGATTCCACTTTCAACCTCCTCTGGAATCCTGGGGTTTGCAGTTTCGGGAGGGGCCGGCCGGCCCCTCCCGAAACTGCAAACCCCAGGATTCCAGAGGAGGTTGAAAGTGGAATCATCGCGCTATAAGAGTGTAGTGTGGAAATGGGCTGTGTGTGTAGACTGGTCCCCACTATTTTTCCTCTCTTCCCCTTCCCACCCCACACTTTTCTCCCAAACATTGTGCCACGTGTTCCTGTTGGCTGGAGGAGTCTCAGGCAAGAGTGGTAGTGTCCATTTATGGACTTGCAAATTAAACTATATTATATTCAAGGCTAACTTTTTAAGCCTTCTTGGAAACTTTTCAAAAGGCGACAGGCGGCCTGGAGACAGCCGTTCACACACACGCAGTGAAAGATCTGGCTAAAACCCCTAAAGGTCCCCGATCCCCTAGGTGCTTCCTGCTAAGCAGGGTCAGCCCCGGTTGGTGTGTGGATGAGAGACCCAGAGGCTGTAAGGCCATATTTTTGGAGGAAGAAATATAAAGAAGAAAAGTTTCATGGGGAGGCCATAAGTCGACAGACGGCTTGATAGGTTTAATAGAACTAATGGAATTCAATGGAAATTAGTGGAATTTAATCAATTAAATAATCAAATAAACAATCAACCAGTTAAATAATTAAATAAATAATTAAACGAAATAATCGATCAATTAAATAATTAAATAAACAATTAAATAAACAACCAATCAATTAATTAAATAAATAATTAAACGAAATAATTACATTAATAAATTAACAAATTAGTTTTGTTTTTTGGGGGGGGGGGGGCAGGGTATAAATGAAGCTGCCTTAAGAACGCAATGGCTTATACACCGTGCTGTGGTCATTGGGCACTTGGGAGGGGTCGCTAAGTGCAAGATAAATATCTTGTGTTCATATTAAATATGTTTATTCGCATGCTGTTGTTCTCTTGCGCATCATCGGCCATTGCAGAGTTTCTCTCTATAAAGCTCTTTTTGCAGACTGGTTTGCAGCTGCGCCGCTGGTGTAGTGGTATCATGCAAGATTCCCATTCTTGCGACCCGGGTTCGATTCCCGGGCGGCGCAGAAGCCTCTTTTTATTTCCAGGAAATGCACCTTTCTTATCTCAAGACGTCATCAATCCCAAGAAAATATCTTGAAGCAAAAAAAAAAGAGTGAGGTTCATTAAATTTTAAAATAAAGGAATATTATAAATGACAAAGAGGGAAGTTTTAGAAAAAAAAAAATTAACGCCAGTCCCCAACACGCATGCGCTAAGTGGAACTCTCGCGAGGTCAGCAAGAGAGCCCGCAGGGAAGGGACTCGGATTGGCGGGGGTCAGCCGAAGAGCGCATGCGCCCGCGCACGCCGTCCCGCGCGCGACGCCGCCGCGCATGCGCCTTCCCTTCCTTTCCGTCGGCCGGCCCGGGGCCTTTCTGCCCGCCAGCGCCATCTTGAGAAGAGCGGACGACCGGCCGAGGAAGCGGGGGCGGGGAGGGGAGTTTCGTTGTCTCCGCCGCGCCGTCGGGGGCGGAGGAGGCGGCGGCGGCGACCGGGACGAGGAGGCGCGGCGGGCCCGAAGGCGACGAGGACGGGAGGCCTCCCCTCGCGCGGGCGGGGGACGGACGGACCCTGCGCGGCGGCAGCGGCTGCTGCGACCACCCCTGAGGGACAGCACCGGCGAGGCTGGGAGCGGGTGGCTGAGGGGGAGCCGCCGTCGCCATCGCCGTCGCCGCCGCCATGGAGGACGAAATGCCCAAAACCCTGTGAGTCGGGGAGGCTGCGGCCCCTCGGAGGGCCGGCGGGTGGGAGAAGGAAGAAGGGAGGGCCGGCCACGTTGCTCCCTCAGGACAGCGGTCGCGATCCCTGGGCCCCCCGCCGCCCCTTTCCGTCGTTAGGCCAGAAAGAGGGGCTTCGCTGGGTAGACGTCTCTCCCCGCCCCCGTTTCCTTGGCGGCTGCTTCTTATTCACAGCCAAAGATTTTAGTAGTAATAATAATAATTAAAAAAATAACACCTTCTGTCCCCCTCCCCCCCCATTAAGACCAAGAAGAGCGGCCTCGGTGGGTAAATATCCCCCCCCGTTCCCTTAGTGGTTGCTTGTTATTTACCACCAAAAATTATAAAAATAATAATTAAAAAAACCTACCTTTTCTCCCCCCCCCAGATAAGACCAGGAAGAGGGGCCTGGGTGGGTCCGTATTTCTCTCTCACCCCCTCTTCCCTTAGCTTCTGCTTATCTCTGCCAAAAGATTATTGAAATAATTTTTTTAAAAAAATCTTACCTCCCCCCACCTCGGTGGGTAAATATTTATTTCTTGAGCTTGGGGAAGAAAAGGGGCGCCCTCTTTCTCTCCCCCACCCCACACAAGTAGTAAAATGAAATAACGTTTGTTTTTTTAAGGGCCTCCCCTCTTACGTGGCCGCCCCAAGAGCGAGTCTGGCTATTTATCCCATTGAACGGAAGTTGGTGGGATTTGTGTACCACGCTAAGCATCTTTATGTTTGTGGTAGGCATATGCTTTTCGGAAAACAAATAATGAAAGAAAGCCCTGCAATAACCGTCCTCCGGAGGTGCTGAACGGGTTAAATGGCTGTGGGTCGGTTATTGTGTTCTTTCAGTGCTGTTCAAGAAGTGGATTAAAGCCCATGAAAGTTCACACTAAAGTAAGTCAGTCTTAAGGATAGGTTCCATTTCCCCTTCCTTTTTAAGATGGAGTGCAATCAGCCAGAGAGGCTTATGGCACATAGAATCATAGAAATGGAGAGTTGGAAGAGACCCCCAGGGGCCATCCAGTCCAACCCCCTTCTGCCATGCAGGAACACCCTCACAGCCCTCCCTTGGACAGATGGCCATCCAGCCTCTGCTTAAAAACCTCCAAGGAAGGAGACTCCACTACACTCCAAGGCAGCCGATTCCACTGCACTTTGGAGATTAATTTTGACCCAAGCTTCCTTGGCCTATGGCAGTGGTTTTCAAGACGTTTAATGTGGGAGACCAGCAGTTTTCCCCCAGTGGGCCCAGCACTGGTGCCCTGTTTGTTTCCATTGGCTACAGTTTGTTTCCTTCTTTCCTGGAAACCCTTCAGGTACCAGGAGCAGATGGCTCAGGGAGAGGCACTGGTCCGTGAATCACCACTTGGAGTAACACTGGGCTTCATCAGTGGGATGTAGTTATGAAAAGCATGTAAAACGTGTTCGCTTTTGTTCTTGCTGGAAGAGGCAAGTGTGGGAAATCCCACCCCACCCTAAAAGGTGGCATATGAGGTTTGTTCCCCTCAATTTTATTTTCACAGAAATCTTATGAGACAGTTGAGTTCGGAGAGAGAGACAGACTTTAGGAGTGGGGCTTGAGATTAGTGATGTGAACCCTGGTCTCAGTTGTCACAGCATAGAATTTAATCACTTCTGGGTGTCCTTTTGTTTAAGAGGTAAAACAACTCCCAAATACAACTAACAGACTAGCAGGTGGGCTGGAATCCTCCTAAAGTATTGCTTAGTGCTATCAACAATTTGTCTGGCACTTCATGAGTTGCTAGAGATCATGTGAAGGGGGATGTCAGCTATGAGGATTTGTAATTTGGCATGAGAGTAACAAAAACTATATTGATTGATTCAGTTACCTTTAGACTTGATTACAGTAGAACCCCTTGTGTGTGGAAGACTCCATCTTTTTTGTGTTTAAAGGGAGTTAAACATGAGAGAGTGTTGAAATGGCATCCTTCATCTGCAGTTTGAAGGAATTTTGCCATTTCATTCTACTGTATGTGTAGACTGGTCCCCACTATTTTTCCTTTCTTCCACTTCCCACCCCACACTTTTCTCCCAAATATTGTGCCACATGTTTCTGTTGGCTGAAGGAGTGTCAGGCAAGAGTGGTAGTGTCCATTTATGTACTTGCAAATTAAACTATATTATATTCCAGGCTAACTTGGAAACTGTTCAAAATAATCCAAATAGATTTGTTAGATTACTGGTTTGGACTGACCTGAGGGAGTTTATCCCACTTTTAAAACAGGCACTGGGGACCTGTTTGCTTTCGTCTGTTTGGCTAGAGCTCTGCATAGTTTGGAGTCTGTCTATCTAAAGCTTTTCCCTGGATGGGCATATGCCCAAATGGTTCTGTAGGTATCCTACATCTTCTGGGGCAGAATAGATGATGACTACAGAATGGACCTTCATACTGATGGTGCCAGGCTGCTTTTCCCAGGGATACTCGCTTGAAGCCTGCTCTAGGGTCCTCTATGATCACTCACCTGTATTTCTGTCTTTCCTCTTTATTTCCTGCCTTTCTCAGTTTGGCAGTGGAACCAGTTCCCTAGATGGGGTTTCCTCTGGGTGTCTTCAAAAAGAGCCTGGATACCTCTCTGCTGCCAGGAATGCTCTAGCTGCACAGAGCTGTAGGTTGATCTTGATGGCCCACGGGGAACCTGCCAGTTCTTAGATTGTATTAAAACAATATATAGTACAAGCAGATCATTTAGTATTAGATTTAGCAGGGATGCACTTGAAAAACTAAGGACATCACTTTTTTTGTGGAGGCCTCACATTTCTGGAATGCCCTACCCCAGAAATTCCATATGGCTCATCTTTGCTGGCCTTCACAGGGGTAATAAACACATATTTATTCCATTTTGTTTTCTGCTGACTTTGGTATCCTGTGCTTTTAATTGAAGTTATCTCTGCTGCTATCTTGATGGTTTTTATAAAGCATGCATTGCATTTTAGAGAATTATTTGATTAGTTATTTTGTATTTTAAAATGTATTAGGACTTACTTTGGGGGTTTGACCCTGGAAAATGTACATAATTTTTTTTTTTTAAAGAATGGTAAATTTCTCTGCTCAAGGGGTTCAAGTCCTTTGCCTCAAAAGACCTTAGTGAGAGTGTTGCTGGGTAACTGTGAGCAGGAACTTCTTGAGAACCAAACACTTAGGCCCTGTCTTGGCTCAGAGGTCTTCAGTGGACTTACTGCGTTGGCCCCAGGGTGTCACCAGGGAAGGCCAGCAGTGAAGTCTGCCTGAATAATGTGAGCAGACTGTTGGCACCATATTATTTTTGTTTTTGATACTACATTTGCATGTCACATTGAAGCAATCTTTTTAAGCTGCTTCAAGTGCCTATCAAGTCTGTACAGCAAGATGTATATATTCCCAATTATTTAAATGTCATGTCAGCCTGGCCAGTATGCAGATAAGGATTGAATAAGTTATGGTTTGTTCACAGCTCAGTTTCTGATCTAAACCAAGATGCTGTTCTTAGTCCTAACTGTTTTCTGTTTTTCAGCAGCACAGCCTCCCTTTAAGATTTGTTATAATACATAGTGAATAAATCACACACTGAAAATATTAATCATTATCTTCATTGCCATCCATCTTTTAGAGCTTGGGGACATGTGCAAAGGAACATTGATCGTAAATTATTTTCTTCTTAAGTCTCCTCTGTAATTTTCCAGTGTGCAAAAAATGTTTTAGTAGTGAAGACTGTTACATAATCTCTTGTTTACAAGATCTTTGGGGGGCAGAGGAACCCACAGAGCATTCCCTCCCCCTAAAGTGTATCTGTTATTTTTCCCTCCAGAAGTAGTTTTGGTTACGGTAATTTTTCTCTCTCATTCAAATAGTTGCAGGAAGGCTCAAGTCCCATTTCAGGGGAAGTAAAAGTGAGAGGAAAGAGTTTGTGCCTTTTTCTTTCTTTTTTATTTATTGGGGTGTTAGTGTCTTTTGGGGATAGTACATTGTGTGAAAAGGAGGGAAATCATATATATGGTTTCTTTCAGAACAGTTCTGTTCATCTCATTAATCTGGTTAGTTGTTCATGCATCACCAAATTTAAGAGAATGATCCCTTGGGTATTTGTTAAGAAGCACTGATACATAACATGCCACAAAGAAATACTTGTACTATATGTTTAGGAATTTCTTTGAATACACATCTTATCTCCTTTTTGGCTTTCTTTCTTCTTTCACTTTTTTGTTGATACAGTTTGGTAAACCATTTGTGAAATGTGAAGACTTTCTTTCACACTTCCTTATTTAGAATAGGAAGGCAGAAAACATACCTTTAGTTTTAAGTACCCTCATCCTGTGGTTACTGACTGCGTGTAAAAAGCCACATTGATGACCTAACTTTGTGCCTTTTGTTTGTTGCTGATCCTCATATTTGACTTTTTCTGGAATTGAGGGTAAATATTAATTCTAATTTATGGTACAAACACAGTTTGACAATGTAGCAAGGATTTAAATATTTTAGTACATGACATTGTATAAAGACCTGCGCTTTCAGTATTTTGTTGTGTTTATCCTCCTAAGATTCATGAAAGGTAAATACAGAAAGCACAGTTCAGTGGTTATGGATTGTGAAGCAGTGTGGCAGCTTTCAGGCATACAAAGTATTACTCATGTTTTGACATCTAAAGTTCAAATGCCCATTCTACATTTTAAAGGAATGCCAAGAACAATGTATTTGGAATTTAGTTCATCTGGAATGCTTTAGTTGTGTATTCCTTCATAGCAGGGAGTTGGACCAGATGGCTGTTGTGCTCTTTTTCAACTCTGAGATTCAGGGATACTATGAAATATCTTGAAGTTGGTGTAGGGTCCAGTCCCAGAGGGAAGAATGGGTTTTCCTGCCTAATTCAGAAGAAAATATCTCCACTCTGATTGGGTCCCTAGCATCAGCTATATAATGCATCCCACACGGCTGCATGGGACTTCCATGTCATACATTGATGCTTTAGCTGGCTACTTGCTAGTGGAGTTACTGGGCTTGTTAAAGCATTTTAGTACTGTTTATCAATGTGAAAATAGCAATATGTGTCAACTCAAAACAAAAAACCAAATATAAACAGTAGTATTTAATCAGCTGTTGAATTCAGAATAAAAAAGCAAAATTTTTACTTGGAAGGGTAGAAGGCCCTTCCAGAAAATTCAGGCCTGTGAGAGAAAGGGGTTCTCTTCTATTAAAATCTAAACTGTTCTGCATTTACAATAGGATATATTTATAGAACCTCATTGGCACTTCTTAGTTATTGGTCAGAAGCATGTTGGGTGGGTGTATTTTCTAAAGTAATGAAGATGTAGGAATTTGGGGTTTTAAAGATTAGAAGCAAAACCTTGAATTGGGTCTGGAGTCAAATCTGTAGTCTGTATAGCTGCTTTAAAGTAGCCCTAGCCAGTGCAGCCAGTTTTAAACTGTCCTGAGTCCATCAACCATTGGGCTGCCACCTACTTCGCAAGGTGAAATTTCTCAGGTATCTTCAAAGGCAGTCTCATGTAGAACATATTGCTGCAGTCCAGTCTAGATTCTAACAAAGCATTAATGATGGTGATCAGATTCCTATCCTTGGCCACAGCTGGTGAAAGAAACTCTGAGCCTCTTTTCAGCCAGGATTATCTAGAATCAAATCTGGGTTCAGTGGTATGCCCATAAGACAGGCACATCGTGATTCCTACTAGGAGTAGCTTAAAATTTTTTGAGTTTGCAAGTTTTGTCCAAGGTGTTACCATTTTTGATTAACACTGAAAGCAAGCAGGGCAAAGGGAACAGTTTTCTTTTTCCTCACTTCAATTTGAGATTTATGCCATTAATACTCACTCTTAAAGGTAATTAGAAAAAGAGACAAATGATACAGAAGATTTGTGTATAACCTGGAAACAGGACAGACCCATACTATTGATTTTCCTGATTTTTGGAGTAGGTATTTCAATAGTACAAGAGTTTGGCTGCTTGCAGTATCCTTTAGTAATATTAGTGGTGAGAAATGCTTGGTTCCTCTGGCACACATTTTCATTCAGTCTTTCATCCTCTTCTCTCTTGTCTTCTGAACATCCTATTACTTCTACTACTACTACTGTTAATATTATGTTTATTTTCACACACTTGGCAATTGATGCAGTTGCTCTCCCCTTTCATTAAGAAAGTCCAGCTGTGAAAATTTGAGACTGGAATTTGAATGTGTCTAAAACTTAGATCAATTTTCCAGGTATGTGGGAAATCTATCAAGAGATGTTACTGAAGCCCTAATTCTCCAGCTGTTCAGCCAGATTGGACCATGCAAGAACTGCAAAATGATAATGGATGTAAGTTTCCTGTGCACTGCCCATACAACTTTGTTTATTGGGACAATCTGAAAGTAAAATAAATTAAAATTATACAGAGATTGCTATTTTATAGGGTTTTGTTAAAGTATGAAACAGGGGTGTTGAAGATTTTAATGAGGTTGGGCAGGTTCAAAGTGTTTCATGGTTTGTTCTTACTCTTGAAAATGTTGTGATATTGTGAAAAGAGATGGAATGAATTCAGCTCAAGAGTTAATGAACAGGTAGTAGAAGCTAAGGAAGAGTGGAAAATAAAAGCGGTACATCACGCTCCAACATGTCTACTTAGAAGTAAGCCCTGTTGAAGTCAGTGGGATGTTTCTGTGAATAAAAGAAGCATAGTCTTAAATTACCAGTGCATGATCTATAAGGTCTAAAATTTACACTTCATTTTCAAATCAGTTTCATTTGGCTTAGGGGCCCTTTTACTTTAGTGGAGCTACTTTTTTTCCCTAGTCCTGTGCATCAAAGGAGAGTAACTAAGGCCATTTCTGCACGACATTGTTATAGTGCTTTTATCCCACTTTTCAACCTCCTGTGGAATTCTAGGGTTTGTAGCTTACTGAGGCCAAAGAGCTTTCTGGCTGAGAATTCCAAAGGCCCCTCCCTAAACTGCAAAACCTGGGATTCCATAGAATGTTGAAAGTGGAATAATAGCACTGTAACTGTGTAGACCGAAAATGGCTTAAGCCTAGGATTGCGCACTTGACAGAAATGTTTGTAAAACAAGTCTGATACAGAGCAGGAAAGACTGAGCAGCGGCCTCCTGACAACATATGTCTCTGTTCACACAGACAGCTGGAAACGACCCATATTGTTTTGTGGAGTTTTATGAGCATCGTCATGCGGCCGCAGCTTTAGCGGCTATGAATGGACGGAAGATAATGGGTAAGGTAAGCTCTTGGTGCTAAAGAGTGAGGTGGAACAGAAATGTGGACTTAGGTATGGATTGAACACCTTGTTTTTTTACAAGAAGACACTACAAAGGTAAAATACCATCCTGTTTTAATCCTTGTCTATAGCTGGACTTCAAACTTAAAAGTTTGAGCTTTACAACAACAATAACAACAACAACAACAACTCTTATGCTAAAGCTACACAATGGCTTCACAGGATAAAAAAAGCAGTGAAATGTTGTCATGAAAAAACACGATAATGGGTGTCATCATCTATTGTCTTAATTTTCCCAGAATTTAAAATGAATTGCCCTGGCAAAGCAAGAAAGCATAAAGTCACCTTGTCGTTTACTTCCGATTGCCTGATTCCACTAGCTTCATCAGTGTGAGGACTTTACCACACACTTTTGATCAAATAAGTCAATTATTCGTCAGATATGTCAAAACTGTATTTTAAATGTAATAGCCTAAGTCCGGAGTGACACAGGGGATCTCATGGAACTTCTTTCCCTTACCTTGCAGCCCTTCGTGGTACCTCAAAACTAGTTTGCTAGGCTCTGCGTGTGCACACATGTGTATGCATGAATAGAGGAAGTGTCCCAACCCTCTGGAGACATTTTTGGGGGTGCTGGAGGGGGACTGCAGTACATACTGGAGGTTCTCTTCCCCCTCTTTTCACTGGACTCAGCTGTTCCATGAACAGAAATCCAGCCTTGGATGCAGCCTGCCATGCCAAGTTAAACTGTTCTTGGGGATTGTGGGCTAAGTAAGCCTCTGTTAAAACTTGCAGGAATATAATTTTAGTATATTGCCATTTCTAGGAGGTCAAAGTGAACTGGGCAACAACCCCCAGCAGCCAGAAGAAAGATACCAGCAGTAAGTCCCTCATGATTCTATGTAATTATTCTTTTATTTGCTCAAAAGTGTTTTTAATGTTAAGTAATAACACATCATGCAAGTATTTGCCCTATTGTTTTGATCATTATCCTAAGATATTATTTAATGTGTTTGTGTTAATAAACTTAAGAACAAATCTAATCTTTGTCATCAGGTAGTACCGTTGTCAACACACTGCGTTCACAAGGTAATTGTATCTTCTTAAACATAAAATGAAATCTCTCAGGGGTATTCACTAACCGCCTGAAGCTATTTTGGGGGGGTAGTTCTATTGTCACCAGATTTCTCCCTCCTCTCTCAAATGGATCAGGATGTGGACTTGTTGCTGACTCTTAAGCCCTTTGACCTCCCCATTCAACTCCCATTTGATGTAAGAGTTATTTCCCTCTTTGTGAGGGCAAGACTGCTAGCTTCCTTCACGGCTGCTGTCTTAATGAGGCACCATAAAAGTTCCTTGCTGCAGCATATCCGTTGTTCTTCCAACTGGATCCTTTTTCCTTTCTGCTGCTAGGCAACCCAGTGTGTTGCTTCTTTACCTGTCTGGCCTTAGAGCTTTCAAGGCTTTGCGGGGAGAATTTAACCAGACTCTTCCCAAGGTGTTATTGTAAAGTGTCCTGTGTGTGTGTGTGTTGAAACCAGTATAGAGGTTGTGATAATTAAAGTGAGCTTTAGGTGGCTATGAAGAAAGTCCTTAGATTTGACATCTTTGTTATCAGCATCTTATATAAATCGCTCTAACATAAATTATTGAAGGGATTACTGTTTCCGTTCTGTTGCCTTCAGTCTTAGTTCACTTGCTCATGGATATCACATACTTTGAATTCACATGGATTCACATGGTGTAAAGGCTGGGCAACCAAAACTGTTGGCTTTTCAGAAAACTGTCAAATGCTTTAACATCAAACTGTTGCAATGCAAGGTATCTTTTTGACTGTTCTTCACAAAATATGTCTTAAGATAGAGCTGTTCGTAGCTTACGTTATCCATACTGGTTTGTGTAAGCCTTACTCTGTTTTGCTCATGGAACCAGTAGACATTTAGCTCAGTTTCTTAAATGTGTGTATAGACTATAAATGCTAGTGTTACAAAATAAGCTATAATGTAATTTTTTACTTTGAATTAAGTGAATATAGTCCTCACTGAAATAACTACTTTTATCAATTTCAACGAATACTTTAATAACGAAATAAATGCTAGTTAATGGTAGTTGTACTGGTGTACAGTCATAGCTGATGATGCTTTTATCTTAAGCAGTTATGTATTTTGGTATTTGATAGGTAAAACAATTCTAGCTCTCATGTAGTTTCCAAATGTATGGAAATTGATACAAGTCTTTTAAAAAAGAAAGTACCCTGTATTTCCATGAGTACTCTGCAAACTTGTATACTTTTTCTCTTTTTCTCGATAAGACCACTTCCATGTCTTTGTTGGAGACCTCAGCCCAGAAATTACAACTGAAGATATAAAAGCAGCTTTTGCACCATTTGGAAGAATATCGTAAGTAATGTCTTATGTGAGATACAGGGGGCAATGTAGTATTGAACAGAATGTGGTGAATAGTGTCAGATGTCACAGGTTACTTTTAGTAACTTTTAGTAACCTCTGAGATAATCCGAGGCTATCAGATAGTTCATTTTGGGTCTATTAAGTATGGATATCTTAGTCTGCACTTTAGGAGATTTCTGTACTTTTCATGTCATATTAATAACTTACTTTCATGTCTGGGTGTCCATCTCATTACTGTTAATTATTAGACATTTGAGAATGGGTTTTCCAAGGTAAAGCTGGGAGGCTTCTGACAGTATGAAGGAGCTGTGTAGTCTCATTAAAGCAGCTTTAGTATGGATCAGCTTTCATTGGAGTTACAGCATGAAAGTTTTGGGTTTTTTGTGAAATGGGTGCTGTGTTGAATAAAACATAAACTGCCGGTTGTCCTGCAGTGTAGTTCCTTGCTTCAGTACTCATCACACCTTGGTGGGTATGCAGGAGTGGACATAACCAGTTGTCTTGTTTCTAGAGAGAAACATTTCTTGAGGACTTGGTGGTGAGTCCTGGTAATGGCTAGCCACTGTGGCACCATAACCTTTGGATATATTGTATAGTGACTCTAATTTGAGCCTTCATCACTGCTTCAGTGATAATTACAACAGCTTGGCGTGGGGGGAGCCTTCCAGCTTTCACAATCCTCCCCATTGGCCATGCTGGGTGGGGGTCTGATGCCATCTGTAGGCCAAAATTCCTTTGGGGAACTTGTTGTTCCCCATACATCCTCAAAGTCTGGCTTGAATTTTTTATGGAGATGATGATGGCAACCTAGGAAAGTATCTCTTCTTTTGGTAAGGCTGTGCAGGCTGCTGAGATACAGGTGGGGAGGTAGTGTTTTGTCTGTGGGTCATTCTTTTCCATCTTTCTGACTCCTGTGAAGCTTACATCAAAAAGGTGCTGGAAGGTTGTTCATAGTACAAAGCAGTATCATGTGTGAACGATCTTCTGTATAGATAGTCCATGGGACTCCCAATCCTCTGTTGGCAAGTGAGGGAAAAGTGGACAAAGGCAGCCAACCTTCCTTTTCCCAGGGTCTTTTGCCACTGCATGTATCCTGGAGTGAGGCCTCCCTGATTGTTCCATTTTATTTGCTCTTCTCTGGTTCAAGGCCTAACACATCCAGCAGGAACCCACTCAGTTCCTCACACCATCAGCCAGAGCTATGATGGGTGACCTCTCTTGGCTCACTTGGAGGAGGAATGAGGACCCATTGCTGAAGTATTTCCATCTCTAAATGTTTCCTGATTGCATCAGTGTTTTAGAAAGGATAACACACACAAAAATCCAGCTGTGCCCTAGGGCTGCCTAAAGATTTGACACTTAGCCTTCCAAACTGACTGCTGCAAGCCTTTATCATTGTCTGCCACATTGGGTGGAGCAAAACATTTGGAGGGGCCCTGTCCTAAGGTTTGTTTAAGCCTAGCAGCTTTTGCTGAGTTCTTCCAATTTCTAGTTCAGCAAAGCTGGCAGCTACAAGGATTCACAGCTACTGCTGCAAGGCTACCTGGTCTTGGATGTTTTCCAGAGCACTGCAGGTTGCTGACATGTTTTGAGAACAAGCAGTGTTGAGAAGGGAAGGGAGAAGAACTTAAAAACCTACAGCAATATTAGATAGTGGTTATCCTTGCTAGCCTTTTCTCTTAAGAAGAACTCTGTCTTTAAATTTGTCACATGCTGAGGATTAGAAGTAAGCAGGGTAAGTAAAGAAGTTCTAATCATGTTTATAAATGCCAAGGTATTTCAACAGTGAAGGTAACAGCTGGGAAGTATTGCTACTGTATAAAAGTGTAACATGAACTATAGATCATGAGGAGCCTTGTCCAAGGAAATAATTTAAATTTTATATCGCATCTAAACAGAAGCATCAGATTCATAGATCTTTTTCATGAAATTTTCTGTGCGGCCCCCAGTAGTGAAAAGATAGTCATACACATGACAATTTTTTTTCAGTCATTATACCAACTGTCTCTGGATGCCTAAAATATAGTGGGAATAGGCCTGTATATTTGCTTTCTCTTATACAGGACTTCAGGGAGAATAAACTTAGATTGAAAGGGTGTGGACAGATGGGCAAGCCATTCTGTCCTAAGAAGTTCTCCTTCCGTGAGTTGGAACCTACCACAGCCTGTCCCAGTTTTGTTAACATTTATCTTCAGTTTGTGAGGCTGAAATCCCAGCAGACCACTGCAAAAGCCATTCTTTTCTCTGTGCTTGTACAGGGAGAGGTAGTTGGTGATAAGAAAAGGCAACTGCCACCTCCAAGCCTTGAATGCCTGGCTTCCTAAGGGGAGGGCATGAGAGTGACTTTGACAGTCACCTGTCCTGTGGTACAGGCAGTGTCCAAGCCACTCTTTCCCTACTGCTTTGACATTGTACTCCTTCACCCTTGCAGGGCGTTAGGCATTTGAGGCATAGGTGGCTTCAACTCCACTGCCTCCTCCTGTTGGCTTTGCTGCCATTGGCCTTTTCTTTTTTTTTCTGCCTGGTGCATCTGGCAATAACTTTTTCTTCTTACCACTTTGCCTGCCACTGCCATTGGTATAACAAAGTAGGCAAAGCCAGTAGGATCTCAACCTAGTTTTCTGCTTATGTAAGTAGCACAGTGTGGGTTCACAAACACACCACACCCCCATCCTAGATGGATGCGGGGCTGGGACACAGACCAGAGAAAGTAGGATATGCCTATCTCCTGTGTTTTTGGACCTCCAGATGTTGGGCCTTAGCTCCCAGCATTCCACACTAGTGGCTCTGCAGCTAGGGCTAATGGGACTTGCAGTCTAATGGCTTCTGTATGGCCTCATTATTCCCACCCCAAGTTAAACATTTTTGAGTTTGATTTAAGTATCTGTGTGTCTCTGAAATTTCAGAGACTGAAGTACTCTTGCTTTGTTAACGTGTTGAATCCAAATTGAGGGCTCTAATAATATTTACTCTTCAAGCTAAAATTTCTGTTGGTGTTGTGCACTGATACTCTGCAGGCTTTATACTAAATGATTCAGTTCAGAACAGCTGCACTCAGAATTAACTGGCCTTTGTTGATCTTTGACAGATTTTGTGTGCTGCAGCTAATGTGCACAAGTAAACTAAGAGTGAGGAAGACAAAGTAAACATTAGGGGTTGAAAAGGGACATATGTATGTGCTCCCACCCCCACCCCCCAAAAGAAAAGAAGCTGTCTTGACAATGGGTGGAAGATGGATCTTTTCCTTTGCTTCTGAGAAAAAATATCATAGGTAGGGCTGCTGAGGTTGAGGGGAGGAAGGAGTTCCCTTATGAGTGCAGGCTGTCATTCTATTTCTGTGCCAAAATTCTCCAGCTCTTCCTTTTCCTTGGAAGAAGTTGCTGGGAACTCATGTTGCACCTATCTCCCAGTACATGAACCAGTGTGGCTCACAGTTTGAGTTAAAACAAAATACAGTTTACACTTTCTAAAGTTTTCCAGCAGCCAGTAAGTGTCAGGTTTAATAGCTGAGCTGTAGTTCTAAATGTAGAAAATAGCTTAAAAGGCAAACGCAAATAAAATGCAAACCAAAGGGAAAAAAACCCAAATTTAGTCTTGTGGGGGAGGGGAGGGACACTTTAAATTTTTGAGATAAAGTCATGATTTCTGAGGGTTTTTAAATAGTCAATTGCTTGTTCTTGAAAATATAGTGAGGACTGATTCAAATAATACTATAGCAGTATGAATTCATATTTCCTTATACAGATACTAATGTGTAGTTAACATTTCATAATTGTACAGTATTATGTTGATATGTTCACCCACTGTGGCTTGCTTGGTTTATGCTTTGTGTTCTCATTTTTAAGACTGACAAGGGTAAGTTTAGAGGGCTGTTTTATGTTTAGGATGTGTAGAGAACACCATCAGTATGATTGTGAAAGTCAGTGTTCTCAGTCACCTTGTAATGTAGCCATAACTTAGATGAATGATAGTTTTGAAGTATATCTCTATTTTTTAATAAAATAAAACCAGGTTCTTTTGGTTTCTGAGGAGTGACAACTTAAGCTATACTGAAGTCTAATTAGATTAGTATCAGCAGTCTCCATTTATTTAGCTCCTTTCTTATAATCAGATTTCTTAACGTAGAATGCAGTGAATGAGTGTATGTTGAAATGCTTGTGAGGATCACCTGGTGTCATAATGCCTTTAGTCTTGCTCTGTGGGTCAGACTGTTCAGTTACACTGCATGGCTTTCTTCTTGGCTTCATTCTGTGATTGTGTCTGTAAGTGCTTGATTCTAGTGGGTTGGGGAGGGCGAAGCAGGGTTTTGTGTTGGGGAGCATTCTTGGCACTTTACTCTTGTGTGCAAATCAGGTGAGGTGCAGTTTGGTTAATAAAAGTAGAAACACCACCAGTGGGGTTTAGCTATTGTAGCTGGGTCTTTTGTCTTTTTTTAACTCAATCTCAAATAATAGGGCTCTGGTTATTTTGCAGAATGTCTCTGAAGAATGGACTGCATTGCCATGGCTAACTGCAAGCTACAGTTCACAGTGGACAAACGTTGTAGTTTTTCTATTTACTTTTATAAATTTTTTACTTTATATACTTTGTAGTTTTCAATCAGTCCTGTTTGATTGTTAATTACGAATGCAGTTTTTAAAAAATTATTTAATAGTGTTTAGTAAAAGAAAAAAAACATGTTAGTGTTTATTTTCTTCCATAATGCAACCATTTCTGAAAATGTCAATTTCTCAAAATTTACAGCTGCCCAAGTCCAAAAAGGGGGTAACGAATTGACCTGAGAAAATTAAAGAATTCAGTTAACAGGCGACGTATGCCTTTTAATTCCTATTTTTTCATTTTTTCTATTTCTATTTCTAATAAGTAGGTAGAATGTGTTGGCCAATAGTAAGTTTATAAATTGCATGGTTAAAGAGAGCCGGTCGCTAATATGCTAGTCAGCTACATGCCTTCAGTTATTCTGTTGAATAGCTGCTTTGACCATGCGTAGTGTTTTTAACCGTATGTAAGAGCATTTTGAACTGTGAACCAACAATTGTAAAATAGTTGTTTTTTAAAAAGCTATTGATTTTGCATGTTTACACAATTAAGTTTAAGTTTTTGCTATCATATGATAAAACCTTAGTGAAAGGGAAAATTGCTTTGACTGTATATTTCTGGTACATTTAAGAAGTTCATTTTATTAAAGGAGAAACATGAGAAATGAGCTGCGTGTGAGACATTTTCACTTGGATTCTTTTCTGTCAATGCTTAACTCGCCTTCTCTTTCCTTTTTAGGGATGCTCGAGTTGTTAAGGACATGGCGACAGGAAAATCAAAAGGATATGGCTTTGTTTCTTTCTTCAACAAATGGGTGAGAGAAGGAGAGAGCGCAGAACACATCAGTTCCCATAACCTCTTTGGCAGAATTGGCAGGTTTTCATTGTCAGAGTTAAATTATGGAATGAAATTCTCAGACAGTTGTTTCTGTTAATACCTAAAATACAGATATTACATAGTTATGATGTGTCTAACTCACAGTAAGCAGTAGGCCTTCCTTTCAGGCTTGTAATCTAAAAGACAAAATTCACAAGGTGAGCAGAAGGAGAAACAGCAGAGAGAGCTGTTGATTCCAGAACAAAGGCACAAGTTGTTAATGGGAATTTATACCCATTTAGCAACACTTTGGTCTTTTCTTGCTGGTCTCCCTCCTGCAGCTTCCTAGCAGCGTTTGTCTAATGGCTTCCACTTGTTTCTGTAGTCACAGAGCAACTGGTGAGTGAAGCATGAATATCAAATAGCTATGCAGAGGTAGAAGAAAATAGTTAAAGATGGAGAGACCTCGGTTGCATGAAGAGTCTGTTGAACTGATGGTCTGTAATTGCTCCACCGTGGTGTAGTGGTTTGTGTGTTGGATTATGGCTCTAGAGACCAGCGTTTGAAGTGCTGCTCAGTGCAAGTTCCACTCTCTCACTGTTAGAGGAAAGCAAAGGCAAACTCCCTCTGAACAATCTTGCCAGGAAACCCCATGTTAGGGTCGTCGTGAGTAGAAATGGCTTCAAAGCACAGAACAACAACAGATTGCTCCTAAGCCATGTAGAGTCCCCCCTGCCAAAGAGAGCAAAGGTGCATCTTGAAAATACTATTTTAAACAAGATTTCTGTAATGGAGAGCGTTCTGAACTAAAACACTGTTGCTGTTCTGTTTTGTGTGCCACCACTGAAAATGTATATTTAACATGTTGCATTACATTTTAGTCTTGTTTTTTCTTTTGACATCTAGTCACAATAACCTTGTAGAAACTGCCAAATTCATGTAAATGAAGGGACCAGCATTAACCTAAAATGCTGACAAGAAACATTGTTGGCCTTTTTGTTGTGGTCTTAAAAGAGGCTGCACCTTTTTCAGGTGGCATAATGGCACCACGTTCATGATGGTTATCTAAAATACTCAGGCCAAAACCTCTTGATGACACATGTGGGCCTCATCTGGGATTGTACCTGCCTGCCTTTTAGAAAGATCTCAGAAGGAGGTTTCATCACCTGCTTCCATACACCCCCTTCCCAGCAAAGAAGGCAGTCCCCCCCTGTGGGAATGCTCACCCCCATAGGCCATGTAGCTATGGTGACAGCAGAGGAGGGCAGAGAACACCTGAGCAACCTGAGTTTTACGACCAGGTGAGGAAAGAAGTTGCCATTTTCTCTGACCTGCATGGATCTGGGAAAGCAACCTCTCTTTTTGCAGCCTGCCGATTTGCACCCTCCTCTGTTGCCAAAGGTGCTCTTTTCTACAAGACCAGAAAGCAGGCTAGTGCAAGTGCAGGCACAGTCTTATGTTCCGCCTGTGCGGCCACCATTTGCAGCCAAGCACGTCCCTTTGATTTCCTAGCAATTCCAGCAATCTCATGGTGAGATTTTATTGTAAGGCTGCCTTACTTCTCCCTGTTGAAAACAGATCAGGAGCAAGCACACGGTTCTGTGGCTTTCTTCTGATTTCTTCCTAGTGCAGTAGTTTTGGGTTGAGCAGGAAGGGGACAATTCTCCCCCTTTATGTGGAATGTAGGACCCTTGCCCCCTTTGGGTGGAATATTGTGCTTTAGTGGTATCTGGGAGCCTGAAATGGACACGGTAACACAATTTGATGTGGCTAATTACTTGTAATTGATTGAGCTCTTTATAACTGTAAATCCAGCAGGCTGTGGCTTATTGCTTTTTTTAAAAAATTTTTTTCAGTAAATACAGTTTTCAAGGGTCCTCCATATGAAATAGTGTGTGGGGGTGTTTGGCTATTGTAGGTACTTCTAATGTCTTTGCATGCATTCATGTACATAATGGTGTAATCAATCACTGTGGGGAAATGCATGAAGAAAAGGACTCTTCATGAATGGGTCCCTTGGAAGTTCCTTTGCAGCTGAAGTTCTTTGAAGGAATTTAAATAAAATATTGTAATTCTCAAGATGGGTGGTTCTCACACCCTTTCATGGTAAATGAAAATGACTGTGGCTTAAGCAAAGATTTTGCTACAATTTAGCCTTGTATAACGTCTCCTATAGTTGATGACTGGTCTTAGGGCATTGCAGGTTAACTAACTCTGAAAATTTAGTCTGTCTTTTCTCCCCTCTCCACGGTAGGATGCAGAAAATGCAATACAACAGATGGGAGGACAGTGGCTTGGTGGAAGACAAATTAGGACTAACTGGGCGACCCGCAAACCTCCAGCTCCAAAGAGTACATATGAGTGTGAGTGTATTAACTTTAAAAATCCTACAACTTATCATAACTGACTGTCCAGGACAAAAGACCAAGGTTCCCTGCTGGTGAGGTATCTTTAATTGGTGATAGGTCTGACGCTCTGTGTCAAGTTTTGAATGGAACTTTTACAGTTAGATTTAAACTGCAAACTTAAGGCAGACACTTCAGCTAAACAAATCTGTACCACTTTTAGATAATTGTAAGCCTTTGTGGGTAAGATGTAGCTATAACCAAAATACACAGTGATATACTTGAAGAGACTATTTGTGATAGTGGGAGAAGCTTCTAGAGTTTCAAGAAAATAACCTTTTTGTTGTAGGAAAATCAGAGCTTTTCCTCTCTTTTTTATAGCAAATGCCAAACAACTCTCCTATGACGATGTTGTCAATCAGTCCAGTCCAAGCAACTGCACTGTGTACTGTGGTGGTGTTACTTCAGGGCTAACAGGTATGAGGCATCATGAATTTTGAAGGACTTTTGGAAGCAGGCACTTAATTATGCATTATAACTTGTTATTTTTGCCTTCTCATTTGCAGAACAGCTCATGCGCCAGACATTTTCTCCATTTGGGCAAATAATGGAAATTCGGGTCTTCCCAGATAAAGGGTACTCCTTTGTGCGGTACGGAACTGTTTTTTCTTCGTATGTGAATATGTGCGTAAGGAAGTTTGTATTGCCATCTCTCCAGTTCCCCATTTACACCTGATGTGCCTATATGCTCATGTAATCAGTTGCCAGATTTTGAGCCTATTAATAGTCTCAGCTAGGATACACCTGCGAAATCACTGAGGTTCACATAGTTGTTGACTTAGCAGTTAACGTTTGATTCAGTGAATCTACTGGGATTCTAGTATGGACTAACCAGTATGATTCAGGATAAGGTGTGCTGTGGGAGCAAAGGGATTATTCTATACTTACATGTGTTCATATCCTGTGGTTTGGCTCAGTGGGTATAGGTTTTATTACAACATATACAAGAGTGTATGGAAAGAAAGAAACACCTGGTAATAATGTGGCATACCAGTCCCTGGTACTGAGGGGAAAATTACCAGTCCTCCACATCATAGCTCGAGAAGCACTGTTTTAAACAATTTCTCTGCTGGTTTATTTTGTAAGAGCTTTTGGTACTGACTGACTACTTTGGATGGCTACAGGTTCAATTCTCATGAAAGTGCTGCACATGCAATTGTTTCAGTCAATGGCACAACCATAGAAGGACATGTTGTGAAGTGTTACTGGGGCAAAGAAACGCCAGATATGATCAGTCCAATCCAACAGGTAAGAAACCTTTATGTACGCATTGCCCCAACTGGAAAGAGCATTTTGAAAAACTCCACAGCGGATAGATATTTTTCTCTGAGAGAGATCACAAATCCTTTATGTTCGTCTTTCATTCATACTATTTGCTTTCTCTGAATCCTGCCCAAGTGATTTCCCAGTATAGGACATAAAAACACTCTGTGAGACTTTACGAAAATAATAGCGCCAAAGGTTCATGTATCAAGAGGTTATCAGAAGAAAGTTGATTGTTCCTTAGTTGCTGTGTGACTTCCATTGGGCACTTCTTAGATTACTGGTATAACTTAGAGGACTGCAGGAGAAATAATTACAGATGGCCTATCATTTGTTGCATGCAGCAGGTGCTAGAGCTCTTGGGACAGTGGGTTGAACAGATAGAGAATAGACCTGACCATAAACCCTAGGACCACGTCGGAAGGCCTGAGAACAGCGCCATAGCACTGTCACAGATTTGTTATCTGGAAAGTGGTTGTGTGTGGCATAGTGCCAAGGGCAAGGTTGAAAACATTGGTACAGAGTTGAAAGCTTTGTGATTTCTCTGTCCTTACTGTATACTTAGTTTTCTGTATTCCAGGCCTCTTTTTTGTGCTGCAGCAGCAGCTAAACAACCTCAGCACAGGATGAAATGTCTTTTTTCGGGAGGGTGGCAGAGGAGAAGTGGCAGAGAGTTAACATCTTCACATCTCAATTGATCTACTGGCAATTTTGTCAGAGGGGGATGAAAGTTAATATAGAACATATACTTTGCATCCATAAGACCACTACTCCTTTTTCTGACATCTCTCCTTAAGAGTCTTACATAGTAGTAAAGAACTCAGACTGAAGTCACTGTAAAACCAGAGAGTGCTTGCCAAGGTGGACCAGTGGTCTGACACTGTAAGGCAGTTTCATGCGTACATCGAATGTTGCAGTGAAATATAAACCACACAAGCATCCGGACATAGAAGTTGTGTTATGAACTCACACACTTTTGAGTATGCCCAGTGACACTTGCTTGAGAGACATGGGTTTCTAAGGAGCATGTGCCAGAACAACTACCTGAAGAGTTTTTCCTTTTACCAGTATGTTGCATTCTAATATTGATGAACTTCAACTTTTTAAGCAGAATCAAGTGGGATATCCACCACCTTACGGGCAGTGGGGCCAGTGGTATGGAAACGCGCAGCAGATCGGCCAGTACATGCCTAATGGCTGGCAAGTCCCAGCATACGGAATGTACGGACAGGCGTGGAATCAGGGATTTAAGTAAGTAATTGCAGTATATAGGCTCTGTGTCAACAAATCTTGTTTGCACAGCAGAAGTGCCTGCACAGTTTTGAAACGAAGCTTTTGTCACTGAACTTCCTAGTGGACACTGTTGTATTCTGGGACAGTCCACTGGACTTGTGATTCTTTGTCATGTTGCCTTTTTTTTTTTTTAAACCAGTGATGCCACTAGAATTCAAGCAGCTAGTAGTCATTCAGGCCACTGACCCATTTTTAAATTTATAAGTTCATTATGAATTATATATTTCCTTCTTTTCTGGATTCCAAAGACAAATCTGTTTGGTTTAATTTTGTGGTCCTGCGTTCCGTTGGTGTAAAGGAATAAAAGGACTGCCTTGCTTTTCTTTCACTGTCACTTTCACTCTTGTTCATTGCCTACATGTAAACTGTTATCTAATTGCATTTTCTTTTCCATTCAGCCAGACGCAATCTTCTGCAGCATGGATGAGTGCGAATTACGGTGTACCACCACCTCCACCCCCCCCACCGCCACCCCCCCAGGGGCAGAACGGAAGTGTTTTAACTAGTCAAACTGGATATCGGATGGCAGGTTTTGAAACGCAGTGAGGGAGAGAAAGAGAAGGACTCTGGAACAGAACAGCGGCGGCTTTGAGGCTATTTGGAGCATTGTAAATCCTTTGTTTACTTTAAAAAAAATCTATCCAATCAAGTCAGTGCAAAAGTCAAACAGTATTTATTTTTAATCATGAAACTTTGTTGTCCACATTTTTTTTTTAAACACACAGGAAAATACTAGATGCTGGATATCTGCCAACTTTTGCCTTCTTTTCCTCTTTTTGAGATGTGTTTCTTAAGATCTTTATTTGAAACACAACTAATGCAGGGATTTCTGCCACTTTTAGATTGGGGCAGAAAATTGCACAATATCAAAACTTTTTTTCCACTGAAGTAGTGTGCAGTTCTAGTTTGCATTCCTAGTATGACTTAAAATGTATATGAAAGAAGTTGTACAAAAGAAAAAAAATACACGCCAAAACTGTGTGAATTCTGAAGGTTTATTGCAATCTTCAGCTTGTGCACAATTCTGTTTTAAAGAGAGCCTATTGTATAAAGTGTCCATCTCCTCACTTTTGTTATACTGGGGTTTCAAATATAACTTATTGGTTTACATTGTTTTGTATCTAGACATTTTTCAAAAAGTGGTTTTTGCCTTACTGTCAGCTGTTAAATTATTCAGATAGGAGTGGCAGAGGGGAAGTTGTAATTGACACAGTTAGTAGTTGTACAGAGCTCTTGTTTGGCTCCAACTCTTCCGTGTTGTTGCTTTTGTTAAATGTGGGAAAGGTGCCTGGGAGATCCCTGTTGAGTTTACTCAAAAAATCTTCACTGATGAACTTTAGCCCAGTTTCAAACATTATTAAAATGTGACACATTCTTATGAACCAGCTTTTTAAAATCTGTCCGTTTTTACATTTACATGTATCCTTTATCATGTAAACTATTTTAGCAAATTAATATTTTTCACAGAAGTCAGTCAGCTTTTGTATGTCTCCTTCTTTGAAAGAGTTAAGAGGCAGAGAAGATCTATGTGACTTAATGAGTACGACGATTTAAGCTTTGGCTTTTGCATGTGAATATCTAATACATTGTTAGACTTTGAATAAAACAGTCATGCTCTCATTTTTTTTTCAAGAGATGTAGAGAATACGTTGGTCTTAAATGTTAGCAGACTTTTTTACTTGAGTGAAGTAAGTTTGACTTGATTTAGCATGTACAGGTAGAGCTATGAAATTGTGTAGCAGTGTGTGAATCAGGCCAGGAGTATGGGGAGTGCTCCACTTAAGCCTGAAGGACCAGCTGAGTGAAGCAGCATTTTGAATTGTTCAGAGGCCAAAAAAAAACAAACCCTTGCTATCCTACCTCCTTGACTAGCCTTCAGAGAGTGCAAAAAAAAAAGAAAAAAAAAGAAAGAAAGAAAAAAAAACTACCCCTAAGTGTAGTATTTATTTATCCCTGTTAATGTCTGGGCACGTGGAGGAGTTTGCTTTTCTGTTCTACCTTGGTTGTAATGGAGCAGCTTATGAAGGGATGGATTATTGAGCTTATGCTGTACAGTGTCCGGTGACGTATCTTATGGAAAGAAGTGACCCTCTGGCATAGTGGGCGGGGGTGGAGGGTGGCTCTGGAATGCTGCGCTCTTTTGTCTTAATTTCAGCCCCACGTGAAGCCTGTAGGGAATGCTTGCGTGGCTGGGGGGAGCTTTTCCGTGGTGGAGGAAGAGGAGAAGTGAAAGGAAAGTCTAGGATGAATCTTGAGGGGAAAAAATGTATTGCCCCAATTGTATTTACAGTTGCCGTTCTAAAGTGGACAGAACTAGATGGTTTCGAATTCTAGTGAGCAGTCCAATGCAGTTGTGTTAAAATGTGGCTGCCTAAGAAAACCAGTTGTTATCTTGTAGGCAGGACTTGACCCCAAAATGGTAAATAAAATAAAATAAAAGCATAGTTAAAAGACACTTTTAATCTCCATAGATTGTTCTCATGTATGTCTGCTTGCTGCCTTTTAAATTTGCATAAACATATCTTCTGATTGGCACCTCTGTCTGTACAGATTCTTTCAAAATAGAACATAAAGAGATTGGAGGTGAGTTTGGTGCCACATTGAAATTCCCAGGTGCTATTTTCAGCGATAGAATAGCCCATATTTAGTTAAATTAATTTGGCTCTCAATATTACCTAGTTTAAAACAGAAACCAGAAAGTTTCTTGTGACAATTGCTGTCCTTAGATTTTTCTCCACATTTGGACAACCAGGAAGAAATGAATGTCAGTTTACTTTAGTTAAAGCTTTAACACATTTTGAAAGCAGTGGATTATTTGAAGGGGGTTAAGGTGAAAGGGACAAAGTCATGGCTCCCCAGTATTTTTAGGAGGTTGAATATTCTAAAGATCTCAATTAGACTGCAGAACATGGTGAAAAAACGAATTGTTGTAAGCCTGGCACTTTTTATTACCATTAGTCAAGTCAACTTTGTTGGAGGTCATTCTTGACTTCTACATGAGCCAGAGCAAGAGCTGTGCTAGGTGCGTTCCGAGTGCGAGCTTTAATGGGATTTCCTCCTCCTTTGCTGTTAAGTCTACAGTGGCCCTAAAGAAAAGCAGGCTGACAATCTATTTGAGCTCGTTTGATCTTCCTGCTGCTACTCTTGTCCCTGTCTTTTTTTAGTTTTAGCATCTGCCAGGCCTGTCAGTTTCAAAAGGGAGCTTTCTTAATAAAGAGATCTGTAAACAGAATAAAATTTTAATAACAGGTAGAAAGGAGAACGATGGGGTGTTTTTCTGTTTGGGGTTTGTTTTGAAAAGGCAGCCCATTTTTTTTTTTTTGTCTCTGTATGAACACTGAGAGCTTCATTTGAACTGATGTATTTTGATAACTTGTGTTTAGAAGTTCAAGAACTTCACTCCAGAAGCCGTGACTTTTGAAAGCCATTACGATGTTAATAAAAGATGTGAGCTTGCTTATTCCATCTTTGATTTTTGCTTAGTCTGCCCTACTTTTCAAACATTCCTGTGTAGGCTGGGGAAAAGAAGTGTGCAGCAATCCTGTCATGTTCTTTGCAGTCTTACAGGGTTGGAAGAAGGTTAGTTTACCTTGTCTTAAATCACCTGCCTGAGGCAAAAGTCCTCCTTAAACCAAACAGCCCCCTTTTACATAGAGAGGCACTGAGCATGGGGCTGCAATGGACCTTTTTAAGTGCTTCCTTAAACTAATCCCCAAAGGGAGCCAGTGAGGTACTCCTTCCCTCCCTCCATTTGGGTTTGAGAGAGCATGCCTGCTGTGTTCAGCTGCCCTTTCTTGTGTGTGGGCCTTCAAGTTGTTTGCTGACTTGCGGCAACTCCATTAATTTCTTAGGGTTTTCTTAGGCAGGGAACCCTCCGAGGCAGTTTTGCCAGTTCCTTCCTCTGAAGTTGTTGTTGTGTGCCTTGCCGTCATTTCTGACGCATGGCGACCTGAAGAGCAAACCTATCACAAGGGTTTCTTGGCATGATTTGTTCAGAGGGGTTTGCCTCTGCCCTCCTCTGAGGCTTAGAGAGAGTGTGTGTTTGATTGCAGCAAGTACTGTGAAAGTAAGACTGTATATAGCGCTTCCTTACATTGGCCACGATGCAGATTTAAATATTTGAAGGGATGCCACGTAGAGGAAGGAGAGGGCTTGTTTTCTGCTGCTCCAGAGACCAGGACAAGGAGCCATGGATTCAAGCTGCAGGAAAGGAGATTCCACCTGAACCTCAGGAAGAACCTCCTGACAGTCAGGGCTGTCCGGCAGTGGAATCGGCTGCCTCGGAGTGTAGTGGAATCTCCTTCCTTGGAGGTTTTCAAGCAGAGACTGGATGGCCATCTGTCAAAGGGAGGGCTTTGAGGGTGTTCCTGCATGGCAGAAGGGGGTTGGACTGGATGTCCCCTGGGGTCTCTTCCAACTCTACATTTCTATGATTCTGTGATTCCCCAGGGGCAAGATTCCTTCCTGAATGGCAGTGTTTGGCTTTGATCATCACATGCAAAGCCCAGCATGGGCCGGATAGTGTGCATTACATGACCAGTCACTGTACAGGAGCAGCACACAAAGTTCACAGCTCAGACCCTGCTGAGGCTCACCGTCCTTGTCTGTCGCCACCGTGGGGAGTCTGTGCCCTCTCCTCCCAAAACCAGGTGCAAAGAAGTAAGTGTCTTTCTGCAGAAGAGAAGCTGTCACAGCTGCCAGCCACTCGTGTGGCTCCAACAGCCCTGTGGGCACAGCGGGATGGATGTTTCTTGCACTGCCAAGGCAGGCGAGCTCTTTCCATGGACATTGGTCGTGGTGCCAGGTACCAGCCAGCCCTGCTCTGGCTTCCTCTGCTCCCAGGACCCCTAAACTGTAAACCCCCCTGGAGCTTCTTTGAAGACAGGTGGGGGGGTGGGCTGCTTTGGAGGTCCAAGCATCCTTGCTACAGCCCTGCGATTTAATCAGGGCTCAAGTCCCCTTTCTGCACTGCAGCTCCAGAACCCCGCTGCTGGATCGCTGGGAGTCGCAGGGCAAAAGGAGCTCTCCCAGCTGAGTGCAGCCAGAGTTTGGAAAAAGTTCCTTTTAATTGCAGCTCCCAGGATCCTCCCTCCCGGGCCCCTCTGCGGGCTCAGGGCGTTGTAGTCCGGAAGAAGCTTCTGCAGGCCGGCGTGGGTGGTCCCGCGGAGCCAAAGCCTCGGTCGAGTTCTTTCCGGAAGTTAAACTGCTCTCAGAAGCCTTTGCCGAGCCCTTCTCTGTGAAAAAACGTCCCGCCGTTTAAAAACCCGGGAGCTTCCAAAGGCAACAGGACTACGTTTCCCGTCGTGCTTTGCGTCCCCGAGCCCTCACAACCTCTCGTCCCCTCGTGATCCGGCTCGACCAATAAGGGCAGCCGTTACAGCCGGGCTTAGTAGGTGGTTTGTAAGGAGCCATCGCGGAGGCCGCTCGCCTGGCTCTTCTCGCCGGTTGGCGGCGGGTTGGAAGCCGAGGCTGTGCCGGGGCCGGGCAGGTAAAGGCGGCGCGCCGGGGGTCTCGCGGGCCGGGTGGGAAGGAGGGGGTCCCGCCCCGAGGGTTGGGCAGGCGGGAGCGGGGGAGGGAGGCCTCGGGATGTGACGTCAGGGAGGCCGGGGGCCCTCCGGCCTGGCCAGGCGCCCCCCAGGCTCCCGACCACGCACGGCACGAGGGGTTGCCATGGCGACGGGGAGGGGGAGAGGGCGGGAGAGCGCGGGGCGGTCCTGGTGTGTGACGTCACGGCCCATATCAGCGAGCCCCCCCCCGAAGATCCGTCACGTCATCCAGGTTGCCCCCGCAAGGGATGACCCCCCCTGAGGGCTGAGTTCCTCTGAGCGCGTGCAGAGTTCCTCCTCCTCCTCCTCCTCCTCCTCCTCCCTCCCCCTTTTCTAAAAGGAAAGAAGGACCTGTGGGCAAAGTGTCCCTGAGCATGCCTAGAGTGCCTTTCTTGCATGAAGGGGTACCAACTGACACCAGGGTAGCCCATGTGAAGACTGGAGGGGCTGCCAGGTCGATTTCGGTGTAAGGCGACCCCATGAATGAGGGGCCCCCAGGTCAGTCCCATCCTCCACCCCCCTGCCCAGGGCCTGCAGACTCGGGGGGCCGCCGTGGCTTCCTTGACCGGGGTCCTCCTCTCTTCCAGCGTCCTTCCTCCCTCCCAGCGAGGCCCGTCCTCTCCTGCCACGGCCAGAGTGGTGCAGCCCCGCTTCAGTCCTCTTGGCTTTGCCCCAGGGCCCCTTCCTTTGCCTTCTGGGCAGCCCAGGGTATCCCCAGAACCCTTCCGGCACCCCATTTCCTGCAGCCGCTGCCTTGCCATCGCTGTGCTTGTGACCTTGGAAGCTAAGCAGGTCAGCCCTGCTTCGTACTTGGATGAGAGACCGCCCGGGAGTACCAGGTGCTGCAGGATGCATTTTGGAGGAGGAAATACAACGAAGAAAACCCTATGAGACTCATGGGGTGGCCGTAAGTCGGCAGGTGACTTGAAGACACACACACACAAAACCTACCCCTATTCTTTCCATGCTGTTTCTGCTTCAGGTAATAATCTTTAACATGCCCAGGAGTACATCTCTTTTCTTAACTTAGGTATATCTGCACACAGAACACCATCCTATTAATATAGGCAGTGTGCTGGCTTCCTTACTATGATGTAGACAAAGGCACTATCTATTTTTGCCCTTTTTTTTTTAAATATTAACTTCAATCGCACAGCAGAGATGTGAGAACGTCTCTCCACCAGACTGCATTTCTCCCCAATTGCCAGAAGGCTTTCTGTGCTTTTCCATCAGCGTTTATGATGACGAGGCCTCTTCCCTTTCCTCCCTTTTCCAACAGAGGCTCAGGGTTTGGGGTCTTCTAGATCTGCAGTTTGTACCTTTTCAAAAACATGTGTCCCACTTCATGTTGACACTGACTTTCAAACATGTGGAAGTTCACATATCAGTATATACTACATTTTTGTGATAATTCCTACTACTCTGATGCAAACTATTTTTTTTCTCATTTTTGGTGGCATGGATATCCTGCCTTCTTCCTGTTCCCTAGAAATTAGGTTATCTGTTCTGTTTTTCACTGGCAGTTCCTGCTACATCCCCAGTCGAGACTGGTTGCTGTGTCACATCCTGTCAACCTTCAGATCCGACTTTATGACATTTCTTTCTGGAGGCTGTGGGATATCCTGTCAAACTCTTTCTACTTCCCAACTGTGAGTGATATTCTGTGGTAGAATTCCATGCTCTTCCCCACTGAATCTTCTTTGGAACGTCACTGTCTGCTTGACAAATGCCAGCTGAATCCTTTATCTTTTACTTCCTTCCCTGACCCAGGAATTAATGTCCAGATTGCATACATTTTTTGGTCCTTATGTGACCTCACTGAGACACCTTCACTGAGGTTCTGTCAGAAATAGCCTGAATTATGACATGCCACTGGGCTGATGGTTGTGTGTTCTGAGAAGGAATCATGACACCATCGAATTCCATCATTTCTCGTCCACCCTCACATGTGGGGCTGAATAAACCGGACATCGAATGGACTGTATTTTGCTCAGTACTCCTCAGTGACTGGCAGAATTGGCTCATGATACTCCCTTTTAAAGCCCCCTTCGGTGTTTCCTAGTAGCAGATCTGCACAAGCGGTGGGAGTAGATGGTGGGTGACTGCACGCTGGCCGGATGAGAATCTCCAGGCCAGGGTGATGGCAGTTCACGTTCACATTCTTGTCTTTTTTCTAGACTTCGTGAAGGATGGAGCCTAGTTCTCTAAGGAGTAAAGTTCCAGCTTTCCTGTCGGACTTGGGAAAAGCCACCCTCAGGGGCATAAGGAAATGCCCCTGTTGCGGCACGTACAACGGGACCCGTGGGCTGAGCTGCAAGAACAAGACCTGTGGCACCGTCTTCCGCTACGGCACCCGGAAGCAGACGAGTGTCGACGCTGTCAAAATCGTCACTGGTTCAGACTTGCAGGTCTACTCGGTGCGGCAGAGAGACCGGGGGCCGGACAGCCGGTGCTTTGTGGAGCTGGGGGTTTCGGAGACCGCCATCCAGACAGTTGATGGGACCATCCTGACGCGGCTGAGCTCTGGACGCTGCTACGTGCCATCGTGCCTGAAGGCTACTGCCCAAGGTGTGGGGGAGAACCAGTGCCAGCACATTAAGCTAGCAGCAAACTGCCAGGCGGAGGCCACCCCCTTGACCCTGAAAAGCTCCGTCCTGAACTCAATGCAGGCCCCTCCTGAGACGAAACAAACCATCTGGCAGTTGGCCACTGAGCCCACAGGGCCGCTGGTCCAGAGGATCACCAAAAACATCATGGTGGTCAAATGCAAAGCCAGCCAGAAGCACAGCCTGGGCTACCTCCATGCCTCCTTCGCTCACAAGACCGGCCACAAGAATGTAGTGGAGCCACGCTTTTTCTGCTCCTGCCAGTCCGTGAAATCTAGCAAAGCTGCCCCTCCCAAAGAGGAGACGGGCCAAAGATGCCTCCACTTCTTTGCCTGCGTCTGTGCCTTCGTGAGTGATGAAGCTTTGGCTCAAGAGTTTGCTGATTTCCTCAGCTGTTATTCTGATGGTAGGTAAAGGCGGGGTGGGTGGGTGTGGGAGGCTAAGTGGACATGCCCAGCTAGCAGCTCATGCCAGAAGTATGAAGGACAGCAGAGCTCAAAAAGGATATTGACAGGCTCAGAGGTGTCCAGAGGAGGGTGTCTGTGATGACGAAACATCTGAAAGCAAGCCTGAGGAAGAATGACTGAGGGAGCTGGGGATGGTTAGCTTGGAGAAGAGAAGATCGAGAGGAGGCATGGTAGTCATCTTGAAATATCTGCAACGAGGTCATGCAGAAAGTGGAGTGGGCTTATTTTCTGCAACTCCAGGATCTAGGACACAAACCAACTTCATTCATTCATTTATTTATTTATTTAGGGCATTTATGCCCCATCCTTCAGCCAAAAAGGCTCCTAGAGCAGCTTTCAGATCATTTGTTTGACAGTTCCCTGCCCTCAGGCTTAGAATCTAAAAAGCAAACCATAAATTCTTATTACAGTGAAAGAGATTCCATTTAAACATTGGAATTAACTTCTTTACTGTAAGAGCTGTTCGAGAGTCAAATGGATGACCCCAGAGGGGTTGTGGAGGTCTTTAAACAGAGGTTGGGTGGGCCTCTTTCAGGGGTGCTTTAGTTATGTCTTCCTAAACAGCAGAAGGGGGTTAGACTAGGTGGGCCCTCTGGTACCTTCCAACTCTCTGATGCTATGATCAAGATTTTCATTTCTGTGACATCCACGGTCCTTAGCAGCATCAGCAGCCCATGGTCTGAGAGGGAGAGAGGTGTACCCCACAGTTGCAGGATGAGGCACCCCCGCCCTCCATGCTTGGGCATCGATGCTCAGCAAAAGGCCCATGTGTGGAGATAGCAAGGCAGGCCTGAGTCTGGAAACTTTGTGGTAGTATGGTAGGAGAGAACCTATGGGTCAGGTTGACTTTTTGTGGAGGAGTTTGCAAAAAGGATGGAGTACACTTAAGTCTATGAGAGCTTATGCTGCCACCTTCTTTCTCTCAGTTAGTCTCAAAGGTGCTACAAGATCCCTTTGCCTGCTGATCGAGGCTAACATGGCTCTGTCTCTGAACTCTTTTTGTGGAGTTGTGGGCAGAAAACAGGTTGCTTGCTTTCCCTTTTGTGTCAGTCAGTATTTTACAAAGAGAGACTAAGGATTAGTTCCTTAAGAAAAAAGGATTTCAGCAAAGAAGGTTGAACAGGCAGGCCAACTGTGGCCTGGGTCCTCTGACGGAGTGCAGATGGCTCCAAATGCCAAAAATGAGAAGAACAAAACTAGGTGAGGTTGGAAATTGACTTGGAAAAACAGGCACTTTTTGATGTTAAACTGGGAGGAAGGAGTAGCTGTTACCTACGTAAAAGAGAAGTTAGCACTCCTGGAGGCTTCCAAAAAGGGGCAGTTCAACCTCCTCCACTCTTCTCTTCCTCATCTGGCCGGTCTGGGTGGATGCAAGACCACAGAAACAGCCTGAGAGGCCGTGTGTGGCCACCACAATTCTTCATCCCTGCTGTAGGCTGATTAGAAATAAAGAGACCTGAGCAGTCACTTGGCCGGAGGCTACCTTCTCATACTGAGAGGTGCTGATCATTCCAAGGTTGGGTGGGTGGGTGCACACTGCAGATCCAAAGGCCATTTTCAGGTCCTTCTGACCACATGTGAGTTGTACCTTGTCCTTTTTGTGGCAATGAAAATGACATTTGGCTGTTTCAGGGCGTGGCTGTAACAGCCATTAAACAGAAAACTTTCCTACCCCAAGGCATTTTTTCAGATGGCAATTTGGATTTTTCAATGAAGAGGTGTTTTGAAGGTAACAGGTGTTGGGAGGTGATGGGCAGGGGGGCTGCAGAGCACACATATGCATGAACAGTGCGCGCGCGCACACACACACACAGAGGCCACATGCATCAACTCTTTTTCCTTCCTCAAGCAGCAGATCTGAAGCCAACAGTAGGATCCCCACTGGTTTGCCAGCCAGAAGCTGTTCTGCATTCTGGAGACCCCACTGCCTCCAAGGCCAAGAGGAGGAAAAAGGAGGAAACACTGGGTAAGAGGCTCAGATTTGGATTTCTTCTCTTTTTGTTATTGTTCATCTTCAGAGAAGGTTTGTATTACACACCCATATGGACAGTTCTTCTCTCTGCACATACCATGTGCCGATGAATCTGGCAGATCTGGGCAGGAGCATTTTGTGAAGCTGTAGCTGACGTTCTAGCAGTACTGCCAGTCTCAGGGTGTGTGGAGGGCCCAAGACAGCATGAGTGTGTGTATGTGTCTTCATACCACCTGCCACCCTATGAATTTCACAGGGTTTTCTTAGGCAAAGAACCCTCAGAGGTGGTTTTGCCAGTTCTTTCCTCTGAAATACAGCATACAGCACCTGGTATACATTAGTGGTTTCCCATCCAAATACTAACCAGGACTGGCTCTGCTTAGTTTCCAAGATCAGACGGGCTCTGGTGTAGGCCTCTGGGATCTATTACTTTCAGGCAAATTCACAGAGAAAACTTCCAGTTCCTCAAATGTTGTAGCCCTAATTCATTTTTTGCATATTGCTAGAGTCATAACAGGGAGCCAGCGTGGTATGATGGCTGACCATAGAACCATAAGAGTTGGAAGAGACCCCCAAGGGCTATCCAGTCCAGCCCCATTCTACCATGCAGGAATAAACAATCAACACTCTCTGGGCAGACGGCCACCCAGCCTCTGTTTAAACATCTTTGAGGAAAGAGAGTCTACCACACTCCCAGGCAGCATCGTATTCCACTGTTTTGCTGCTCTCACCATCAGGAAATTCTTCCTAATGTTTAGGTGGAATCTCTTTTCCTGTACCTCAAAGCCATGGCTTTGATTTCTTCCTAGAAATGGACTTGCTGCCAGTGGAGCTGCTGCAACAGGGAGTTATGTGTTCCCCATTACAATCAGCCAACAGCACTCTCATAGCCAGCATGACCCATAAATAAAAGAAAGTTCCTTGCTTGACAGTCCCACATGCCTTAGCTATCCCATGCCTTATTAGTTCCCAAATTGTTACATTGTACAATTAGTACTTAGTTAGTTAAATAGTACCTAGTCACATGCCTTAGTACCCAAAATGTTACCTTGTGTTGCTGAGAATTATTCATGATAACATTTCTGCTTCTTGTTACAACATGTAATTGCATCTATGAGTGTTTATTTAGCCATTATTTCATTATTATACACACTGCATGGTGCTTAGTGTATGGATTATTAATGCATTTTATTACATAGTAAATCATGTCACTGCAACACATGTTTGTTAATAGAAGTAGATCTGTAGATTGACAGATAACAATATTGTCATATAGAGTAAGGTTTAAGCCCCAGGACATTTTTGATAGTTTGTTTTTTTGAGATAGTTTGCTGTTCCTTTTTCAAGACAATCTTCCACAATAAGAAAAAGAAGCTGGTCAAAATGTATTGCTAATTCTAAAGCTGTTTCAACTTTCAATTTAAGGCCTGCAAGGAAATAGCTCCCTCTTGTCACAAGATCTGGCGAACAGTAATCAGCGGAAAAGTGGACCGAAAAAGCCATCAGTTGCTTCACTGAAACGGCAAGGTGAGTTTGGGTTCAAGAAGCTTCATAAGGCAGCAGAAATCAGTCACACATGCAACCTCAGTAAAAAATTCAGTAGGAATATTTTGAACGTGCAATTGCTGTAAATGCAAGGGAGTAGGAGCCTGTGTTACATTTCCATGAAGGCCTCCTGGGTGGGTAACACTGGTGGCTGTGGGGGGCACAGTTTTCTGGTCCTGGGGTTCTCCAGTCTATGCCTGGTTTTGAAATGATAATATTACTAAATAATAACTGTACAAAATCTGCCATCCACCCTAATCCTAGGTGACTTATAATCAATAAGATCTGATAGACCTGTGGCCAAAAATGCACTGTGTCTCCCCACATAGTGCCATCATAATGACAGGCATTCTGCTTCTCTCCAGGAAATTATGATGTGTGCATGTATGTGCCTTCAGGTTAATGAAGGAGATGGCTTCCTGGGCATTACTTCTTTAACAGAAAGTTTGGTACCAGAAGCAGAAATAACATGGAAAGAGAGGGATTGATTTGGTGTGTGTGTGTGTCTTCGAGTTACCTGTCAACTTACGGTAACCCCATGAATTTTATAGGGTTTTCTTAAGCAAGGAATCCTCAGAGGTGTTTTTGCCAGTTCCCGTCCTCTGAAAGAGAGCTCACAGCACCTGGGATTCATTGGAAGTCTCCCATCCAAGTACCAACCAAGGCTGGCCCTGCCAAGCTTCCAAGATCAGATGGGATTTGGTACCTTTAGAATACTTAGGCTATCGTAATCGTGTTAGTCAAAATCTGTACCTTTGTGCTGGGATGCATTTTGTCTCTTTTGGTCCACCAGGTGGAGACCAAGGATCACAAGCTTTTCCTTTCTCTCAGTTTGCAGCCAAGGGCCAGATGAATCGCAGGTGACCCTGTCCTTCCAGGAATGGCTGGCCAGCGTCACTGAGCGGATCCACCAAGCTATGCATTACCAGTTCGACGGTAAGTCCCCGCTGAATGTGGAGGCTGCCCTCAGGTGTCTCCCCTCCCCTCCTCACCCTCAGGTGTCTGCATAAGAGGCTTGTAGGAGGGAAGCATCCCAAGGAGTGCTGTTCTATGGCTTTTGTGGCCATTGCTTCAGGACATCACTTCCTGTCACCATTTTGAGAGGGGCTGTAGAGGAAAATGAAGGTATTTGGATGTGCTCCGGAGGGGTGTGGTCTGTGGGAGCCCTGGGGGAAAGTGGTCCCTTGCCCCCATGCATTGCCCACTCTTGCCTTTCTGGATTCTTGAGAGCTGTTTTATCTTGTAAGGTTGATTGTGTCTTTTGATGGCCATCCATCAAATGGTAACAATTTGGAATAAAAATTTTGTGCCTGCACTTATTTTTCCTGGCCACCCTTCCCACCTGCTTTTCATTTGGTGTCTCTTTATCCAGGCAAACCAGAGCCGCTGGTGTTCCACATCCCTCACTCCTTCTTTGAGGCCCTCCAGAAGCGGATTTCCATTGGGAGTGCCAAGAAGCGGCTCCCAAATTCAACCACAGGTACACAACCATGAAGGACATCATTTCTGTGAGAGGTGGTTTGTGAGAGATGGACTGAGCTGCTCCTTAGCACTGGCTGGTCACAGAAGAGGCCCTCTTCAAGCACCCTCTCTCAGGGACTGCGCATGAGAAAGGCAAAGTCCTTTCGGATGAGCGTCACCTGAAAGGGCCCTCTGCTGAGTCCCCTGTAATTGCAGTCTAATGGAGAGCAGAAGGACAAGGAATAGTTAGTCACAAGGAATAGCAGGAGCGTGGCCACGTGCTGCATCAACTTTCCTAACAAGTTTGTTTGGTTTCAGCTTTTGTCCGCAAAGATGCCTTACCTCTGGGTACCTTTTCCAAATATACGTGGCACATCACCAACATCTTGCAGGTCAAACAGATTTTTGATACACTTCAGGTAAGACCCTATCTGTCAGTCTCTCTCCTAGGGTGTGGGCAGGTTGGAGGATATGCATGCATTCAACCAACCAACCAACCAACCAACCAACCAACCTTAACAATCCAATCCTCTGTCACCCATTTCCAGGTTTGAGCAAAAAGTATTCTGAGCTGTAGTGGAGTATTAATATTGTCCACCCTTTGAGGCAAGGTCTTGGGCTAAGTTTCCGTCAGACTGAAGCTGGCTAAGAAAAACCAGCTTGGAAAGCTCTGTAGTTCTGAGGATTAGCACACACTTTCTAGAGCTTTTCATTGACCATCTCCAACAATTTTCAACATCCTGTTTCTTTGAGGGTGGTTGTCAGGCACTAAGGTTAGAGAGCTGGCTGGAGAAGGGCACCATCAGGGGCCCTCTGTTCTCATCGTCTTTCTTGTCCTTGTTTCCCAGATGCCTCTGGAAATAACACGCAGCTTTATCCAGAACCGGGACGGCACCTACGAGCCCTTTAAGTGCCCCAAAGTTGAAGTGGAGAGCATCCCAGAGGCCTATGGGCGCCTGGAGAAGCAGCCAGTTCTCCGGCCCTTGGAAGTGAAGACCTTCCTAAAAGTTGGTAAGTCCATAGAATCATAGAGTTGGAAGGGATCCCAAGGTCCATCCAGTCCTAACTCCTTCCAGTGGTGGTATCCAGAATGAAAGCACTCTTAAGAGATGGACATTCCAACTTCTATTTGAACACCTTCAACCAAGTAGGATCTATGACTTCTGCAAGTAGTGTGTGCTTCTGTTTCTCAGTCCTCAGTCCTCCAGCTCCCAGAATCCCTGATCTTTGGCCTTGCTATCTGGGACTTGGGGAGTGACAGTCCAAAATACTTGAAGGACCAAAGGTTGAGGAGCACTGGGCTCTTCTACTGGTTCTTCTCATCAGGAAGTTCTTCTTGATGTTTAGTTGGGAACTAAACATTATTTGAACCCTGTTAGATTTGAGCTCTATCTGCTGGTACAGCAGAAAACAAGCTCCCTCCATCTCCCATTTTTTCTGATATTTAATTATAACTATCTCATCAGCTCCCAGTGAAGTAGCTACCTCTTGTGGCCTGGAGTTTTCCCACCCACCGCTTTCCAGGCTCATCTTGGGAATGACAGAAGGAGCTGATATTTCTATGTGTGATGTTGGAAGGGGCTCCTAAATGCGACTGTCCTGTTTTCTGGTTTCCTTTATGTTAGGAAACATGTCCCCCGACCAAAAGGAACCAACACCTTTCATCATTGAGTGGATCCCGGACATCCTCCCCCACTCCAAAATTGGCGAACTGAGGATTAAATTTGAGTACGGCCACTACAGAAACGGGCCGGCCAGCGAAGGCCAAGAACCGCGCACGTCCCTGGAACAGACGCTTGAGCTCATGCCGCTCACCACGATCACTTTTCCTTGAACTGCGAGTGCATTTTGCGCACGGCTCCGTTTGCACAACCAGTCAGCCTTTGCCAGCCTTGTGAGCAGGGAGGTCGCCACTAGCAGGAGCTCTACACCACTTTCTTGCTGGTGGCCCAGTTGTTTTCAAGCAGCTGTAGGAGGTAGAGTATGCAGTCACGCTTCATTCCCTTCTAGCTCCCTATTCTGTTGTGACCCTTTTCTGAGATTCATTCGGGCGCTCCCTCTTTCCCTGAGCCTAATCCATCTCTGGTCTTTGATTGCTGCACATCTGACACACTGTTTTGCAAAGTCGGCAAATCCCCACAGCTCACAAGTGGAATGGAATGTCTGGCTGTTTAAGCTGTCTTAGATGAACAACTGCACTCTTCCTGGCTTTCTTTTACGTTATATTTTTAAAATTAAATTAAATTAAATTGCACCATTTTCAGTGTTTTGACATCAGCCTCTCTCTCTCTCTCTCTCTCTTTTTTTTTTTAACAGTGAAGTTAGATCTTCTTGTATCCACACATTCTCTCCCTTGAGTCACATCATGCATTTTAAAAATAAGAATTCCACACTGGGATTACTGGGTGATTAACCTGGCAGAATATAGCAAAGGGGTTAGCAATGCAAGGAGCTACCTTGTAAGGAATTTTTTTTCTATGTCAGATAGACACATACCCAGGGTTTGGCAGCCATTTTCAGTCTCTCCTGACCACACAAGCAGGATCAGTGGCCACTGGCAGTGAAATTTCCATCCGGTCGTTGTCATCTGTGTGTGTGGGGGGGGGCGCTGGAGTAGCACTTATGGACAAAATCATACCTGCTAGATATTATATTAGGATGTCCTTCCCTTCTTGCTAATTGCACTCTTCTGCAGTGCTTTAAGGAGATTCAGGAACCCCAAACCATTCAGAGGCAGGTTCTGGGGACCTTGACTTCAAAACCCAGGCTTAGAAAGAGAAGGGAAGGAGAGCAGAAAGAGAACCAGGGTGAGAGAAGAGCCCTCACTTTGCTCGGGATGGGGGAGAAGGGAAGAAAAAGAGCTGCTTTTGGTCCGAGGAGGAGAAGACAGAGCTCAGGGTCTACTCAGTTTAAAGCCTTCCCCAGAAATGAAAAGGGTATGAACTGGTGCTGTAGGATATATTTCAGAAGAAGGAACTGGCAAAACCTTCTCTGAGGACTCCTTGCCCAAGAAAACCCTATGAAATTCATGTTGTTGCCCTAACTTGAAGGCACAGAGAGAAAGAGAGAATATTTCTTAGGGTGGGTGAGACCCCAAACATATTGTGTTTATTGTTGGTAAAGGGAAGTACTTCTCAGCAACACTAGAGGACAGTATTGACCTCAGCAGAAGCTCCAAAGGTTGCCCTGGGCATCCATACAGACAAAGCCATGTGTGTTGCCCACAAGACAAGGCCCAGAGTCTGTATTGTGGCCATACCTTTATCAGGTCAACCCTAAAGCTTTTGAAACCACTGATCTCTTCATCAGGAAAATATCTTTTCAAATTTTTTTTTTTAAATCTAGCAAACAGAATGCAGGGATAGAGATGTAAGTCTTCCTGAATATCATTCTCACAAGCAAGAATAAATAATTTTACCACTTTCCTCCCTGCTGTGAGAAAATTATCAAAAAAATCTCTGACAATTTTTGAATCTTTTCACCTCTGGTATGCAAAAAATGCATGTAGAGTTTTCTTTTCCCTTTTTTTTTTTTTTTGGCACAGAAAATGCTGATTTTTGGCAGGAAACAAATTGTTTTCTGTGCAGAAATATTATTCGTGATTGTAGAATATGCTGTTTTCCTCACAGGAAACTTGTTTTCTGTGCTGGAAATTCTGTTTTCTGTGTGCACACACAAACCTATGTGCATTTTTGTGCAAAGGATGCTTAACTGTGAAGGTTCTCACCATCTAGGAGTCTCATCAGAGTTTTCCAGCACTTAAGAATCCTTTTTTAAAAAAACATTTTTTAATATTTTTGAATATTCTTTCCATCCCTAGTGGGGAGGGGGCAGGGGAGAAAAGACACAGCTCTCCCCATTCTTACTCCTTTCCTCTTCACCAATAAACCCTTGTACCAGAGCAGTGACCTGGTGCCTCCTAACTCCCTCAATAAATAAAATAATTCTTCAAGTTTAAACAGGCTACTCCAACACATTTCTCATAAGGATTGACAGTAACCCTTCTGTTCCATTTGGAGCAACCAACAGGTAAGAATGTCTCTCTGGTGTGTAAAGCAGAGGGAGGAAAGTGCTGTTCCCCCTGTTCTTGGAGGTAGTGGTGTGAGAATGACAGCACAGAGAGGCAGTGGGGTGTAGTGGCTGGGACTGGGACTCTGGAAGACCATGGTCTGAATCCCCTCTTGGCCATGGAAACCCACTGGTGACCTTGGGCGACTCACACTGTCTCAGCCTCAGAGGAAGGCAGTGGTGACAAACCCCACTTCTGAACAAATTCTTGCAAGGAAATCCTGTGATAAATTTGTATTAAGGCGATTTCCGCACTAGGCTGTTATAGCACTGTGATTCCACTTTCAACATCCTATGGAATCCTGGGGTTTGCAGTTTCGGGAGGGGCCGACTGGTCCCTGCAAACCCCAGGATTCCATAGGATGTTGAAAGTGGAATCATTGCGCTATAACAGCCTAGTGTGGAAATGCCTAAGGTCACCATGTCAGAATTGGCTTGAAAGCACACAGCACCCACAAGACAGTACAGTTATTTGGAAGCATCTTTTGAATGGAAGTGGGTTCCTGAGCAGATGGAGAGAAGATGCAGGCCATTCCCTGAATGTTCTTTCAGTCAGTTGAAGAGCACCCCATTCTTTAAACCTCTAAACTCATTGAAGATAGGCTCAAGTGAGAAGGGAGCTGATATTATAAAGATAAGGGAGCTGAAAGTGGACATAAATCACAGGACATGTGCAAATTTTCCTACTGTCGTACCCATTTTTATTGAGGGGTTTCCAACTTTCAGATAACGTTCAGAGAAAACAAAAGCCCTCATGTTCTTTGCCACCCCAAATAGACCCAGTTGCAGTATATTCATATAAAGCAAGCTCAGCATGCAAATAAAATCAGTCTTTTAACATTCAGTTTGCCCTTCCTAAATGTCACGCTCCCTTACTGTGTGTACATGAACACTTTCCCCTCTTCTTGGTTTGATATTTCAGCTCTTAATTGGAGGCAGGAGAAGGTCTGATGATCGGAGACTTTCCCCTCTTTCTTGGGTTGTTTGGATCTCAGTGCCATTTAACTTTCCCTGGAGGCCGGCGAAAATGGCATCGATGCTCTCCCTCTCCTCTCTCTCATTCCAGGAGGTTCAGGTAGAGGCAGGGAAGATGAGTAGTTTGTTAGCCCAGGGCTAGCAAAATGTAACTCTTGGTTTGATTAGATATGAAAAGCAAAAGCTGGCTCCACAATTTTTGTGCTTTCTTTTTTAAAAAAAACGATGAGGAGGCATAGGCACTGTGTCTTGGAAGAATCACTCATTCTTGCCGAAAGGGTAATATTTATGGTGGCCCATCCTAGAAAAGAAAGGTGACACTCATAAATCACTGGGAAGGCAACCGATATTTCATGCCAACGTTTTGCTTCTCACCACAATGGGTCTCCAAAGGTGTGCCTATGTCTTGCCAGAAGAGAACTGGAAAACATCAGCTTCCAAAAAACCAAGCACAGCAGGTGGAAAACTCATGCCTCCAAATGAGGCTAAGTACAATCCACAGGTACCTCTCAGTGAATGGAGCAGATGTGTTCCTGGGCATTACTTGTTTAAGGAAAAAACCTTTGGTACCAGAGGCAGAAATAACATGGAAAGAACGGGGATAGTTTCCTACACCACAAGAAAGAAGAGCAGTTCTCTGTGTTTCAGCAAAGTTTTTATCCAAAACTATTAACAGGCGCCGGTGAAATGCAACAATCAGGTCTGGCAAGCTTTGCAGAAGCAAACTAAAACATTTTGAACTGAAGGCTTCTTCCAAATGCATCCAGGGATGAATTTCCCATCCATCAGCCTCCACTTTTCTTATAGTTTCTATCTCCATTTTGTATTTTATGCATTCTGGTTGGCCAAGAAAGGTATAGCTCCTTTGTGGGTTGGAGGTTTTGTTGTATTTTGTTGCATGGCCAATAGGGCTAACCCTGAATGTGTTCAACAATAACCTGTATGAGTTATTAAGTTATTTTCATATTCTGGCTGGAATCCACTTTCTCAGTGGGCAGTTGAATGTGCCAGCAGAGGCACAATGGGTATTCTACAAATGTGTGGTGGCCAGGCCACTAAGGAAAGGCAGTCAGTCTATGGAGATAGTGGCACTACACTGTGATAGCAGCGTGATTCCACTTTGATGGCTGTGGCTCCCACCTATGGCACAGTGGGATTTGTAGTGTGGGGAGTCACTTGGAATTCTTTCCTGTAGTGCTCTAGACCCCTTCCCTGAATTATAACTCCCAGGATCAACGTGTCCCATTTCTGCTGTACAGAATTAAATGGACACAGTTCCTCTTTTCTCTGGGTATCTTGGAGATTCATAGCTTCCCTGCCAAACAACAAATCCCAGAATTATTTAGGGTGGAGCCATGACAGTCAAAGTGGCACAAAACAGGTGTAGCCATGCAGTGCAGAGATGCACCAAGTGGCATGGCAGGAGTTTTAGGACATCCACCATTGGAGGGAAACAGAATCAAACCCTGCGGTCCCATTAATGTAAATCTTTCTCAGGCCCAGACAGGCACGTTCTAGCATCACCTGCACCTGCCATGCTGTGCCTCTGAAAGTACCCAGCATTTGCCCCTCTTCTGTAGGCGTAACGTACCCCAAGATGTCCCAGGGAACAGCTCGTGCCCCACAGTGGAGGGATTCCAGTTTTTTCATTTCTTCATCAGTCAGGGAGAAATCAAAGACCTACAAATAAGAAAAGAGGGAAAGTCATCTCAGAACAGGGCCTTACCAAGGTCGTTCTACAGGAGGAAACAGAATTAGAGAGGGGAAAAAAAAAACCAACCAGTGACTTCTGCAAGTAGGGGTAGGTTTTTAAAATGAAAATTCCCCCAGGGAGTCGGGCTCTGTAAACTCAAGACCTGAACCTCCCCTTGCTTGGAAATCACTGCCAATGATAATATTGTGCGCACACACACACCCCAATTTCTATATTAAGAACCACCAAGGGTGCCTCTTCATTATACCACAGAGATCTGAAGGCCAGCAAAGTAGCAGAGAAGAGATCTTCTTGAGAGCTGCTCTAAAACCATGTTTGGGCTCTCTTTAGGATCACATAGATGTTAAATGGAATATTTCCCATGATAAACCCATTCCTCTTCCCAAGCATCTCCGATTTCTTCAGAGATCTGTGCCTCAGACCAACAAGTTAAGTCCCTGTTTACCCTCCAGTGACCAAAGCAAAACTTACTAAATGCAAGATGCACAGGGTGATGGAAATCACGTCTGAAGACAAACAGACCCCTTTCACCACCTGAAGGAGCCCCTGTTCTGAACACATGCTAGGCATTATCATCTAATTTGACCTCTAAATCTGATTTTATGCCTGCTGATGATAAGCAGTCTATAACCCCCTTTTTAGTGTTTGGGCTCTTAAGTGTGATGCTGGACTTTGTGTTCCCCAAGCTCTGTGTCCAACAATAATGTACATGTGCCTTTAAAGTATGTTGTGGTTTACCCCCAGTGCATGTGCTAGAATAGAACCAATATTTAAATAATCAAGTGGAGCTAACATTTTTGAAAAGCACTTAGATCACAATCTATGAGGTATGCCATTAACAGAGTTAATGACACTATAGTGGTTTAAATACCCTAAAGACACCAGATTCACCAGATCCTGTCTGATCTTGGAAGCTAAGCAGGGCCAGCTCTGGTTGGTACTTGGATGGGAGACCGCCAAGAAATACCAGGTGCCGTAGGATGGAAATACCAAAGGGAACTGGCAAAACCACCTCTGAGGGTTCCTTGCCTAAGAAAACCTTATGGAATTCATGGGTTTGTCATAGGTTGGCAGGTGACATGAAGGCACATACACACATGCTGACACAGTCCTTAAAGGCAATGGTGGCTAGTGGCTTCCATGTCAGTGGGGTGGTGAATCCACTCCAGGCCTTATTTCGGGCTTTGAGGGAGTTATCAAAAGTTCTGGATTCTGTCTCAAAAAGTCCAGCACCTTGGACAGCAGCTTTAAAGCCACTGCTTCAAACACCCTCTTTCTTCTAAAGTTTGGGCCATCCAAATTTTGAGTCTATAACATCTTAAGAATGGGAAAATGCTACCCAAAGGGTTTTAAAAGGTTCTGTCTTACCTGTGAATTCTCGACAATATGTTCAGGTGTTTGGCTCTTTGGGATAGTGGCTATTTTAGACTGAAGATTGAAGCGGATCAGAATCTGTGAAAATATCATAGAATCATAGAGCCATAGAGCAGGAAGCTGCACCAAGGGCCATTTTGCCCAATTCCCTGCCTGTGCAAGAACCCATTGTTAGCACCACCTTTGGCCTGTACACACCTGAGCAGGGTTTTTCCCATGCTTCTTAGCAATTTCCTTCACCAGAGGGTCCTCCATGCCATTTTTTGGATCCAGCTTACCTGGAGGGCTGAAACAGAATGATTTTAGAGATCTGCTAGGCACACTGGCTCATCCCTCCCCTGAGACAAGATTCCTTGGGCTTTTGGCTCTCCTGATATTCCCCCAACACCGAGAAGATCCTGGCCAAAGTGCATAGACTCACAAAGGGCGCTTGGGGGACGTCAGAGGGCTGTATCCGGTGAGGACGATCCCTTTGCACCTGGTGAACTCAATCAGTTTGCACTGAGTCTGGTAGATATGACGCTCCACCTGTAGAGGAAAGAGAGAGTCTAGAGGTTACATCGAAGGCAGATGACACAGTCCCACCACCACCCTGCAGTGAGCTTTTGAACCCAGGGCCAAGGCTGCATAGCCAATAGCTCCTCTCTCCTTTCCAAGCTGTGTTTCTCCTTCCTGACCGAAGAGAGGACCAAGGCAATACCTGGAGAACATCTGGCTTAATCCTTGCTTCGGAGAGCAGCCTCTCCATCTGGCACTGGTTAAAGTTGGCCACCCCAATGCTCTTCACCAGGCCTTCATCCACCAGCTTCTCCATAGCCTGCATGAGAAAGAAAAGAACTCAGAGAAAGACTTAAGAGAGGGGATGGCCACTTTGGGGGCAACATTTTGCCATGGGACCCTCACGGGGCTGCAAGACTACCATCTGTGGAGAAACCCACGGATGACCAGAGGTCTCCAACAATTTTTGCAAAATGCAAGTTCTCCATTTTTTCTCCAAAGGGATTCCTTTGGCATTAATTTCCCCTTCCTTTTTGCAAAAGTCCCCTTTCATGGTCTTCTGAAAGTAGGAACTCAGGGCTGATCACATGAGAGTGCATTGGAATGGCACACACAGAATGTGGGTGTGATGCTTTGGTTTGAGTGGACTAGGAGCCTGGGAGACTTGCATTCAAATCCTTGCTCAGCCATGGATGACCTCAGGCAAGTCACACTCCCTCAGCCTCAGAGGAAGGTAATGTGGGCAACTTGCCTCCCAAAGAAGTCTTGCCAATAAAACTTTAGGATAGCATCACAGTCAACTTGAAGGTGCATAACAACAGCCACCAATGAATGGCGCATACAGACAAATTTACTAGGGCAGCATTTTAAAAACCCAAGGCAGAGGTATCAGTACTGTCTTTTGGAGGGGAACAGGATTCTGGTGACTGAGCAGATGAGTAGAGAAACAGCAGTCTATCCACATTGTGGAATTATAGCACATTGGTCCTACTTTAACTGCCATGGCTCCAGCCTATGGAGTCTGAGGATTAGCAGTTTGGTACAAAAGGGAGAATTCTCTGCTGGGAAGCTCTACTGTTGTAGCACAAGTGAATTCTTAGCCCTTTATCAAACCGCAGATCCCAGAATTCTATGGGATGGGGCCATTGCCACTTAAAGTGGCATGAAAGTGTTAATGTGCAGTGCAGGTATTTCGCTGGCAGTGGGCATCTTGCTGTTTCTCTTCACTGGTGCCTAGGAAGCCTGCTGTGTTTTGAGGTGGGATGGGGAGGAGGCAATAGGGGTCCTTTGGAGATGAATTCATGGGAAATTATTTCCCCAGCACAGAAGGGTAACTGATGGCAGGAAGGCTAGGATGATGAAAGAGAAAGGGGACGGGAGGGAAACGCTGGTTTCCCTTTTGGCACCTTGAAAGCAGAGTATAACCTCCCCCTGAATCTTAGACTTTGTCCCAGAACATGTGGGGGTCTTTCTCACCTTCCAGGTGTCCACATAATCCACATCGCTCATGAGAACTTTCCCATCCTTCTGTGGGAGGAGATCTCCTTTGATGTTCTACAGGTAAGACGGAGAAAGAGGCACAGTGGATGATGGGAGATGGCAAGTTGGCTTTGTACCCCTTTCCTGCCCCTGACTCCTGGCCCAATTTACCTGGATTCCCATTGGAGAGTGCATGAGGTACAGATCCAAATGATCCAGCTGCAGCAGTTTCAGGGTTTCCAGGAGAGCAGGTTTCACATCCTTGGGGTCATGGAAACTGTTCCACAGCTGTCAACAGAGGGGGAGAAAAAAGGTTCCAATTACTTATGACAGTCATTTTCAAGTATCAGAAATGATGTCCTCTAGAACAGTGCTTCTGAAACTTTGGTCTCCCAGATGTTGAGGACTTTAGCTTCCAGAATTCCTGGCCACTGTCCATGCAGGCTGAAACTTCTTGGAGTCGAAGTCCAAAACATCTGGAGGACTGATGTTTGAGCAGCACTGCTATAGAAGATGGGAACAAGTTGGTTTTCTGCTCCTCCAGAGGACAGGACCTCAATGGATCCAAATTACAAGAAATTTCATCTCAACAATCCAAACATTAGATTTCAACCCAAGTTTATCTCTTCCACCCTGTGCACGAGTGTAGGTGTGGGATAGTGAGTTGTTCAGTTTCTGCTTGCCTGAAAAATTACTCTGCTTGGAGAAGTCCACTAGTCTCTCTCATGTTTTCCAATAGGTTGCTCACCTTGCTAACAATAAAAAGGTCCTCTCTCTTCACCAGGCCTTTTTTCAGCACATTCTGGAGGCCCTCTCCGATTGCCCCTTCATTGTCATAGAAGTAAGCGCAATCAATGTGGCGGAATCCATTCTTCACTGCGACTTCAATGGCATCCTGAACAATTCCTGGAGGAGACTGACGAGAACAGAGGACCCAAATTAACACTTGCTAGAGCTTTTCTGGGATAGGATTAGCCATGTTAGTAAGTTTTTCTTCCCTGTCCTGCCTCACAAGGTTGTTGTCGGGGAGGTTGATGATTCTACCATTTGTGGTGCAATGAATCTGTTCCAAGTATTTAATCTGAAGTTTAAAAAGTGCTATCCAAGGTACTGAATCTATTTTGGGAATGCAATGCCACAGCTTGGATAGTTTTTTGGAAATTTGGTCTGAAACCTGGAGTTGATTTGCTGTTCCTTTGATATCAGAGCCGTCACATAAGTTGGGAATGGGAAATTTGATAGAAATGCCAAACATATTGGCACAGTGATGGCCCCAATAGCAGTGGCTATTAAGAGTTGTTCAGCCAGTGACAAGTACATCCAAACACAGAAAATATCCTCTAGATACAAACTGGTTTATGACAAAGTCAGAAGAGACAGAGGAAATAAGAGAGTGGAAATTACAAGGGGTAGCCAGTGGAAATGTTGCAGTCCCAGTAACCTGCCTCCATCGGATGTAATGAGTGAAGCTTTCTTCTTATGCCTTTTCTTCCCCCATGCTTTGTTGTTGCTACGTCTTTTCTGACTTGTGGTGATCCTAAAGCACCACTATCAGCTTTTGGTCTGCTAGACATTTTCGATTTGGGTTGGCAGAATCCTTCACCATCAGCGATGATGGCTGAAGCTTCTAGAACTCAATGCCCAAAACAGTGAGAGGACTGAAAGCTGAGAATCGCTGGACTAGAGTTCTCTAGCAGAGAACTCGGGTAAGTTCCCTAGCAAACTACAAATCCCAAAATTCTGTACAATGGAGCTGTGACCGTTAAAAGTGGGATCAAACTGCAACAAACTAGGTGGTACAGAGACACACCGGCTTCATCTTTCTCAAGGGTTTAGCAACAGTCCCGAGGCTTCTGTATTTGAGGTCTTGTGCCTCCCTTGCTCTGTTTTCTCCGAACGACTTGTTATTTGGGGAGAAGGAATTATTAAGCCAATAGTGTAGATGTGTCTTTAGCTGTCTTTTCTAAACATGCCCTTGGATTCAACTTTGGATTTGTGGAGAACATAACATGCAACTGATACTTGTGCAGAAAAGCTGGTTCCTGCTTCGTGGGCCAGCTTTGTCCTCTGTTTGGCTTGTGGGGAGGGGAGGGGAGGGGATGTAGTTGACAGAAGAGACCTCAAGGGGCTGTTAGAGAAGGCTGGTCTCTGTTTTGCTGAGATTTTTGGCCTGATAACGCCCAAACATGGCAAACGCTGCCAGCCCTTGCAGAACAATAAGGCATTGACTTGAGAGGGTGGATAAGTCCCCTCTCTGGGGCCAAGAGCCCTGCAAAGCGAGGGGCCATTCTGGAGGGGGGTTGACGTGCCCAGGGGCATAAACAAGAAAGCCAGATGTCCTTCTCTTTTACCCCAGCTTGTCAAACTGCAAGCAGTTCTGCATGGAAATGGAAACAAATACAAACTTGTGAAATCTGAGGCTCTGGATTTAAGTGGTCTGAGTGAGGGAAAGGGGCCAAGACTGAATGGAAGGAAAATCCCCAAGCCGTAGACCTCTGGAAGGCTGGAGCACCAGGACAGGATGTTGTAGACCTTCAGCTAGCACTCCTTACCCATTGTCCATGTTGTCTGGGGCTGCTGGATGCTGCAGTCCAACAACATCTGAATGGCTGGATGAGTCTCACTCCTGCTTTACAAAGTCATAATCAGAACTTTGGGGAAACAAAAATACTGTATTGGACTACAGTTCCAACTTTCCCCTAACCAGCATGTGGACTCCGGGATCTGTAGTCCAGTAGAGCAGAATTATAGAGTTGAAACAGGCCTCATGGGTCATAGAGTCCAACTCTCCACTCAATGCAGGACCAGCTAGAGCATTCCCAGCAGGTAGATGTCTGGTTCTTCAAGCTCTGGCTTTGCCATTTCATTTTAATAACTCCACTATTTTTATCTTTTTAAAAGGTTTGTTAGATGGCCTGCAGATATCTCAGAAGATAGGAACATAAGGAATATAAATGTGTATAGTTCCCAGGGGCAATTATGTTCCTGGTTCCCCTTGTAGGAATGCAACATGCAGCCTGAGACTTTCCTTCTATTCTGTTCCTCCAAGACAATGAAGCCACATGGACTAAGCAATAGCATCCCCCATTTTAATGAAATGCTGGGGTGTCTATGAGGTGCACATCTAGGACTGTGAGCTCCCTTACTGGTACCCCATTCAAAAAAAAATTGCTACCTTTCTTTTTATAGAGTAAGTCCTGTTTTCCTCTGCTGAAGGGGGTGAAAACAGTTGGAGAATTCTTTAAGCATGCATTTGGAATTATAACTAGGTTCTGTAATCATCAGAGTCTTGCCTTTCATGCCTGCGGTGAGCTTTACCTGATCTGTAGCCCTTTGTCCTGGATGCATCACTGCTTAATTAAATTCGTTATGGATTGCTGATGTTTTCCAACCCTTCCACATCTGGACTTGTTTTAAGTCAATTTTGGGCTTGGCCTCAGAAAGGACTGTTTAGCAGTCATGTCACTCAAGTGGAGTTTAATTGTGGCACCAAGCCAAAGACAACCATTTTGAAAGGAAAAAAAATAAACATGCATCATTTTTTAATAAATATATGGAATCAGGGCAGCCATTAACCACTGCAGCACAAACTGTTGCTGCCACGTCTTGAGATTTTCAAAGGATTTTGTTTTTTTTAAATAGCCTTGGAATGTCTGATATTTTAAAATTAACAAAGAGGCTTGTTCTCTTTATGGATCAAGTTCAGCTTGAATGCTCCCTGGGATGCTACATATGAAATAAAGCTTTCCGTGGTGGGAGAAAGGTGAACTTCAAAAAAGCAAAAAGGTTTTAAATCCATTAAAGCCGATAAATCAAATGTTTGCATTTGCAACTACAGATCTGCCTCAGTTTGGTGTTTTACAAACCCACCTCGCACAACCTTGGGATGTTGAAAGCATTCCCACTCCAGTTTAAGAAGAAGAGGAAGCCAGTGCCCCTGAAGGAGTGGGGTGGAACAGGTCTTTCTGTATGGAAAGGCATATCTAACAAAACCCTTTTCCCATCCCTGTTTTGAAGGTATGGCCCCCACAAAAGACCCTTCTGTTCCTTAATCTCTGGTGCAACAGGACTCAGCGTGCCATGATTCTGCACATTAAATTGGGTGGCAGATTTTCTAAGCGGACCGAAAGAGATCTGTTTGGGGTCAGTCTGATTGCAAAGTCAGAATGTGAGTGGATTTATTCTCTCTTGCTCTTTCTTTGCCCTCAAGAAAGCCTTTGCCTCCAGCCAGGTTTACTCCAACTGGAAGAAATTTTGTTTTTGCATAGAAAAAGGAAATTGGTTTTCTGGCAGGAGGAGAACGAGAAGGCTGGATTTGATGTGGAGTTGATGGCACTGGGTTGGGGCTTGGTCAGGGTGGAATCTGCAAGAGAGCGAGGGGCATAGCGTGAGCGGGAATGACTTGAAGGCACACAACATCCACATTTTCCTCACGCCTAATCCATTCCTTCATTCTGCCCAAAGATTGCTGTGGCTGCATTTCTGGCATGCTTGTCTCTCTGCATCCCTGTCAAAAGTGAGAGAAAGTTTCAGCAAAGCTACTCCTAAGCATCTGGTGCTCAGATTTTGACCATCTGCTCCAAAGATCAGAGAAAGTGAAGCGTGATTGGGAGAGAAGGCGAGGAGAAAGAAAGGGGGTCTCTTCTGCTTACCAGCCAGGTCCCCAGGCCAAGCTGAGGCATTTTTCTCCCCGAGGGCAGAGTCAGGAAGGTGGTGGAAGCCATCTCGAGTCTTCGGAAAAGTTTTTGAGCACGTCTCTCTCAAGCTTCAGGACTTTGCCGTTCCAGGCACTGGGTTTTTATGCACAACCCAGTGGGGCGGACCACAGATCTGGGGATTAACCACACCCACATGATGTTCAGTTACTGGCTAAACCAGAGACCAGTGAGAAGGCTTGAGAATGAAAAGAAAGAGAGGACTTAGAAATATCTAAGATGACACAAGTTCAACTGCAATACCCAACCCTTCAAGGAACGGAAAGGCATCTTGGCACTTGGACTCGTAGTGCTGGAATTCCTGCTTTTCACTGGGCTTGGGGACCATCCAGACTTTCCAGGAAAAACCTAAACCTTTCTTTTGAGAACTCAGCAATGAGTGAGCAGAACGGACATTTTCTCCTCCACAATTCTTTCCAAATTGTTTTGGGAAATCGTTCCAAGCACTATGAAAGCAATCAGAACAGCCACACTATTAAAACAAACAAACATAATCTGGAGGTGGGAAGATGGGAGAGAAAGGTTTGCAAAGTCATGGTGACTGAAGGAAGAAGGCGGAAGAGGTGGGTGGAAAGCCATCCAGGAACTGATGATGGGAGCACCCCTGGAATGGATGCTCAGCCATCTTAAGTAAGCAAAGAGAAAGCCCATTTTATTCTGTTGCAAAGCCAGGGCTTTGCGTATTTTGCAGTTCTGGAGCAGTGCAGAGAAGTGGACTGACCCCAGCAGTTAACAATGTTTTCTTTCTTTAGTAGAACTTACTAGTCCTACTGTTATAGTGCTATTATTCCACTTTCAACCTTTGAGGCCCCTCCTGAAACTGCAAACCCCAGGATTCCACAGGATGTTGAAAGTGGAGTAAAAGTGCTAGAACAGCCTCGTGCGGAAACGGCGTGTGACTCAGCCCCGGTTACTTCTGGCCCAGTCTTTCAGCCCCTGTCTTTTGAGGAAAGGATTATGTGCACGGGATAAAATTCTGTTTGATGAGAGGAGAGGCAAAAGGGATTGGAGTCTGCACTTGCTATGTTTTTCTTCTCAGAGCAACAGCCAAGAAATTGCTATAGTGAAACAGAGTGGCAGGCGATGACAGGGCACATCAACTCTCCTTTGTTCCTGCAGAAATTCAGTTGCATCCAAGGTCAGAACTGGCAGGTGAGATGCTTCCACTGCTGCTCCAACATGCCTGCCCCTTTTGTGGGAGGCCTCTTGGGAACTGGAAAAAGATTTTCTGCTACACTTCTTGCCTGAGAAGATTAGCTGACTGAAAACCATGCCAACCCATGGAGTGCCTTAGACTGGACTGGGAGACTTAGGCCATTTCTGCACTAGACTGTTATAGTGCTATTATTCCATTTTCAACCTCCTATGGAATCCTGGGGTTTGCAGTTGAGGGAGGGGCATCAAAGGCCATCCTCAAAGGCCCCTCTCTAAACTGCAAACCCCAGGATTCCATAGGATGTTGAAAGTGCAATAATCACGCTATAACAGTCTAGTGCGGAAATGGCCACAGAGACCCGACAGCTCTTGTTCATTCCCATATTTAAACGAGTGACAAGACAAGCTGGGGGTTCCTCCTTCCCTTCTGAGAAGTTTTCCTTCTGAAATGTAATTTGGCCATACCCTCTTTGCCCCCACCTCCCAATAAAGATTTCTATTTACTGGTACCTCTGCTACTTCTTCCTCATTTCTTCTAAACATTGAGACGAATAAAGACACAGAGCAACATCCAGATAGCAAAACATCATTTTGAGTTAGTTGTTGTGTGCCTTCGAGTTGATCTCACTTATGGTGAGCCCAAGGAAAACCTATCATGGGGCTTTCTGGGGCTGAGAGGGTGTGACACACCCAGTGTGTTTCCATGGTTGAGGGGGGAATCCAACCCTGGTCTCTAGAGTTGTGCTCCAAAGCTCAAACCACTATGCCATACTGGCTCTTATAACTTTTGTACCCCCAGGGAATTGAACCCAGGCCACAAGAAAGGGAATCTTGTGTAATACCACTACACCAGCAGCACAGGTCATTTTGAGTTGTTGTTGCTATTGTTGTGTGTCTTTAAGTCATTTCCAACTTATAGCAACCCTAAAGTGAACCTATCTCAAAGTTTTCTGGGGCTGGGAGTGTGTGACACACCCAAGGTCACCCAGTGGGTTTCCATGGCCAAGTGGGGAAGTGAACCTTGGTCTCCAAGATTGTAGCCCAATGCACATCACATTGGCTCTCCATTTGGAGTTAGGGGCCTGCAGACCCCCGATTTTTCTATTTATAGTCGGCCACCTTGGTTTCTTCAGAGTAGGCCATCCAAGGTGAGATAGCCTTGAGGCCAAACCTCACCACGCTTCCCCAACTCTCTTAGCTTTGGCAAGGCCACCTTTCTTCACTAGCAGCTTTACTCTAATCTCCCTCCCCACCCACGTGCAGCTTTGCAGGATTAATAGATGGAAGGTGAAGTCATGCATGAGTAAGGTATGAGTAAGATCTGAGAGATCTTTGGTGATGGCACAGTTTGCCAGCCAAGGAGCAAGCCCTTTCAAATGCAAGGAGGAAGAGGCCACATCTAGTGAGGGGCTGGAGTGATAGGAACATTGGACCTCCTTGGCCAGAGCCCTGTTGTGGGTACGTATATGCCTTCATGTTGCCCGTTGACTTATGGGGACCCCAATAATTTAAGAGGGTTTTCTTAGGCAAGGAGTCCTCAGAAGGGTTTTTGTCAGTTCCTTCTTCTGAAATAAAGCCTACAGCACCTGGGCCATTTCTGCACTAGACTGTTATAGCGCTATGATTCCACTTGCAACATCCTATGGAATCCAATTTGCAGAAACTGCAAACCTCAGGATTCCATAGGATGTTGCAAGTGGAATCATAGTGCTATAACAGTCTAGTGTGGAAATGGGCCTGGTCTTTGTTGGCAGTTTCCCATCCCAACTGGTGCTGTAGGCTCTGTTTCAGAGGAAGGAGCTGGTAAAACCACCTCTGAGTGGTCTTTGCTTAAGAAAACCCCAGGAAATTCATGTGGTCATCATTAGTGGACAGACAACTTGAAGACATGTACATACCCTTTCCCCCTATCTTCCAGCCAGGGTGGCTGGGGCAATTGTGGGAGCTATTGACCAAAAAAGTAGCTTTCCAAACTCTGGCCCTCCCTTGACCTCATGGTGCTATCACCCTTTTTCTTAAGGGTGTTGTTACAGTCCCATTAATTAGCAGTAATCTGAACCCAGTCAGAGCTGGTGGGAACCCATCCTGCTTCTAATCTGAATGGCTTCGCAGAGAGTGACAGTGAAGCATTCAAGAGCAGTCAGGTTTCAGCTTGCAGGTGCCTCCTTCACCTCCTGGGAGAAGCTGTTTTGTAACTCTGTGTTCTTAAGGGCCCCTTTGAACCCTTCTGAAAGCTGGAACAATTGCCCCAGGAGCTGCCATTGCCTGCCAGGTATGCAAGCGTGTCAGATAACCAGGCCGTCATCTCTCAGTCCCCCAATAACAATCTTCCTGACATTGACTGAAAACTTGGCCTTGCTACAGTGAAGGGTGTAACTCTGGCTGATGGAAGGCACTTTTAAAGGATGGGTCAATCCAAACCATCATGGTGGGGAGGGAGCTGGAGAGCTTTCTTCTTTCCAACCACAAAGCCGTAGGTCTATTTGTTGCACGGCCTGGGCGTGGGAAAAGGAGTCCAACAAGCCAGAGTTCAAATTACCAATGTGTACAAGGTGAAAGTCACAGGGGACTCTGTATCAGTGTCTCAAGCAGAGTGTGGGAATGTTGCATGCTTCAACTACAACTCCCAGAATCCACCAGTCAGCACACCCAGACATCTACAGAGTGTGTTATCGACAGTTCTAAACCTCCCTGTTAGTTGCAACTAGAGTAGATCCATTGGACAAGTGGGATTTATACAGGTCTTGACAAGTGATTCCTCAGGTTGACGTTAGTTTGGATTAACTCGCAGGATTCATACTTATGAGTCTGGATGACAACTCCCAGAATCCCCAGCTGGTGCACTGACTGGGGGATTCTGGGTATTTCAGTCCAAACAGGAGTGTTCCCCAGCAAAGTCCCTGCAGATACCTGTGTTTGCTAGGACTGTTCTCTGGCTGTTTTTTTCAGCATAGACATTTGTTCAACCCATCAAGGCAGCTGAGACCGTCGGCACGGTTGAAGAGGTGGAGACGAGGTGCTGAGCACCTCTTGAATGCTGCTATGGTGAGAAGCTCCATTGATGTAATTACACAGAGGGCCAGGGGGGCAATGGATACCAGACATTGAGATGAGATCACCCAGTGCATCTCCTGGCCCGTCATTGTGTTGTTTGGGCCAGGGGGACACAGCTGATGATAAGCCATTGTGCAATTAGGTATGGGATACCTCCCTATACAACACTGAAGAAAGTTAGTCAGGCTAGTGCAAAGGTGGAGAAATTTTGGCCATCAAGATGCATGCATGCAGTCACAAGCTCCATTTTTGTGCCCCCTGAAGCTAGTCGCCCAGAGCCCCACCAAATACTCATAAAAATCATTTCAAAGGCAGTTGAAAAAGTGGGATGACAGAATATTAATCAGGAGATCCGCCGCCTAGTGGGGACAGTTGGAGGAAATGAGATTTAACACGGCCACTCCCTTTCCCCCGGCCAAAGAAACATGGTTAGAAAGTGCTCCAAAACTTTGGACAAGTGAGGGTCTCATTCAGAGCTCTTTCCATAAAGTCAGCACCTGGTATTAACCTTTCCTCCACTCTGTGGCGCAGGGCCAGCAATTTCCTTTGTGGATGCTTCCATTCAGCTGCAAGTCTAAGCACTTTGGAAGCAGAAATCAGATTATGCAAGTGAGGCCCCTGACCTTGCCAACATGACGATTTCTCCAATGAACTGAACGTCCTTGAATGGAGCGATGGAGGAGGCAGGGCCCCCAGAACTGCTTGTAATGTGGGGGGGGGCCTTACCATTGGCAGGCAGGTTGTTATTAATTTTACTCCTTTGCAGGTATTGTTCAGGAGGAGGAGAAGTGACTTCTCTCATCCATTATCCTTGAAATGTCCTTACCTATGAAGATGCTTACAAGACAACAACTGGCATCTTGTTAATAACACCCACAGGCACTAGTTGAACTTTGTCTGCAGAGCTATATTTTTGGACAACGTGCAGTGGGTATGTCCAGCTGATGATGGCATAAGTGGGGTTCTGCTTGTGGTGCTGTAACACATTAAAGCACACAGAGTAGTGTGTGAATGCACATTGTGTCTAAGCGTGTCCTTTGCACATTGCATGTTGTAATTGCCTAATGGGATGTCAGCCTTGTGCACTGACCATGGACCCACATAGAATCATAGAGCTGGAAGAGACCCCCAAGGGCCATCCAATCCTACCCCTTCCTGCCTTTGAAGAATACAGAACTAAAGCACTTCTGAAAGAGGCCAGGTTCATAAGACACCACGCTATCCGTCCTGTGCCGGCAGCCGGCCAAGGTTTACAGCTCTCTAATTAGCATCTTTTATCAACAGCCATGGGCAAAGCTTATAGTAGTTTGTTAGCCAGTTCCATTGTTTTTGCAGTCTGAGTCCATAGTAGATTCAAAGCAACAGTCCAGTAGCAAAGTCCATACACAAAGTGAGCATCAAGGTTTCCAGGAACATGAGAAAGGGATCCAAATGTAAGGCATGCTGCTTCCACTAATAAGATCAGTTGTCTGCAACAGCTTCTTCGATTCTCCTGGTCTCTCCCTTTTTCACCTAAGTCGGCAGCCTTAGGAATTGCCCCTTTCATGTCTCTGTGTTGTGGCTGTTTGGAAGAGCCTTGTCTGGGTCCTGGGACAGTGGGATGATACTATCTTCCTTGTAGTTACAAAGGTCTTCCACTACACAATATGGCTATATTTTTAAACTAAGGTTGGCATCTTGCATGTGACATACACACACACACATCTCATTATGCATGCAGAGCCAAAAAGTTTTTAAACAGTGGCTGGATGGCCACCATGCTTTGGTTGTGTATTCTTGCATGGCAGAATTGGGTTGGACTTGACGGCCCTTAGGGGTCTCTTCCAACTCTACTATTCTATGATTTCTCTGAGGCTGAGAGAGTGTGACTCACCCAGGTCACCCAGTGGGTTTCCCTGGTTGATCAGAGAATTAACCCTGGTTTCCCAAAGTTCTAGTTCAATGCTCAAATTACTACACTATGCTGGCTCAGTACCTACATTTGCTAAGCTAATTAGACATCCTCCAAACCAATTCCTTCTGGAGATGCCCTGGATTTCTAGCATAAAATCCTGGGTCATGATCACCCCCTGGTGGCCAAATCAGTGCTGTAGACCTTGGCCTCAGCTTCTTTTGGTTTCTGTCTCAGCAGAGTGCCAGAAGCCACCTGGACACTATCGTCGTGGTCCTGGTCACAGTTGTCATCATCACCATTGTGTTTGTAACCAGTCCTTCCCCTGAGAAATGTGCTTGGGGGCCTTTGAATTTCATCCTCCCAACAACCCTGCAAGGTAGGTGAAATGAGACAAGGATTGCAATGGTTGGCCCTTCCATCAGGAGAAGGCAAAATGAGGCTCTCTTTTGGACTACAACTCCCAGAGCAGCTGCCTCTTCATTGACTGGATTGCCTCTCTGCCCCTGTCCTCTCCTTACTAACAAACAGCAGCAGCAGCAGCAGGAGGGGCTTCTCCCTGGGCTTGACATCTCATGGGTGGGGGAAGGTTTTGGATGGGGTGGAAGGGGCTAAGGACTGTCTCACTGCCTCCTTTCCAAAAGAGAGCTACATGTGCACAAGTCACTAATAGGATCATGCCCATTTTTCCTAGGAAAATCCATTTCTTCTCCAGCCATTATGGGGAGGGGGTTTGCAGTTACACTCCAAGGCAACAGGCACATCCCAGGTGGGTGGCAATGGGAGATGACGCCACTGGGCCTGCCAATTAAAAGTCCTGAGGCTTTAACCCTAAAGGTTCCTAAAATAATCAGGGATGGATTTTTCCTTTTCCATTTCTCAGCTGCCTGGCAGACTGCAGTGGAGAGCACGGGGTGGATGGCCTGGGGAGGTGGAAAATGAGAAGGGATCGCATTGCATTCACACGAACAATTACGAAGGCCGTTCCTTCGCTGCACACGCATGGAAAATTACAAAAAGCCATTTCTTTGTTTTCCCAGAGAGATCACCTTCTGGCTCCCTCTTTCTGATGCTCCAGGCTCTGTGATGCCCTTTCCCCTTGATCCTTGCCTTGCATAAAATTAGGCCTCTCTTCTGTCTTCTTCCATTTTGTTTCAACCGGCCTTGATTCACGGCATGCATTTTAACAAGATGATTAGTCAGTGCAGTATGCATATGTTTGCATCGAAGTGGCACAATGGAAGTTTATTTTCTTTGTGGTGCAGGGAAGCTTGACAGGAGGAGGACGGCTGGGTGGGACAAAGCATGCCTAGGCAGCCAAAGGTCCCTGGTTCAGTCCCTGCCATCTCTAGGCAGGCTAGGGGGAAAAACAACTCGGATGTGATGGCTTTATTGTTAGTGCGTTGGGGAAGTCAAGGTTTTATTCTAGTCAAGGTTTTATTCCAAAACTTCATGGTGCTCTCCAAGGTCCTGAACCCTACTCCCCCAAATAGGTTCAGCAGCTACTGGGGTAGCCAAAACTGAAAGAAACGGGACAGAAACTGATCTGGGAAGGGTTATAGCCTATGGGGAGGATAAAATGAAGGCATTGCCCCCCACATCAGAATTGTAGTGAGGGAGACACATCCTTAAAACTTGCCTGTTCTCTGTGTTCACATTCCCTGGGTCACTAGAATAGACGTCTGGGCTGCATCAGCAGAAATATAGTGTCCAGATCAAGGAAAGTAGTAATGCCACGCCATTGTGCTTTGGTCTGACTGCACCTGGACCACTGTGTCCAGTTCTGGGCATCACAGTCCATGAAGGATATCGACAAGCGGGACCATGTCCAGAGGAGGGCGACCAAAACGGTCCAAGATCTGGAAACCAAGCCTTACGAGAAATAACTTAGTGTGTTGAGTACGTTTAGCCTGGACAAAAGAAGACTGAGAGGTGCCATGATAGCCACCTTTAAATATCTGAGGGATCAACTTGTATTTTTTAATAAGATTCTCTGCATTTGAGTTTGGAGCGTTGTTATATATAACCGTAGGAAGAGGTAGAATGTAATATGTGATGGTGAGCGAGACCTTGCAACCGTTAAGAACTTCCATGCCAATATCTTCTATGTTAATTTGGTTATTCTTAATTTTAAACCCTCTACTTAATCTCTATTTTATCTTTTATTAATTACAGAAAGGGATAATTTCTATTAAGTAAGGCTGAAACCTCATCTGGGGGGGAAGTTTCCCTCTTCTTTTCTTAGATTTCTTGAATTGGTCTTAATAGATTTATGTGTTTATGTACTTTTGTTATCAATTTTGTTAATGTTTGTTGTCAGTAATATGTAAGTATTGTATCATACCTACTACTTAGAAGGTCAGCCACCATTCCTGTGGGGCAATTTACACTGATTTTTTTTGAGGGGGAGGCATCTTATAGGGGCTGCAAAAATAGGCTTTGTTGCTGTACGCAGCTCCGGGACTGTACTTAACCGATCCTTCTTTTATAATGTCTATCCTGTAGAACAGTTCTGTGTGATCAAAAACAGTGTCATGTGAATAATAATAATAATAATAATAATAATAATAATAATAATAATGTTAATTTCTATCCGCCTCTCCCCATTGATCGAGGCAGCGAACAACAATAATATATTTATTACATTAAAAAACATACCCAATCCTCCCCACCCACCAACCCACCTAAAACCAACCCCCTAAAACACACAACAATTAACAATTAACAAAAATCAACTGACTATTAAAAGAACAGGAAGACAGTTGGTGAGAGACTGTGGAAGTACTAATCTATTGTACTAGAATATTGGTTGGTTCTGATGCATAAATTACCAAACACTGCTTCTGATTTGTATTCTGATCTCTAATAGGTCCCTGTTTTCAATTTGCATTGCATGGCTTTCCAAGAGTTACACAAAGCATCATGGAATAATTAACATAAGGAGCCAAAAAAACCCCAAAACCTGCAGGAGGGAAGCAGAAGCTAGTTTGCACTCTTTTTGTTCAAAATCTCTCTCTTTATGGTGTCAGAGAGAGAGAGAGAGAATGCAAGCATGTTCTCTCCTGGACAGATAATTGCCTGATTGCAACATGAAAAATGACAAGGAAGAGGGATCAAGACAACTCTAATACAGGTCAGCTAATCAGTTTTGCTTCCTCTCCTGAGTCAAACGGGAGCCTCTGAGTCATTGACGGTGGCTTGGCTGTAAATGGAATTTGTGATTTAATTCCATGCAGGTCAGCCCTGCATCACAGGGGGCCTTTGTCTACGGAGCTCCCTTGCCATCTTCTTCTATTAGGCAGAATCTTTGCAAATGAGGCAGAGAGTTTAGGGGTGAAGAGAACATGAGTAATACTGAACATAAATAGCACACATTGGAGGTGTATGAAATGTGTGGGTTCCTTTTACCACATGTGGTGGACATGCACCAAAGCAAGGAAATTTCCCATGAAAACTAATTTGGTGATGGGAAGAATTTTGAAACAAACATTAAGGCACAGACCAGAACCATTTTTGGTAAATATGTTGGGCTATGAGGTTAAATGGAAAATATATTACTGTATTATAGGATCACTGTTGCAAGGTTGATTTATGCAACAAAAAAAGAAAAAGAAAAAGGGAAGAGCAGAAAGGGCCCTATAATGGATGAGTGGTTAGAAGAATTATTGGAATTGTCTGAATTAGATAAATTGACATTTAAGGGGTAAAACTTTCAAATGATATCTGGCTATCTGGCAACCTTTCATAGATTTCATAAAGAAAGAAAGAAGAGAAGCAGCAGCTATAGGTTTTCATTAGATTATTGTATTCTTTTCAAGTGTTAAATATATTAAAGTTAGAAAGATAATTTTATACTGGAAAGAAAACATGGAAAAGGTGATTATGGTGTGAGGAGTAATAACAACTATTGATAAATTTACTGTATTCTTTTGTGTGCAAATAGAGTGATATTGAAAGTCATATTTTAATAATAATAATAATAATAATAATAATAATAATAATAATAATAATAATAATAATAATAATATATAGTTTTTAAAAAATAATATTGGTAATAATTCCATCCTCGATTAAAAAATGGGTTTCCTGACCGTCAGAACCCCCCACCAGGAAAAATAATAGGCCACCAAGAATTTTGTGCAATTTTCTCCTGGCATTTGAAGGTCCAGAAGTGTTGTAAAGAAATTGCTCTAGGGAGGGGAAAAAAGTGGGTTTTTAAAATGTATGTTGGGGACTGTTTTCTGAGTGGGAAAAAATGGGTTTGCTGTGAAGACAACACTGCTACTTGCACAGAAAACTTGTTTACGTCTCTTGTACTTGTGTTCATTTCTATTGCTGCAGGCCTAGCTTGATCTCTGGAAGCCCTTGGACCATTTCTGCCTGAGGCATTCAGTCCAGAACTCTGGAAGCGGACTTGCACATGTGGCCCCATCGTACAAGGACGTACATGTGCATGGTGCCCATGCATACGTCCTTTCAGGGTTCAATGGGGCCAAATTTAAAGGAATACTACAAACACAATCACAAATTAAATCTATTTGCTTTAAAACAGCAGCAACCACCACAAATTATGTACTACAGTGAACACATATCCCAACTTTCCTGCATCCAGTAAGGTGCAGGACTCAGTTTTGGGACTCTTCTACATCTTTTGCTCAGATGCAACTTTGGACACCATCCATGAAACCTTAAAATAAGATACAAAAATAGGTACAAATGCAATAAAACTTTCCCTACATGAAAATTACCTTTTTGCCCCCTGCTGTCTTATTCAAGGTGAGGGGGGCCAGTCCTTACCCTCCTAACTACAGCCCCCTTCTCTTGGCCGGTGAAATAAATACTGGTACCTTTGTTGAGATGCATCTGTTGTTTGTCTATCTGTCTGTCTCTCCTTTCTATCCAATCAAGCAGCTTCTCTCCATCATAAAAGAGTCCAAGAGCCTGTTTGTAATGTGGTTAGCTGTCTCTCCTGGGTTGTTTCAGCAGCAACTCACAGGAGGCCACTTCCGCATCCATTAGTCCCTGGAAACGGTCCGCTTATGACAGCCAGAGAAATTTTTTTCCCTTGCAGGGATTATTTATTAATGCGCCCTGAGCTTTGAATTCAATAAACTTCACAATTCTTCCTGTCGGGCTGCTCTAGAGAGACTGCTGGCTTCTATCAACGTCCGGCCACCCAGACAGAGCTTGGTGGGGGCAGAAAGAGGCAGAAGAAGATGTCCGGCCAGGACCAGGGAAGGCGCAAAAGGATCCAAACCAGGTGGTAGTAGAGGATAGCATCTGTGCCCATGGATGAATCCATTCTGGGTTTTAGTCCGAAATTTAATCAGTTATCATTATTGTTATTTGCCTTCAAGTTGGCTTTGAAGTATGAGAATCCACTGAACTTGTGACCTCAGGCATCATCTGTTTTTGCAAACTCAGAGCAGCTATGGCTTCCTTGATTGAGTCTATCCACTTATATGTGTTTTTTCTGCTTTTCTGCCTTTACCTCCTCACGCCATTGTCTTTTCCAAGGAGCCATGATATGTTCAGAGCATGTTAGCCTGCTAAACTCCATGTTCCCAAATGGTTGCTGTTCTAAATCCCCCTGAATATCCACACATCTCTTCTCCTTATAGATCCCTCCCATTGGCAGCCAGTTGGACCAGTGCCCACTTTAAACTTCTGGTTCTGGTAGTCAAGGCTCTGGGACTGGCTGCCCAGCATCCCTCATCACAGTTCCCATCGTTTGCAGCAGGACTGGAGCACTGGGCCAGGAAATGCTGCTTAGTTAAGTAAAATTAGCTGGTGAAGTTAGAGTCCTTTCTGCACTACACGGTTATAATGCTCTCATTCCACTTTCATCATCCTATGGAATCCTGGGCTTTGTAGTTTAGGGAGAGGCGTTTAGAATCCTTTGGCCTCAGGAAACTACAAAGCCCAGAATTCCACAGGATGTTGAAAGTGGAATAATAGCACTATACCAATGTAGGGTGGAAACGGCCTGTCTTTCCACTCTAGTGAAAACTAAAAGAGACTAATTTAACTCATTGGTGACTTACAGATACTTAAGTTCCCCCACATATTTGGTTGGATAGATAGATAGATAGATAGATAGATAGATAGATAGATAGATAGATAGATAGATAAATTTTTATTGGAAGTTTATCTCGAAAATATTCCCGTCCCCTTCCATGCTTAAATCTTCCACTTGAAATTGCTTATTTCCATTCCATTACAAACATAATTTCCATCTTACAGAGAGAAGAACGGTTACGTTATTTCTTCTTTGATTTCTCATACATTGATGTCCTTACCCAATCCAATACTCTTTCCCATTCTTTCTCAAAGTTCTGGATAGATTTATTCTTCAAAGAAAATGCTAATTTTTCCATCTCTATCATATCCAGGACTTTTAACTTCCATGCTTCTATATCAGTATGTTTCTTTTCTTTCCAGTGCTGCGCATATGTCAACCTTGCTGCAGTTATTAGATATAATAAGATCTTCTTCTGATGATGGACGTTTTTGTCTGGTGCAGAACAACCGGATTCAGTCCAAGAGTAAGGAAGCAGAACGGCACACGTGGTGCTGGGATGTGTATGCATTTGGTTGCACGCTCAGTTCCAACACAATGGTTGCACAACACAAGGGATGCATCAGCCCACATGTGGATAATAATGCTATGTAGACGTTACACTATGTAGGCTTTCAGCCACAATTAAACCTTGAAAAGACTGCACCCAGACCTTAAAAGGGTTCAAAAAGTAACAGACAGATTTCTCTCCACCTTCATCCTACCCTTCATCCCATAAAAAAATACAAAAGCTTTCAGTGGGTTTTTTGTTTCCACTTTATTTGCCTTCCAAACACATTATTTTCCAAATAAAGGTCTAAAAGTATGTGTTTATTTTTTTTAAAAAAGAGAAGATAAATAGTTTTTTAAAAAAACAATCACAGGACATCATTGGGAATATAGCTTCATGCATTGATCACACCTAATTACCAAACAAACAGCATCTGAAATGCCTCTATGAGCTCCTTTCCTTGCATTCCGCTATGCCTATACATACACGCACACACACTAGGAAATGCTTTCTATTTAGACATGCACGGAGCACCCTCTCTAACAGCACCTAGACTTTGGGACATACAAAAGGAACTGGGGAACAATCCATTGGGAACATCCTCCCCTGAAAAGCCTGTTGAAGTGAGTGAACGAAATAATGGAAGCATTCACCAAGAACCCATTGCTGCCCTTTCCCTGGCCTTCTGGTCTGACTTCCATCTGGTTATGGTTATGGTTTTGTGCCTTAAAGCTGTTTTGGACCTGTGGTAAACCCCAAGGAGAAGGTATCATGGGGTTTTTAAGGCAAGATGTGTTCGTAGGGAGTTTGCCATTGCCCTCCTCTGAGGCTGAGAGAGTGTGACTTGGCCAGCAGGCTCTCCATGGCCAAGCAGGGAATCGAACCCTGGTTTCCAGAGTCACGGTCCAACCCTCAGAGCACTGGCTAATCACTTACATTAGTGTGAGTTACCTGATGGATGTGGCTGTACTCTTTTGGACATGGTGTAATGTATTTATTCAGCTGAAGGCTGGGGAAAGACAGTTGAGCATGTGATGTGCCCACTGTGAACATGTGTGCCCATGCAGATGTGCAGTGAGCATTGCAACTGTGCATTTCACCTTTGCTTGGAAATTCAGGCTGGTATCCTATTCCGTACTTACAAGATTGAACATTAACCTTATAATCTTTGAAGTGCTGAAGATTCATAGTTATGGTTGTTAATGACCACATGTGACCCCCCCAAAACCCCGCACCTTTCCAGCCTGGCAGAATCCCAACTGAAAGGGTTTCTGAGGCACATCTCCTGCGTTCTCCCATTCGTGGACCACTCTGAGGCAAGAGGTTGTGGCAGAACCTGAAGGGGTCTCTCCAGGTGCTTGTCCTTGACTGTTTTTCTCAACCATTACTGGGAGAGGGCTGAAGTCATAATTTCCTAGCACTGCAGTCTTCTGTGCCTTGGAAATCCTTCAGCTGGGATGCTTCTAGGCTGGAAAGGTGGGTTATTGAGGGGCGTCATCACCAGATGCAACCAGAATAACATCATCACAGTTCAGAAGCTCAGCCTCCCTTGTCTGGTTTCGCAATTCACTAATGCACAACCATCACATCATTCCGTGAGTGAGAAGTTACCCTCTTTCTCCTTGATCCTCAATCTTGGCCACTGACCTAAATTTCATTCATGCAGCAGCATCCATCTTGTTGCTTACGTGCAGAGAAGGCGACCCACTGAAACAACTGTTGAAGCAAGGGTCAACACGTAAGCAAATCCCATTAACTCAGTGGGTCCGTTCTAGTTGGGATTAACACGAAGATCCTGACCCATGCGTCTAATTCTGGTTGGGAGCAAGAACTGGATTTAGCCCTCACTACTGGGAAACTAGCTCATTATCACAATAATATTATCACATCCATAATATTCATCCTTGCAGTGTGCATTTTTTATTGTACAATACGATGATGACATATGTCACTCTGGGTACTAGGAGTGGAACGGATGAGCATGGGAATGAGAAAACTAATGAATAAATAAGTAAATCAATCAATCAATCAATCAATCAATCAATCGATATTTTGCCATCTGAACTTTCCTATTCAACCATTCCGGTAGGAGTAACACATCATTTGAATTTGGTCAGATTTTTTTTAATCTAATGCCAGAAAATCCTTGTAAATCTTTCCTCTATATCATTGAACAGCTTCACTCTGAAACCTGCACAATAAAACTTGAACATAATTCTCCCAATTTCTTTCCCAATCTTTACAAATTATGAGGGCCAGGACTCCCAAATCTGCACTGTTCCAAAAAGAGGGATTGGGTCAGGGTCATCCAAACAGCAGCCTCCTCCTCTCTGGATCTTAAAGGCTGAATGGTGAATCGGATGTGGACTGGAGGAGATCTTCAAAAGCTGTTTCAGATGTGACCATGGATGGAGGAATCTGTTGCTTGGTAAAAGAAAGTTAAAAATCCTACCCCATCCACCACATTTTAAAACAACCATCTTACATTCAATGACCATGCAATGCATTTTGAATTTTGTAATATTTTAGAGGAGGACATTCTCTGCACCCCAGTAGACGTAGCAGCAAAGTTTCAAACATTCAAACCAGCTCCAAACATTTAAGTTCATACCATCTTCTCAGCTGGGCTCCAGGGTCCCTGGGTGATCCCTGGCTCTACATTCAACGCATCAAGCTAAACCTTCCTACCAATTGCACAATATACATCTTCTGTCCTACACAGGTTCTTACAGACCTGAACTATGCATTACATTCAAAGGGGTGTTAAACACAATTCAGACAGGAGGGAAAAGAGCGTGGTGACAATAGGAAGATGTAAGTATCGGTGGATGGTGCTGTTTCCCATGTCGGTAGGGCAGTGAATCCACTCCAGCTTTTGGACAACTTTGAAGGAGCTGTCCAAAGTGCTGAACCAGCTTGAGAGATGGGCCTCAGCACCTTGGAGAGCTCCTTCAGTTAAAACCTGGAGTAGATTCACTGCTCCACTGTCATGGGAACCATTGGACATACCAGTCTTGCATCTAGCAGCTCTTCCTATTGAGAGGTAGCCCCCAGCCTCCTTTTACTTAAATCTTAGGTGGGATGCCTCAGACAGGGTTTGGACAAAATTGAGCGAATACAGACTACAGATCCAAGCACAGAAGTCTTATAGATGCTCAACACCTCGAGTTTTGTGGTCACCCCTTTCTTCCTAGATACTTCTATCTACAGAATACTACAGAAGCTGTTTCTGCCAAAACATCCCAAAACATTTTTTTTTTTAAAAAAAAGAAGAATTATAAATACATTAAGATAGGTCCCGCCTTGGTTCAGCATAGCTATAGAATGCCTTCAAGGGAGGGTCTTTATTTAAAAAGGTGAGGCTGTTTTTTATACGAAGAAACAGCCCAAGGGAGGTTTATGTACAGTTGCTGAGCTCCACAGCAAAAGGAGTGGTGGGGTAGCTTTACAAAGGGGGAAAAGCATAACAGACACAAAAGAGCCAACAATCCTGCACATCTCCAAATAGGATGTCACCCTTCTGCAACAGCTTGTATAATGGAATTTACTCCAGCGTAAACCACCAACAGGGCTGTGGCTGGAATGGTGGATTTTGTTCCTGTTCCTCCTGATAGATGTGCTATGCCTCTTAACAGCATCAAAATAGCATCTGAAGGGCTTCCATATGTGCAGATTTTCATTGTGGGGTGGTTGGGGGGCACAAAGATGAGGAAAAACTGCACCTATTGAATTTCTGCCTGCCACATTGCCATGGTCAGGAGTAGAAAGGTGGCAACTGCGTTAGGTTGCAAATATGTTTTGTACAGCCGAAGCCCAAGGGAAAAAATTGGGTCTGTGCAGCCGTGATGGTGTGGTTGACTCAGCCTTTGCCCATCATCTCACCAAAGGCACGCTGCTGACCTGCAGACAGCTACCAAAATGGTGAGGGCGAAAGGGCATCGGCTGTTTATGGCTTTTGCAAGGCTCTAGCAAGGCGGTGATTATTAACTAATCCCATTCTCAAAGAAAGCAACAAAAAATATTCAGGGGTAGCTGCATTGGCCATGCAGCAGAACACAAGAAAATCCAAAATCCACAAAGAAGCGATACCTTTATGGCGACAGCTCTAAAACCATAAAATCCATCACACAAGCTTTTGGAGCATCGCTGGCTTCTTCATCAGGCAAAGATGCTGAAAATTATATAGGACATGTTGTCACTTTTTCCTCCCTCCTGTATGATTTTTAGCATCATTGCCTGACGAAGAAGCCAGTGAAACTTCGAAAGCTTGCATGATGGGTTTTCTTTTTGCCTGATGAAGAAGCCGGGGAAGCTTTGAAAGAGCATCCATGTCAAGCTGAGTGGCGTCTTGAAGGGATGGTGCATTTCAGCATTGGGAATAATAGAATCGTAGAAAGTTAGAGTTAGAATGGACACTCAAGGGTCATCTAGTCCAACCCTCTGCAAGGCATGAATCTACAAATGAAGCGCTCCCGAGGGATGGCCACCTAACCTTTGTTTAAAGATCTCCACAAATGGAGAGTTCATCCCCATTTGAGGCAGTCATTCCACTGCTGAACAGCTCTTAATGGCAGAAAAGGGGGTGCAATTTCTTTTCTTGAACCCATTAGGAAACAGGCTTTCTCCATCCAACATGACATTCCTTCAGGCCATCATCTCACCTCTTTCTGTCTTCTCCTTTCACAGCTAAAGGTACCAGTCTTCCTAATCTTTTCATCATACAGTTTGATGGCCAGATTTTTTACCCCTCCAATTTTTTTCCCATCATCCCGCCCCCACCAAAATTCCTCCGCATAGGAACTAAGGATTCACAACAGAAAACCCCAGAATATTAAATACTTTGCAACAGTGGTATGTAACCTCCAGAGTAGCCCAAGGAGTATACCTCCTTCATATACACCTCATTTCCAACTTCACCGGATCCTCTCTCTCTCTCCCCACCAATCCCTCTATTTTTTTCTGAAAAAGGTCTAATTTGCTAAGAAAAAAAACTGCCACCATTTACCCCTCCCATTAACTGTTCCACAATAACTTTTTTCCCCAAGACAGGTCACATCTGGACAGCCATTTCCAATTCTGAAAAAAGAAAGCTTCCTAAAACAGGCACACTCATCCCAAATAAATCAACTGTTGCCCCACAGCAACTATGCCCCCACAACCAATAGTGGCTATTTTTTAAGCAAAAAGGTTTCTAAATAAATAAATAAATAAATAAATAAATAAATAAATAAATAGTATGTATTCAGAGGTTCTCCCACAAAGAGGTCCTTGCAGGGGGAGGAGGTCAACCCCTGCATTTCATCATTCGCCATTCATGTCATAAAAAGGTGTGGTTGAATGGAGAATTTTCATGCTTACCTTTTGACCGAGAGGGGGAAACAAAAGGCAGAGGGATGGGGGTAGACAGAGAGCACGAGACCCCAACTCCTTGATTGTGGCTCAGGTGCTCTGTTAAAAGTGGGCCAGACCATCACAGTTAGGTGTTTCAGACACGGGAAGACTCCCGAACAATCACTCCAGGGCATTTCTAGGCAATTTTATCAGGGAATCAGCCCCAAATAAAGCAGTGGGGCTTACTTCCAAGTAAATGCCGCTTGGATCTCAGTGGAAGAGGGCAAAGGGATCCAAACATCTGCCCATGTGCCTTTAATCCTATGCATGCAACACTCTACTGAGAAGGTGTCCGCACTACAACATTGTACAGTTTGATACCACTTTCACTGCCGTGGCTCCTTCTTACAGAATCCTGGGATAGGTCTAAATCCTCTTGGCAGTCCTGACTAGAGTAGACCAACTGAATCCATTGCATTTACCTATGTGTTGCCTCACAACTGAGTCAGTGGTTCTACTCTAGCTGGAAGTAACCAACAGGATTCCAGGCAAAGTTTGGTAAGGAGGCTATCGAAACTCTTTGCTAGAGAATACTATTCAAATTAATCTCAATCTTTGGTCCGTCCTTCCTTCCTTCCTTCCTTCCTTCCTTCCTTCCTTCCTTCCTTCCTTCCTTCCTTCCTTCCTTCCTTCCTTTCATCTCCCAGAATCCCCAGCAAGTATGGCTGATGATCAAGGATTCTGGGTGCTGAAGGCCAAAACATCTGGAGGATCAGAGACTGAAAACAACGGCTCTAGTCTCCTTCCCTGAATTACAGTTCCCGAGGGGTCTGATTTAATCCTTAGTCCTGCTCTTCTCAGGGGAAACTGTAGTTCAGGAGTGTGGATCTAGAGCTCTCAAGCAGGGAATTCCCAGAGTGCAAACCCCAGAATTCTACAGGGTGTGGCCATGGCAGTTAAAGCAAGAACAAACTGCTTTAATGGTGTAGTGCAGAAACCCCAGGCTCCCGCAGACTCACAGTTTGCAGGCCAGGGGGTTTGGCATCTTTGCAGGAGTTGCCTGGTAGTCAAATATTTGCATGTCTCTGCAGTCTTGAAAGTGTTTTTTCCCCAAACCATGAAAAACTGAACACACGCCCCTCTCCCCTCTTGTGAAGAAATCCAAAGAGCACAAGACGCTTCCGCCCAGCTTAGTTTTTGGCCAGGCTGGTTTCTGACTTCTCATCTCCAGAATCTTCCTCCTCGGCTGCCTTCAGCTCCTCTGCGTCTTTGGGCTCCTTCGAGCCATCCTGCAGTTCCTCCTTCTCGTCCTTCTGGATGACCACCGTGCTGGTTGAGAACCCTTTCAAGCTGAACAGTGGACTGGAGGAGAAGGGGTAGCCAAGACCAAGGAGGCCGCCGTTCCCAACATTGCTCAAGCGTGTCTCTTCTCCTTCCAGCAATTTTCTACGGAGAGGGGGGACATCAAGAAAGGGCAAAGCTGAAATAACACTGTAGACTATTTTTTTTAAAGTGTTCACCATCAGTCAGCAGCAACTCATGGCTTCCATGTCAATGAGGCGGTGAATCTATTCTGGATTTTATGCTGGATCCTAAAGGAGCTATCCAAATGCTGAAGCTATTTTGGGGACGAGAATAAGCACCCTCTGAAGGTTAAAGGAGCTATCCTACGTCCTGAACCTCTTCAGCTAGGTTCAGATAGGGTTCAGCAACTTGACTAAGCTCCTTTAGAGTTCACACTAAGTTCTGGAACGGATATAACTCCACACAGACAGGGAAGCCATCATCCACCATCAATGGTTTAGAAACCCAATTCTGGGGGGCCATTTGGGAGAGGAAGAGAGCCGTTCCAGTGTTTGCTCCTAGGCTGTGGAACTCCCTGCCAGGGGATGTTAGGCTGGTCCCCTCCCTGTTGTCCTCCTCCCTCACTATGCAAAGACTTTCTTATGCAAAAAAAAGTTTTCAGCAACTATCTGGCTGCTATGGAAAGCGCTTTCAAAAAGTTGTGATTTTTAACTTAATTTTGTTTGTACCGCTTTAACATGACAATTTGTGGTTTTGTGTGTACCTTTTTCTAATCATGCTATGATCCACCCTGGGCCCAAGTCTGGGAGAGAAAGTGAAATCATTAAGAATAAAAAGACACCATCTGTCTTCAGGAATTCTTCTGGTAATGATGCCACAACTGGCCCTGAGATATGGGGGTGCCGGGGGGTCAGGGGTTTGACAACTGCCTGAGAGTGGAGTAGCTGCAGGCGGTGGCATCGGGGCACTGCCGTGTCAGTGGGGTGGGGGAAGAACCCACCCCGAGTTTTAGTCTGAGCTTCAAAGGATCCATCCAAGGTAGTGAACCTATATTTGGGAGGATGGGGCTAAGCTCTTTTTAGTTCTTTTAAAGTTTGGGCTAAAGCCCAGAGTGGGTTTACAACCTGCCATGGGAAGCCACTGGCTTCCACTGGATGGGCAACGCCTTCTGTTGGGCAGGCCCAAGTGTCACAAGAGTGGCGTGTAAGTGGCCGGGCCTCACCTGTATGCTGCTATTTCAATATCCAGCGCCATCTTCACATTCAGGAGGTCTTGGTACTCCCTGAGGTGACGCGCCATCTCCCCCTTGGTTGTTCTCAAGGCATCTTCCAGCTGGCTGATTGTCTCCTGAAATGGATTTGGGCACAGCACAACAGCTGTATCATTCAATGCAAAAATCACGATCGTCCAGTATTCCTACTTCTTATGGATGGTTGTGAAAGCTGGTAGTGAAAAGAACTGGTGAGAAGACCATCATCTCCTTTGAGATGTGGTGCTGGAGGAAAGTTCTACGGATATGACGGTCACACAAAGTGACAGAGAAACGGGTCCCAGAGCAAATCAAGCCTGAACTCTCTCTAGAAGCTGAAATGACTCAACTAAGCCTGTCATACTTTGGGCATTTCATGGAACCATGGGACTTACTGGAAAAGATAATAAAGGTAGGAAAAATGGAAGGTTAAAAAAAAAGGGACACTGCACTACTGACTTGACCTTGGAAGCCACAATGGTTGCCCTGCCTCTGCAAGACCTGAGCGTGGCTGTTGAAGGCCAGAGGAACCGGAAGTCTCTCATTTATAAAGTGATCAGAATTTGAAGTCAATTTGGTGGCAAATAAGAAGAGTCTCGCCGGTAACATCAATATGGTGTGCTATGCTCAACAGAAAAAGAGAAGACAGACAAGCAGCTGGCTGTCCAAATCAGGGGCAGGAATTATTTGGTCCATGGGTGGCATGTGGGCCTGAGTTCATATCCTGGCCCTATACCCCACCCAAAATATTAGGAGACTTCCTCTCTCCTAATATTTGTGAGTATGTTTTTAAAAAGTGAGAATTGCTGTTCCTAGAAGTGTTAGAATATGGCTCTGGAGAACGGGGTTCAGTTTCTCGCTCAGCCATGAGTCAAACCACTATAACACGCTGCCTCCAGAGTCAGGTTAGGAGGATCCTAATAGATCCACATGACTGTTGCCTGTGCCCACAAGTGAGTCAGCCCCATCCTGAATGCACAGACAGAGCTGATACTGGCCTCCTTTGTGAGATGTCTTTGTCATTTGGGCTTTAAGGTTCTGGTGCCCTCCGCCCCATCATCCATCACCCCCTTGTCTCTTCAGACTCACTCCTACCTGCAGGTTATGGATCTCAGTGCTGCTCCTCTCCTCGGCCTCCTGCAGCTGCCTCTCCAGGGCTTCGTTGGTGCTGCGCAGGCTCTCGATCTCGATGTTCCGGGCTTGCAGCTGGCGGCGGTACTCCGAGATCTCCTCCTTGGCCTGGCGGATGCTGTCGCTGGTGCGGGCTGCTTCTTCGGTGAAATTGGCAAACTTGGATTTGTACCACTCCTCGGCCGACTGCTGGTTCCGGGCAGAGAGAACCTCGTACTGCGTGCGGATCTCCTTCAAGGCGGCTGTCAGGTCAGGCTTGCTGACATCGATCTCCACAGAGACCTGGAGAAGAACGGCAAGGAAGGGGTCTCTCAGAACACACGCTGCTCTCGGCCATCCCCAACGGGGGACCCGAAGTGTTGGGCTTTGGCTGTGCAGAACCATGAGAATGCAGCCAACAAAATTGATTTGCAGGGCAACCCGGACTAGAATGGCCAGAATACAGCCAAAAATCCCACATCTGGGGTGGATCTTTGGCCTCAACTAAAACGTAGGGTGGGGTAACTGTCCCCGTAACATGGAAGCTGCCAGCTGAAACAGGGGGGTACCCTTTAAAGATAACCCACCACCCCTACAAAATTAAATTGAATAGATCAACTATCAAAAGATAACAGCCAATATCCTGCTGTAGATTTTCATAGCTTACATCTCCATGTGTAGAGTTACACAATAAAGTGTGCTGGGCAGCCCTGGGCCATTTCCGCACAGTCTGTTACAGCACGATGATTCCACTTTCAACCTCCTATGGAATCCTGGGGTTTGCAGTTTCGGGAGGGGCTGGCCAGCCCCTCCCGAAACTACAAACCCCAGGATTCCATAGGAGGTTGAAAGTGGAACCATCGCGCTGTAACAGACTTGTGTGGAAATAGCCCTGGTGTTAAACGGCAATGTCATGACACCAAATGGTACCCACCCTTGAAGACCGGAACCACTGGCAACTACATGGACCATCAGTTAAGACCCCGTTCCTTATATAGTGGAGGGAAGCCAATCTTTCTTTATTTAATTTTTGCATGGAGGAATGAAGAATTTCAAAGTTTTTCTCTGCTGGGTGAGAATTACAAGATTTGTACATTTTTCACATCCCTAGATCTTTCTTTGCAAAAATTTCCTTTGCACAAACAATACTGGTTTTTGCACATAAAACAATGATGTCCATGCAAAATATGCTGCTTTCAGTACAGGGGCTGGTTTGATGAAAAAAAAAATTTTTTGCACACCTGGAGTTTTCACAAACTAATTTCTCAATTGTGGTGTTGTTGGGTTTTTTTTGTTTTTTGTTTTGGTGGTAGCTGATCTTTTTTTTCAACAGAGTACCTGGGTGTGTGTTGAGACATTCTTCCTGTTGAGGATAAGAAAAAACTGCAGGTATTCTTTACATCCTTAATATAGAGGCAGCTTTCCCCTCCATCACACTGACATAAAGCACTTTTCTAATACAGCCCTGATTTTTTTTTAATAGCTCTAAAAAGCTCATATTTCAGCTACTGTTCTATAGCTAACATCTGAAGGTAAGATGAGCCCATGCATATGAACCAGCTTCAAAACTCAGGGTCAAAATATATGCTACCTTTACCACATTCTATAAAGAGGTGTACCCCAGTGATGTCTGTTTGCCATAGCATGTGATTTTCCTCACCTATACATCTTGCAATATAACATGCTTTGATTTATGATTTGTTATTGGAAGGCAAAACTGGACTTAATTTGAAAGTCTGATAGATGAGGAAGGTATTTCTGAGGAAATCACTTTATGAGAGGAAAAACAAGCTAATGGGGCAGAGGGACTAAATATTCCTCTTAACATCTGGTTTGACCTTCAGATATCTTTTTTGCTTCCTTCCTTCCAAACTGTTCCCCTTTCTCTCTTACACAAATAGATGTGACATTTCATAGCTGGAAGGCACCAGCCATCAACATGCATTTAAGAAAGTCTCCTCTAACCATCAAAACCTAACGCAGGGACAACTTTGATTTATGCAAACTCCAAAGTGTCTTCCTTTTTTACCCCTATTCAATGCAGTCTTTCAAAACATAGCTTCAGACGATCACACAGCCTGACAGGCCATCAGAGAGAGGTTTGTTAAACAAATCCATTTTGGGGCTGAACACCATCAAAGAGCATCAGTTGTGATCCAGTGGTAATTCTCTGGGTATTTGGATTTCTGTACACTTTAGTGGAGAGGATTCTAATAATCTAACTTCCAATACTGAAGCTCTTTTTCTTTTGCCCTTTAAAATTTTTTTAAACCATTTATATTTTAACCCTTGCTTCCAGCACAGCTTAGAAGAAAAGCTAAATCTGCACAAAAGGAAACGAACCCTAGCTTGCAACTGGAGCATTCACAAAAACAGCAGCAACGTTAACTGTTGAGACAAACAGCAGAAATGGTAACCGAAGGCCATGCAGGAAGACACGGAAAAAACAGAGAGGGCAAAAGTGTTCTCGGATTAAGGAGCCCAACTCAAAAGCCCCTTTTCTCATTGCCAATAGCTCATGTTTAGCAGGACTTTCAAAGCACGAAGAGCAAGGTGGAGAGAAAACACACAGCTATATATAACAAAAGGAGCTGTGGACGTCACATGAAGGGATGTCATAGAAGATGGAGACCAGAACACAAACCAATGGGTTTAGCTGTGGGATGTTTTAGTTGTTTTTTCCAGGAGATTGAATTACGGGGGTTTTGTGGTCCACTCACAGAGTCTAAGATTCTATGAAAGTCCACCTAAAAATTCGGAAGATCTTACTGACGCTAAGAGCTGTTTGCCAGTGTCTCTCTTTGGAAATAAACAGAGGTTGGGTGGGAATCTTTCAAAAGGGCCCTTAGCTTTATGAATTTCCTGAACGGCAGGGGGTTGGATTAGATAGCCCTTGAGGTTGGTTCCACTTCTAAGATTCAATCATTCAATCATTTGAGCTGCTAGTTTTGAAAAAAAAATCCATGGCTGCTCAGCTGGAGCACTGAAGACCCTCCGAAAGATATGCAGGCGAACCTGGCAAGTCATGCTAAACCTCCATCAGGAAAGGAGAAGGAACCAGGTATTTCCTGGTTTCCTAACACAGATCTCCCGGGGGCCCCTTTTCATCACCAGCACAAGGCCAGGCAGAAACCAATTCAGGGGCATCATCTGTGTTTCCTGCACAAGTCAATAGGGAACCTTGACCTTACCGAAGGAGCTGAAGGGCAGCAGCTGAGCACCGGCTCCTCTCAGCAGCCTCAGAAAATCTGCAAGGACTGCAGTATTCACAGCGGAGCGGCATGGCAGCTGAGGTGTGTGTGTTTCTAATCAGTTGACTGCCACCCCAAGGTTTATCACTACGCTGGAGAATAAGAAAAACCTTCCCTCCTCTTCTCTTTGTCCCACGCTGAGCAGCACAAGAAATGACCAGGAGCTGAGCAGCATCCTTTCCCTTTTGTGTTTGCTTTTAATATAGAGGAGGAGGGAAAAAGATGGCCCCTTTTAATTTCAGGCACCCCATTGTTTTTAAAGAAATTAGGACTGAAACTCAAAGTAGGTTCACCGCACCACTGACATGGGAGCCAGGATGACATGAAATCTCATATGTCTACATGTGGGAAGCAAGGGACCCCTCCCAGCTACCCTCTCCCATCCTAAGGCTGCCGGTGATTTCTGTGCCAGAGTTGGCTGTGGCTGGTCCCCTCTGGATTTTAATATGAACTTCAAAGGAGCTGTCCAAAGCCACGAACCTTTTTGAGGCCTTGGTTCAGCATCTTGGAAAACATGCATTAACATAAAAGAAAAATAGCAGTCTTTCAAAACCAGCAGTGAATTTGTAACCCACACCCCATGCCCGCTTTTTGGCATTTTGCAGAAAATCCGTGGGCCCCCTGCCCCTAAAGAGTCCTGGTGGCAGAACAAAGACCCCCTAAACCTCTAAGCTTGTTCACCCTGATTTAACATTTGTAGCATCTTCCCATGGCCAAAGGCTTCAATTCCCTGGGACAAAGGTGGGAGATGCAGAGGTTTATGGCTATGCTGGCGCATCCGAACTGCATACACGCCCCCTCTGCATGCTCTAGCACAGCAGAATGAACACTCAAGAGCCGGGGGCATAGCTGCAAGAATTCTGCCCCCAAGTGATTTTTTTCTGCAGTCCCCAAATTGCTAGCATTGTAGAGAGAAAGAAAGACCTTGAAAATCCTTCACAGTCAGGTTCTTCTATTTGTTCTCATCCCCTTGGTCACCGTGCCTGCCCTCTTTTCTGTGGATGCTTCAGCTATAGCTACCTAAATGCTGAAATGTGATGCTATTGAAATGCTCTAAATTGAGGACTGAAGGAAAATTTCATGGCAGAGGGAGAATTCTTAAGGGGGGGGTAATGCCCTCATCCCACCCCCAAAGCCACATTCTCTGTTGTCCTTTTTGCTTTTAATGCCCTTCCTCTCTTCCCCTCCCCTTTCCAAAGGTACTAAATTGCTCTGGGAAAGTGATGGAGATGCAAAGGTGCTCAAATCAATTCTGTCAGCTGGAAATCACCCAGCTGAGCAGCCACAAATAGGACTCGAGGTCTGGCAGGGGTTAATCACATGTTTCAAAGGGGACTCACAAGCAAAGGATGGAACAATGGCATTCGCCTAATCATGTCCCCCAACCACTATTAATGGACATTCAAACTTTGATCTTGGATGCGGTGTTTCAGCCATCACAGCTGGTTGCCACTGGGAGCCTTATGCTCCAGGAAGGTGTCCGATTCCCCCTTTAAAGCTACCAAACTGGGGGCTACCTTCCCATGACACCGCAGTAAGTTCCATAAGCTAACTACACACACCAAGGATTTCCCTTTGTGCGAACTAAATCTCCATCTCCTTCGCTGAATGACCACAAGCTGTAGCACAGTGAGGAGGAGGTGTGGATTTCTATCCATTTTTTTTTTTTTTTTTGCCACTGCACCCATGTTATAATGCAAGAGGGTCATTGTTGAACACACAAACCCCATCTGTTCTACAGAAGACTTACTGCTGGACACGAGATACATAAAAATATTGACCACTCCATCCACTTACATTTTGGAGACTTCTCAGAGGTTATCACTACAGCTGCTATCACAATTACAATCAATAATCCAAAATTTAACATAACTTCTGCCTTTTCTGTAGTGGCTTCCATGTGGTTCCCCTTGGAAGGAACTGTCCCAGCTGCTACACTTTCTTTTGGCACTTAGGAGATCTCCTTTAGCGTTGGAAATAAAATTGGGAAAAGACCCAGTTCTGACCTGACCCCACCTAGCCTCCACATGAAACCACCGGGGTAAATAGAACAGGACTCCTGCTTCCAGGGCATGGCCACAGGCAAGGTTTGGACTTGGCACCCCCTGTTCCACAGAAAAAGTATGTCTCTGATACCAACTAGGGCCATTTCCATAATGGCCTGTGATAGCGCGATGATTCCACTTTCAACATCCTCTGGAATCCCGGGGTTTGCAGTTTTGGGAGGGGCCGGCCGGGACCCCAGGATTCCAGAGGATGTTGAAAGTGGAATCATTGTGCTATCACAGGCTAGTGCGGAAATGGCCTAGGTTGTGAACCGATTTTGCCCCCCAGTTTGAACTGAAGGGAACTGTCTAAGACGCTGGACCAAAACAGGCTGTGGGACGGCTCTTTTCAAGTTCTGACTAAAGCACTGAGCGAACGAATTACTGCCCACCTTGACACGGAAGCCCCCAGCAGTGGCTGGATGGGGGTGGAACTTAATGAGGACAGCTCTCCCTCTTCCCCACTGTGGCCTCACAGAGACTGCAGAAGAGCTCATCTCCTTCTCAAGTGTGGGCACGCCAAGAACCCCAGGACGACTGGAGTGAGACTGCTCCGTGTTTCAGCCTAAATTTTAAAGGGGATGAAATCTTCCCCAAGCAGGCTTAAAGCCCTGGGGAGCCACTTTAACTTCAGAAGAGCGGGGTATTGAACCCAGCCCCCCACCCCATGCTCTAGTGGTTTGAGGGCTGGAGACCAGGGGTCACCAAGAAACCCGACGGGTGGCCCTGGGCAGGTCCCCCTCTCTCAGCCTCAGAAGAAGACAGCCAGGCCCACTCCCTCGGAACAACTCTTGCAAGGAAAGCCCTGGGATGGGTTCACCGTGGGCTGCCTGGGTGGCTCCAAGCTGCCTCTCCATCATCCCCTGGCTTTCCTAGGGTTTTCTTGGGTGGTGCCCGTTCCCTTCCCCTGAAAGAGAGTCTTTGGCGCCCGGCCCTTGGCGGTGGTCTCCCGCCCAAGCACTGGCCAGGGTCGACCCTGCTGGGCTTGCAAGATGGGAAGGGATGCGCTCCGTCGGAGGGGCCTGGGAGGCGCGCGGGAGCTCTCCAGGGTGCTGGAGGCGGTTCTCTGCCGCCGGGCCGAGCGGGGCGCGTCGGCCGCCTTTCCAGCCCCGTCGGGGGGCCTCCCGCGCCCCGCCGCCCCCGCCCCGCCCCCGGGCGCCCACCTGGGCCTGGCGGAGCTCGGCCTGGAGCTCGTCCAGCTCCTCCCGGTGGACGTGGCGGAGGAAGGCGATCTCGGCGAGGAGCGCCTCCACCTTCTTCTCGAGGTCGAGGCGGGCGAGGGCGGCGCGGTCGGCCTCCCGGCGGGCGTCGCACAGCCCGCGCTCGGCCTCCTCGCGGCGCCGGGCCTCGCGGGCCGCCTGGTCGCGGAGGCGCCCGAGGGCGCGGCCCAGCTGCTGGCCCTCCAGGGCCGCCTGGTCGCCCTCCTGCCGGAGCGCCTGGGCGGCGGCGCGCAGCTGGCGCAGCTCCTGCTCGTAGAGGCGCCGGAGGCGGGAGGGCTCGGCCTGCCGCTGCCGCAGCGCCGCCGCCTCGCCCTCCAGCAGCCGGTTCTGCTGCTCCAGCCGGTGCACCTTCTCGATGTAGCTCACGAAGCGGTCGTTGAGGCCCCGCAGCTGCTCCTTCGCGCTCGCCCGCGCCGCCCGCAGCTCCTGCGCCCCCGGCGGCCCCGAGGAGAGCCCCGGCCCCGCCCCGGCCAGCAGCGCCTCCAGGTGGTCCACGGAGCTGCTGGGCGCCGGCAGCCGACGGTAGGACGAGGAGAAGGCCGAGCGGCCGCCCCGGGAGACGCCCCCGCCGTCCGACGACGACGACGCGGAGGCGAACCTCGACGGCGGCGGCGCCTCCCCGAAGGCCTTCCGCCCGTAGGAGAAGGGCGGGCCCCGGCCGGAGCTCATGGCCGAGGCGGAGGAGGAGGAGGAGGAGGAGGGCAGGTCCGAAAAAGGGGGGCGCGCCTGCGGGCGGCCGAGAAGCGCGGCGCTCGCGGCCCTTCGACGGCACAGAGGAGCCCGGCCGGGCGGCGGCGGCGGCGGCGGCGCTTTTAAAGCCGGCCCGGGAGTCACGCGGAGGGCGGCCAATCGGCGAAGCCGAGCCCACGGCCCCCGCCAGGGACGGGGAGGGGCGGCGCGGCGGCGGCGGCGGCGAGGGGGGGCGGCCGGGAGCGCGCGCACTCGCCTCCGCGCCCGCGCAGGGCTCTGGCGCGCCCTCCCCGGTGGCCGTCGCCGCCGCCGCGCCTGGGCTGCGTCTGAAGGGCGCCCCTGGCTTTCTCTCCGAGGGGGGCGCGGAGCGGGGGGGCTGCCTGGAGGCGACCCCTCCTCCCCCTCCCCCTCCCCCTCGGGGATCGGGAGGAGCCTCCGCCGCGCTCGGATGCTGCGGAGGAGATGCGAGCGGCGCGGAGGGAGGGGGCGCGGGGGAGCGGGAGGGGGCCAGAGGAGGCCGCGGGGAATCCGATCGGGAAAGGGGCGCCCCCGCCGCCCGCCGCCCGGGGCTCCCTTGAGGGCCGGAGGGCTTCCGGGGCTCAGGGATATATAAAAAGGCATTGCGCGGGTAGCCCCCGCTTACTCTGCGAATGAAGGCGCTGGAAAGAGAAACGCTCCGCCGCATCCCCCCTTCCTGCAGCTCCCGGTCCCTTGGGGGGCTAAGTGGAGACCCCCGGGAGGGCAGACCGGGAGAGCTCTCCTCCTCTCCAGGTAGGGCAAGGGAAGCCCGGACCCCTGGAAAGAGACACGGGGGCTGTCTGCCAGAGCCGGACCCCGGGGCTGGGACTCGTTGCCGGGCGGGCGCTGCTGTGCGCCCTGGAGTCTTTTCCAGCTTAGGGTGACCCTAAGGCGACCCTGTCACGGGATTGTCTTGGCAAGAGGGGACTTGCCTTTGCCCTCCCCGAGGCTGAGAGACTGTGACTTTCCCAAGGCCATCCAGTGGGCTTCCATAGCTAGGCAGGGATTTGAAACCTGGCCCCACAGAGTCCTGGTCAAAGCACCACACCGTGCTGGCTCTCCCCGTCAGGGCTGCTCTCGTGCCCCTCTGCAAAAGCTCTTGGGGTCCACAGGCTCAGAGCAGACGAAGGAGCGGATCTTGCTCCAACCCTGGAAGAGTCGCGGTCAGAGCTCCCAGGGCCCAGCTGGATGGGCCCACAGTCGAGGTGTCTCCCCAAGTCCTTGATGCCTTTTCCCTACATGGCTGCCATTTATTAATATAGCAAGTAGAGGGCTGAGTCCCCCATTCTTCATTTCTGGTGACCACTGTGCCACCGCACCTGAACAGACCTGGTCACCTCTAGCGAGGCAGGGGCCAACCTGGTTAGGACTCAGCTAGGAGACCCCTGGGGATCTCCAGGGGGGGATCTCAGGAAAGGATCCCCCTGAAACCTCTGGGAGCCACAGTGGCCATGCAGAGTTGGGAATACTGAGCTGGAAGGACCAAGAGGCTCTCTCAGTTCTAAGCCTGCGTCCTGTATTCTGATGCTCACGTAATGAATTGGGCTGATTCCGTAGGACAACGCTCAGCCTTTGCCCCATTAAACTCTGCAAGGCTTTCTCCCCCAGAGTCCTTCAACCCCTACCTGGGAGGTTCTGCCTTATCCCCAGTCGCTGCATCCAAAGAGACCATGCAATCTTGGCCAGATCTGGCTGCTCTGTTTGCTATTCCAGCATCCTTTCTCTTCCAGGTTTCCAGGCGAGGCTTCTATTCTGTACTGGCCCGGCCTCATTCCCATCCCTTTGCAGAGGTCCAGGCACCACTCTGCAACCGTGAGGAGCTTCTCTGCTCGTTCTTCTCTCTCCTCTGCCCTTTCTGAGGGGTGGGAGTGGGGAACCCCATTAAGAAATGGGAAAAAAAATCAGAAGAGCTGCCTGATGCTTTTTGATTCTTAGATAGTGCATTAATTTGGATCCTGTTTGGAGTGGTGGTGTGTGTGGTGTGATGTATTTCCTTTATGGCCTGTTGTCAGATCCACATCGCTTGCAAGACCAGAGTGAAAAGGAGAAAATGGCAGCGGGGCTTCTCTTCTCCTTACAAAATGAGGAGGAAGCAGACTGAGGGATGAAACCCACTGACCACCCCACCTTAAAAGTGATCCCACTGAAAAACACATGGATATGAACCAATGTTATTCTTTGCCCCTTCCCATAGCATGGCACCATCTGTCTCTTCCTCCACTGATTTGCACTTCATTACTGTAGCATCTTTGTTCGATAAATCAATGGGTCGTTATTGAAAGAGGCTTGGAGAGGTGGGGAAGAGGGCTGAGCTAATGCTGAATCAGGCATCTCTCCCTTGCATCTGCTCATTACTGTGCTAGCTTCCTCCCCCACCCCCAGAAGACTGGGAAGGGGGAGAGCAGGGAACCGGCCTGATATTGAAAGACTGTGGAAGGAGGGTGTTTGCTCTGCTCCTGGAATAAAAAGATCCAGACTGGGAATGGGGGAGAAGTGGCCCACGGGGTGCACCAGCACCCCCAAGGCAGTTTTTACAGCCCATGAGGAAGGGGAAAATAAACCCATAGAATTATAGAAACACAGATCTGGAAGAGACCCCAAGAGTCCACCCCATTCTTCCATGCAGGAAGCATTCCTGACAGATGGCCATCCAGCCTCTGTTTAAAAACCTCCAAAGAAGGACGCTCCACCACACTCCATGGAGGCAGCAGTGGATTCCGCTGTTGAATGGCCCTTACTGTCAGGAAGTTCTTCCTAATGTTTAGGTGGAATCTCTCTTCCTGTAGTTTGAAGCCATAGCTCCGTGTCCTAGTCTCTGGAACAGTAGAAAATAAGCTTGCTCCATCCTCCATAGGACATCCCTTCAGATATATAAGCCTGGCTATCATGTCACCTTTTAACCTTCTCTTCTCCAGCCTAAACATTCCCAGCCCCTGAAGCCTCTCTTCTGTAGGGCACGGTTTCCATATCATAAAAGGATTTCTCCCAATTCATAGAGTGGCATTTTTCTTTCTGGTGGGGAGTCGCAGCACCCTCCAAGCATTGCCCCCTCCTGGGGACAGCAAGGAGCAGTTTTGTGGTTGCATGTGGCCCTCAAGGCTTTTCTGTGGCCCCTGTGATCTAACTTCCTTTAATGCGTGGCTATAGCTGCGGGGCAGTGGGTGGACAAAATGAAGACATTGTCCCTCTAAATAAGAATTCTGTCCCTAGACATATCATTTTTCTGCAGTCCCCCCAATTCCTAGCACTGCGCTAACTTAAAACTTCTGTTGAGCATTTGGAAATGCAGTTTGAGGCATCCAAAGCAAAGGGGCAGGGAGAGCGACCAAGGAGATACCATGGCTGTTCACAAATCTTTTTAGGTGTTGGAGAGGTCCAAGCAGCACGTGCAACATTGCCGGGTTGTGGCCCCGCTGGGGCACTCCTTTTGCAAACTCTGTGCCGCTGCTGCTGCTCTTGCACACTTTGTGTCAGCCACTTTGAGAAGTTTTTTTTTTTTTAAAAGCTGGATATGCATAATTTAAATTCCCCCTGCAATCCTCAGCATCATATTCTTCAATGAGTTGGGCCTTTTTATCCAAAGCAGGGAGGGCGATGAGGTTCATCCAAGTTTGTCTCAACAAAGTGAGAGTTTGAGGAGGAAAAGGGAAGAGAGAAAAACCGAGCCAGGCAGTCGTCATCCAGACATGACCCCTCTTGCTGTCAGTTTGATGAGTCTAAAAAGCATCAGATGTGAATCACTGTGTTCAGCAGGGAGCAAAATAAAGCAGGGAGAGTGGGAAAAACTGCCAGCTAGGCTCTGTTTGGAATTGGACGAGGACCTTTTTGTGCTGAGAAGACACCACCCAAGGCTTCCTCCTGGAGCAATGGATGACTCTCCGAACATTCGCAAGCAGGCGAAAGGACAGAAGAAGCATCTTCACTAGCACAGAAAATCTCACCAGAGGGTTGCATTTCTAGTTTCTCGTCAATTCTTCCCCATCCACCCATTAGAGAACTGGGGCGTTTCACCCCACTGGGAGGGGAGAGGACCATCGAAGGTAGGGGGTTCTATGAGAGTGGAGTGGCGAATCCACTCTGGGTTTTAGTCTGAAGCTTAAGGAAGTTAGCCAAAGTGCCAGGCTGATTTTGGGGGAGGTGTAGCTGGGGGAGAACAGACAGGTGAGCTCCAGAATAGGGGTAGAATGGGCATGTGTCAGTTGCCCAACTGGAGTTGAGTCTGGAATTTGAAACCCCTCAAGAAATTTCTATGAGAATAAAAATAGCACAAGTTCATACAACTTGTGGGAAACTTTTTTTCTTTTTTTGATTCCTATCACCACACAAACTGTACACCTTTTGAAAACTGCGCAGGAGTTTGAAAAACTGCTCAGCTTGGCTGTGAAAATCTACACTAACACTCTTTCCAGGCACCACCTTTGTGGGTTTGAATGTTGTGCAAACCAAACATTCTTGTTGTTGTTTATGGACACTCTAAGGCAATCCTATCACGGGATTTTCTCAGCAATATTTATCCAGAGGAGCTTTGCCATTTACCTTCCTTAGAGGCTGAGAGAGTGTGACTTGCCCAAGGTCACCTGGTGGGTGCACAAGCAGGGGATTCAAGCCCTGGTCTCCCAGAGTTGTAGTCCAACACTCAAACCTCACTGGCTCTAAACCAAATGTTATCTAGCAGGAAAAAAAATTGGACTGACTGAGGTTGCAGCCTTTGCCAATTTGTGTGTTGCACAATTTCCTTTCCATAAGGAAATCTACACAGTTTCCAGATAGATAACTAGGTAGTTTTCCTGGCAACCTGACCAATATTTGTAGAAAATGACACAGTTTCCTATCATTGTGTGTGTTTGTGTGTGTGTGCAAAATCTAAGTGTCTTGATGTTTATGTGTGTATGTGCCTTTCAGTTTATGACGTTGCCATGAATTTCAAAGGGTTTTTTTAGGCAATGAGATCTCAAAGGTGGTTTTGCCAGTTCCTTCCTCTGCATTATACCCTACTGCATCTGGGCTTCTTTGGCGGTTTCCTATCCAAATACTAACTGGAGCTGACCCTGCTTAGCTTCCAAGATCAGATGGAATCTCTAAGGTATTGAGGCCTGGGTGTTCTGATACTGTGGGATGAAAAACTGATTAAGTGTTCTCAATAACCATCATAAAATTGGAAAACATTGATATTTGCCATTCCTGCACAAAGAGGTGGCTCTGGATGCACGAAGGGAGTTAGAGGACGGAGCATCCTAGCAACGTTCCTGGATAAGTTTCCGCAGGCAGCAGGGGCACAAAGAGCAGAAAGAAAAATCCAGCTGTGGGCTGCCTCTGAGCATATATCCAGCCAGCTCTGCCTCACTCAACACTTTGGTGTCATTCAGGTCATTGCCAATATCAGCTGTGGTTGGGCTCATGTTGGTTTCACGCTGTGTTTGTTTCAGAAAGCACCCCGGGGGCTCTCCCTAAAAAAAGTCCGTCCTCAGGACCAGACCATGAGCTCCCTATTTGCTTCCTTAACCCTTGGGCATGACAGCTGGCAGGGGCAGACAGAGATGGGGTCCAGGAACCCCCCAATTCCGGGAACGCCAGTGCAAGGTGGTGGGTAGAAGGAGAGGCAAGTCATGGGGAGAGGCAGTGGGTTAGAGGTGACGAGAGCAACAAGGGGTCTGGAGATTGCTGGAAGATGAAATATTTGTTGCAATAGTTTTGTTTTCTAAAAAAAATACCCCAATAACATTCCTGTTATCCTGGACTATTTTCTGGCAATTTCCAGCAGCAGCTGCAACATCTTATTCCCATCTCTAGTAGGTTTCTCTTTAACTTGAAAGTGCATTGGAATTTTAAAAAATCCTCTTCCCTTCTTTTAATTTTTTTTTAGTGCTAAATTGCATCAGTGATGTGAAATGTACTATAGTACTATAAGATTTTTTTTTTTAAAAAAACCAAAATTTGGAAGGAGGAAGTTTGCTCTTCAAGCTATAGGATGGAGGAAATCCCAGACCAAGAACTGATCCCCAGTGGATGAGGCTAAAATAAATCTGGAATTGTTGCAGGCTGGGTAGCACTAAATTACTTTAATTATTCCTAGCAGTGCCTTGCTTAGCAACCACACTATTCAAGCTGCTGTCACTCACATTCCAAGGTCTGTTAACAGCACTTTGAAATGGGATTCCTTTGTCATTCAATATTCTTCTCTTTCTTTCCCGGAGATGCAAACCTTTACTCATTTTGCTCTTGCATGCAGCAGTTCTTCACCCCACTGTGTGAGGCTGTGAGAGCTTCTCTATCATTTCTGGTGACTCTTTACACCTTTTTCCAAAACAAGCAAGCAAAATATTTGTGTAAAAACCTCCACTTTTAATTTGCATGGAAAATGTGGCCTTTTGCCACAAGAGACATGTATTTGCACAAACACATACTGTTTTCTGCACAAAATTGCCCAGAAAACAAATTTTCTGCCTTGGGAAAAAGCACACACACACACACATGGAGTACAATGAAACTGCATTTTCTGCACAAAAAAAAGGAAAATTAGTTTTACTTCAGTTTGGGTTTAGATTAGGGTTCATGCAACTGATTTTCCCAAGGTTCCAAACTTCGAAGTATCTTGCGTATGCGCCCCATTTTCTCAAGAGAGCCCCTCTCTTTCTCTTTCCATTGAAGATGAGAAAATTTATGAGTGTTCTTTACATCCCAGTCTTTCCCCCTTTTCAAGGTACCCATGTAAATACCCCCAGACACAAACTGGCCAGTGCCATGGTTTTGCAAGCCAAATGCTAGCAAGGTACCCAGAATAGCAAGAAATAACAGTAAGGATAGTATTCTGGGCTTTTCTTTCCGGGGAACCCCTTGAAAATAATAATGTGTTGCCAGGGACCCCCAAGACTTAACTCAAGATTTAAATGTTTAAATTTAGATTTAAATATCCAAATATTTATTTGTTGTTAAAGACTTCTGGAAGCTAGGATTCAAACCCCTGCTCAGACATGGGATGACTGCAGGCAAGTCACACACTCTCAGCCTCAGAGGAAGGCAAAAGCAAACTCTCTCTGAATAAATCTTGGCCATTTCCACAGTATACTGTTATAGAGCTATTATTCTACTTCCAACATCCTATGGAATAATCCTGGGGTTTGCAGTTTAGGGAGGGACATTTAGAATTCTCAGCCACAGAGCTTTTGTGCCTCAGTAAACTACAAACCCCAGAATTGCACAGGAGGTTGAAAGTGGAATAATAGCACTATAAGGGTGTAGTGCGGAAATGGCCTCTGTCAGACTTGAAATTACTGGAAGGCATGCAACAATTCAGAAGAAAAGGGTTTCTTTTGTTAGGGCTCAGCTCCCTCTGCTGGTGACTGGGAGGAACTTGGTTTTTATTTTGCCCATGTGAGGTGGATGCTAACCATCTTTTTAAAGTAGATTTAAAGTTTCAGGTTGTTACGCTGATTATGCTATGCAAACTTTGCATTGAATGGCAAACAGTATGCAACTGAATGGGCAGCCAAAGGAGTCCTGCAACCAGTTCCAGGCCATTTCCGCACTACACTTTTATAGCGTGATGATTCCACTTTCAACCTCCTCTGGAATCCTGGGGTCCAGCCGGCCCCTCCCGAAACTGCAAACCCCAGGATTCCAGAGGAGGTTGAAAGTGGAATCATCACGCTATAAAAGTGTAGTGCGGAAATGGCCCCAGAAAGAACAGATGGTTGCATATGAGTGGAGAAAGCACATCTTCACATGCAACAGCCCTGCATGCACAACCCCGCTTCCTTAAATGTGAGTGGGATGCTGACAATCAGACCACAATGTCTGATTGCTTTCATAAAGGAACTCACACCTGCAAGAAACCAGCAGGATCCTGGGAGGTGGTTCCAAGTTTACCAGGCTGTTTGATCATTTGATATCGGACATTCACATTTCTATGCATGGTTGTGAAAGCTTGACAGTGAAGACAACTGACAGTAAAACTTAAAGTCCAGAAGCAGCAATCAAGTCACTTTTCTTGGGATCCAGGTCGTCTTGGTCCCTACTTTGCAGCTTCCAGTTTTATGTCCCCTCCAGGGCGCCAAAGACCCTGCAACAAATGACTGTCTGCACTTTTTTAGAAAATTAATAACAATAATTATTGCACTTCTCTCCAGTAAGGGGTGCTGTGGCTCACTAATTTGTCTCTCCCCTGCCTGTGTAACCACGTGGGGGGGACGCCTTATTATTATTATTATTATTATTATTATTATTATTATTATTATTATTATTATTATTATTATTATTATTTATTGTATCCCACCTCTCCATATGGATCGAGGCGGCGAACAACTTACAAATAGCATGTATGTCGAAACATTTCTATACCTTTGCCTTTGCTGCCCTCCCATGAGGAGAGAGGACACATTTACTGTGCCACAAAGGGTCGCATGGTAGGAGTGGGAAGAGGCGGAATCTGCAGACCCCCTTTTAGGGCTGCCGCACCCCCTGCCCAGCCTTTTGGTTGCTGGCCAGGCCAGTGGAAGGAGCTGCTGCTGGTTTCGCTTTGCAAGGCAGCCACGTGGCTATTGTTTGCAGCATCAGAGGGAGGCAGCTGCAGTGGCAACTGGGGCTGCTCAGGTGCAGGATCTTGTCCCCCCCTCCTTTTCCTCTTCTTATTTTCTCATTTTCTCCTAGTTTTTTTAACTCCTCTCCTCCCCCTTCCTCACAGCTTCCCCTCTCCCTGGGGGGACCCTGGTCAGGGGAGGGGGTTGCATCAGACAAGATCACTGGGCTGGGTGGGGGAAGCAGCCCCTTGGGGAGACTCTTAGGCGTTTGGGAGTCTATTTGGGAAGGCAGTTGTAGTGGCTCTCCCGTCCCCCCCAATACCTCCTTCTCCCTTCTATTCCTGCTCCTCCCCTCTCTCTTCAGATGCCCCGGGGTTTCAAGAGTGTATACTAGTTACCTTTGTGGGCTGAGAGAGTGTGCCTTTCCCCCTTTCTTCTCCTTTCCACCCCTTCTTTTTTTCTCTCTTTTGCACCTCTCTTAGGGGGGGAGTGCTCCTTGGCGGGGCTCCACTGCATCTTGGCCAGTTTGCTTTAGTGGCAGAGAGAGTGTGATCATTTTGCTTGTTTGTGCGTTTGTTTGTTTTGTTTTGCTAAGAAAGTGTTAGGATCTATGGTATTTGAGTAGACAGGGGGCATCCCAGGTTCCAGGTTTCATTTTTGGGCTGAGAGAGTGTGAAAGAACTAACTCAGTTGCATGCTTCCGGGCCTTGAAGCCGAGAGAGTGTGACCAGTTTTGCTGATTGGGTTGAGAGTGTGTTTATGCCCCTCTCAGTGGCAGGATTACCTCCTGGTGATTTGGGGGGGGGTAACTTGGTGTGCTACTCAGGCTGAGGGGGTGGGTTCTGACTTTGCTGATCCATAGCGGGTGCTGCCCCTGGATTCCTTGTGTGGTGGCTGGATTCTCAATTGGAGCTGGGACGGCGCAATTCACTCTCTCTTTGGGGTTTTGGCTGGAAGTTTGGCCAGCTTGCCAGTGGAGCTGATGGCTTCCAAGCGATCTTCATCAGCATCCAAGGGTAAGCAGCCCCCCAAGAAGGCCACGCCAGCCAAGGGGGCCACGCCAGCCAAAAGGGCCACACCAGCCAGGGCCTTTGCTGCCCCAAGGTCAGGGACCTCATCGTCGGAGGAGGATGGGGGAGAGGAGGAGCAGATGGTCTCCGTGCCAGTGAGTGTTATTAACCAGATCTTGGCACGGCTAGACGCTATTGAGAAGGGCAGCTCGGATGAGAAGCGGAGCGAAGCGCCTTCAGAGAGGTGGGAACAAGCATCCTCGTCACAACATGTCCGTTGGGAGGCCGGGCCATCGGGAGAGTCGGAAGCAGCAGGAGCAGCAATGGGTGAGTCTGTTGGTCATGAGGAAGGTACTGGGTCCATAGCTTGGCCCCGGAGCTTCATTACAGCACCAAGGAACATGATATGGGCCCCGCCAGCGGGCTTCCCAGAGCTATCATCTTCTTCCTCACCTTCTCCCCCTGGGGAGCAAATGTTGCCTGCTCAGCTGCCATCAGGGGCGACATTGCACTCCCAGGATGTCTCTGGATCCACTCAAGGTGGGGCTCTGGTATCACGGGAGTCAAGCAAGGATCCAGGCCTTGAGGGGAGGGCAGAGGTGCAGTCAGGGGTATTGGATGAGCACCTGACCTCAGCTACTATTGAGAAGATACTGAAGGGAGAATACGTGGACTTATTCTCCCTTTTGTATCGAGATCTTGATAAGAAAGAGGAGGAGGATTTGGACGCGAATGAGGGGGAAAAGTTGAAAAGACGCAGGATTGACAAGAACTGGACTAATTGGTTCATAGGTTATCTCATTTACATGGACGTGATCGTGAAGGCCCAGCCATCAAGGGCTCACTCCTTGGTGGTATATTTGAACACGATTTTCAGGGCTCATGCAGATTTTGCTGGGAATGGTTGGCTGCACTATGATGAGAAGTTTAGGATGAGGGCAGCAAAGCAGCCAAGCCTGCGATGGGACAGCATCCACCTTGAACTGTGGATGCAGACGTTGACCCCGACTCGCCCCATTTTCGGAGAAAGGTCCCAATCCGGTCATCTGGTGCAGTTCAATAAGTCCGGGGGGCCTCCCCGCACTCAGGGCTCGCAGGAGCAGCAGCAAACACAGCTCTGTTGGGAATTTGGGATGCAAGGGTTTTGTGCCCGTCGCCCTTGCAAATACAAGCACCTATGTGGGGTCTGCTGGGGCCCTCACTCCATTAGCAACTGCAGCAAGGGGAAAGGGGGAGGGACAAGCCTCGGGGATGGAGGTGGTAAGCGGGGGCCAGGAAATCAGCCACCACTTCACAAAGGGGCCAGTCCAATTAATGTGGAGAGGCTGTTGGCTTGGCTCCGCTTTTACCCGGACCGGGCTGCAGCTCTGTATCTGGGGGAGGGATTTACTTGGGGGTTCAGGATCCCAAGCGTGGGACCTCGGCGGTTTTTTATGGCCAATAACCTTAAATCAGTAATGGGCAAAGAGCATGTAGTAAGGGAGAAAATTAGGAAGGAGGTGGCTGAAGGCAGGGTGTTAGGCCCGTTTGACCAACCTCCCACTCCCACTGTTAGAATTTCCCCACTAGGAGTTGTCCCTAAGAAGGCTCCAGGTGAATTCAGGTTAATACACCATGTGTCTTACCCCGGGGGCGAATCCGTTAATGATGCCATTCCGGATGAGTTATGTTCAGTTGGGTACACTTCATTTGATGCAGCTGTACGGGCAGTGCGCAGGCATGGTGTGGGGGCCGAGCTGGCCAAATCTGGTATCAAATCCGCCTTCCGCCTGCTGCCCATTCACCCATCTGACTTTGAACTTTTGGGATTTGCCTTTGAGGGCAAATTCTATGTTGATCGTTCCCTCCCTATGGGATGTTCTGTGTCTTGCTCTGCCTTCGAGAAGTTCAGTACTTTTTTAGAATGGGCCATCAAAATTAAATCAGGCCTTAAGGGCGTTGTACATTATTTGGATGATTTCTTATTCATAGGACGCTGTGGTTCTGGGCAGTGTGCATTCTTCCTGGCAGAATTCACATCTCTTATGGGGGAGTTAGGCGTGCCCTTGGCACAGGAGAAAACTGAGGGCCCCACACAGCAGCTTACGTTTCTGGGCATTGAATTGGATACAGTCAACCAAGCTTGTAAACTACCGCCAGCTAAGGTTCAGGATCTCAGGTCAAGGGTGGCTTCCTTCATGGGCCGGCACAAGGCTACTCTTAAGGAATTTCAGGAGCTTGTGGGGCACCTGAACTTTGCCTGCCTTGTAGTGGCACCTGGGAGGGCATTCCTTCAGCACCTATGCGACGCCATGAAGGGCATCACCAAACCGCATCACAGAATTAGGGTCACCAGAGGGATTAAATTAGATTTAGGAGTGTGGCAGGAATTTCTGGCCGAATTCAATGGTGTCTCTTTTTGGCGGGATGAAATCGAGGTCAGGGATGCACTGAAAATATCATCTGATGCAGCAGGATCCATCGGTTTTGGTGTCTTTTTCAGGGGCAGATGGTGCGCGCAGAGATGGCCCGAGAGTTGGGTAGAGATGGGCCTCACAGCTGACCTTGCATTTTTGGAGTTTTTTCCAATATTAGTGGCAGTTTACATCTGGGCACACGAGTTAGCAAATTCCTCAGTCCACTTTTGGTGTGACAACTTGTCTACGGTCAGAGTGATTAATTCTCTTTCTTCTAGGTCACCGCGCATCATGCGCCTGGTGAGGGCTTTCACACTTCAATGTCTTCGTTTTAACATAGTCTTCACAGCTGTACACGTTGCGGGTGTGGATAATTCCTTGGCTGAGTCTCTCTCTCACATGCAGATGGAACGTTTCAGAGAGCTGGCACCAGATGCTGCCGTCCTCCCAGAAGCGATGCCCTTCGATCTGTGGAACCTTGGCGGGGTGAGGTAGCACAGATCATCGGCATGTCAATTGCACCCAGCACCAGAAAGAGCTACAATAAGGCCATTAGGGATTTCAATAGCTTTCGAAAATCTAAAGGGTTACAGGATTCATGGCCACTCCCGGTGGACCACATTTTAGGAAAGTCCTTAATCATACAGGCCATTCAGGATACGCGGCTTATTCTCAATATTGGCCTGGCGTCCGCATTGCTTGGTCTGCAATGATTCAAAGAAGAGTGTGGGGTTGGGGAGGGGATCCTCGACCCTTGGAGTTTGCTCGTAGGCGAGCGAACAGGGAAATTTGCAATGCTTTGAGACAGGGCTTGGGCTACTATATTCCTCACTGGGACATTGTCTTTCATAAACCTGAGCTGTATAGACCCAATGGGATACACTTGTCATCAGAGGGCAATGAAATCTTTCTGCGGGATTTGCAACAAGGGCTTGAAGCTATCCTGAGTGGGAGTTGGGGGGATAAGGACTAAGCAGACGCTTGCCCTTATCCATGGCTGGTGGGGGGGGAGTCTAAGGGTTGGTGAGTACCTCTGGCAGCCTTTGGTGTAGGATAAATGCTGTCCTTGAGGCGGGCCCGGGACTTGCCCCTACCAGGCATGAGCTGGGGGGTTGAGGTTTGTGGGCTCGCCTTCCAGAAAAGGCTGGCCAAAGTCTTAACTCAGCCTCATGGGTTGGCTTTGGGGCCTGGTACCTCGCTCTAGGTGGGCTAGGGAAGAGGTCTGGAGCTGACCCTTGCCTTAGCCTACACATGCCATTGACCCCCCTTCTCAGGTCATAAGTTCATGGTCAAGTTCAAGTTCACTTCCAGCTTTGTGTTAATTAGGCATACATTAATAAATTGCCCTAGTTCAACCCAAGCCTTGTGTGTGGTCTCTTCATTTCATGGGTTGGGCAGCAATTGATTTTTTTGCTCTTGGAGAACATAGTAGTTTTATGGGGCTGGGAGAGCTCACTGCATGTGAGACAGCAAAGGAGATCCAAAAAGGATTGTGTCAGAAGAATTCCTTGCGTTTGTTCTTGAGGCTGCAACAACTGAGGCACCTGAGCAGGTTGTCGGGCTTGGAAATCAACACAAAATGTTCCAAGAAAAGCTGATACAGGGAGGCAGATTTTGAATGTCCATAGAGAATTTTCTTTCTGAAAACCAAAAGCATTAGAGAATTTTTCTTGAAAAAGTACTCCAACAAATCTATTGATTTTTGCATCTGGTGGGGGTGGGGGGGTGGGATACCGTATTGACCTGGGGGAATATCCCATCAGGATAAAAAATGTGTCACATAGCATGCAATTAGGATGAAGCACACTTCTACCGTAACCCCACATGTGGCTCTGTGTGTGTGTGTGTGGAGACATTTTATTAATCCAAGATAACTGATGCCAGTAAACACCCTCACCCAAACCAAATCCAATTTTGATAAGGTGTTTTCAAGGGAAGAATTTTTCCATGAAAGTTAAAAGCAATGAAGTCAAGTCAAGTAAATCCACTTCTGAGGATTCCTTGCCTAAGAAAACCCCAAATGAAATTATGGGGCTGCCCTAAGTCAACAGGCAACTTGAAGGCACATGCACAGCACTATAGAACAGGGCCTAAAGACTCTAAGGGACCAGATCCCTCTGATCTTGGAAGCTTAGCAGGGTCAGCCCTGAATAGTACTTGGATGAGATACCACCCACAAGTCCCAGGTGCTGGAAGCTATGGCCATTTCTGCACTAAGCAGTTATAGGGCGATGATTCCACTTGCAATATCCTATGGAATCCTGGGGTTTGCAGAAACTGCAAACGCCAGGATTCCATAGGCTGTTGCAAGTGGAATCATCGCGCTATAACAGCTTAGTGCAGAAATGGTGTATGTTCAGAGGAAGGAACTAGCAAAACCACTTCTTAGTATTGATTGCCTTAGGAAAACCCTGTGAAATTTGTGAGTTCACAATAAGTCAACAGGCAAATTGAAGTCTCTCTCTCACACACACATACACATTTAGTTTAGCAATGCACTAGAGAGCTCTAATGCCATGCTAAACTGCAAATCCCAGGATTCCACAGGATGCAACCTTGGAATTTTAAGTATTATAACTGTGCAGGGCAAACTGGCTCTTAGCTCTGACTACCTACCTACCTACCTACCTACCTAGGAGGCTCTGGCAGAATCCCCCTTTCAATCAGAGCATTTTATGGCTCCAACAGTGACAGGATGAGGCCCGAGGCATGTTTGTAACAATTGTTTGCAAGGTCTGGAGGAATGAGCCCAACATGGTGCCCTGCCCAGAAAAATAAGCCAGTGATTTTGACTAGTGAAATAAATCTGTCAACAGTTAGGTGTTATCTGACCAAAACTGGAGATAAATAGTTTGCACAGAACTTGTGTCACCAGCAGCAAGCCTGGATGCAGAAACAGCACCAGAAGCTGAGCTTCCAGATTCAACGCACCTTTAAAAAGTAAATAAATGTATCCTTAAATTTATGCCCCTCCCTTCATTCTCTGCTGGTTATTTTTAACTGTGGTTTGTTTGTTGTTTTTAGTATGTATTCTAACTTTGTTTCAACTATTACCTGCTTATTTAATTTGTGTTTTAACTTTTGTAGCTTATGGTTTTTAAACTATGTTTTCTTTGCAAAAGTACTGTAAGCCGCTTTGAGTCCTTCCAGGGAAAAAAGCAAGATAAAGATAATAGTAGTAGTAGTAATAATAAGCTATTTAAATATCAAAGTAAAACTGCAAAATGCATTTTTAAAGTCAGACTTGTGTATTGGATGTATCAAATAAATATGTTTTGCTTATGAATGCCACTTGTAGAATTGGTAACCAGTCCCTGAGCTGGTCTTGGGAAATGCGCTAGGAAACAACATCACAACTTGAGGGGTGAGTTGCGTCAGTGAGAAGAGGGATGACTCCATTTCCTCCACTGGGGCTGAACATGACACATCTCTCTTTCTCTCCATATATATATGAGGTTTTGTCCCCTCCCAAGATATATATCTATATATCTATATCTTTATATCCCCAACAAGGGGAGAGAGGAAACCCAGTTGAAGAAGAGCAGTCAGTGGCCATTTCCGCACTAGCCTGTTATAATGCAATGATTCCACTTGCAACATCCTATGGAATCCTGGGGTTTGCAGTTTTGGGAGGGGCCGGCCAGCCCCTCCCGAAACTGCAAACCCCAGGATTCCATAGGATGTTGCAAGTGGAATCATTGCGCTACAACAGCCTTGTGTGGAAATCCGAAGTGTATTGGAACAGCTGTGAAGCCACAACGTCATTTCACAACAGAACTGGCTCACTCTTCTTTCCTTCCCGGTCTATCGTCCCACGAGGTTGTGCAGACTTGAGAAAACCCCGGGGTGTAGCTACAGCTGGTTGTGATGGCAAAATGAGGTTTTGTCCCCTCCCAAGAAAGAATTCTGCCCCACAAAAGAAATTCTCCTTTGCTCCTCAAATGTCTAACCCTGCAGCAACTTAAGGAATCGTTTGAACCTTTAGAGATACAGGTGAGGTTCCCAAAGAGGACGGCGAAAGGCCAGGGGACCCCAGGAATGCCAATGCAAAAAATGGAAGAATTCTAGGTAGGAAGGATTCTCCCTCTTTGCAGTGCTAAAATTTGAAGACTCAAAGGAAATTCCATTTGGTTGTTGTGCGCCTTCAAGTCATTTCTGACTTATGGTGACCCTAAGCCAAACCTATCACAGGGTTTTCTTGGCGAGATTTGTTCAAAGGGGTTTTGCCCATGCCTTCCCCTGAGGCTGAGAGAGTGTGACTTCCCCAGGGTCACCTGGTGCGTTTCCCTGGCTGAACGGGAATTCAAACTCTGGTCTCCAGAGCTGCAGTGCGATACTCAAACCATTACACCCCAAGGGCTCTGATATTTAGGGGTACAGGATTTTTTTATCTGAAGGGCTACACTCCTAAGAAACCCTCTGTTGGCTCACTCTAAAATGCATTTATTTGTTCAGCTGCACCGGCCCGACATTTCTGGGAAGGCTTCAAGGAAGGACACAAAGTCCATGGTTATGACTGATTCTCATGCCTCACCAAACAGGGGACATCCTGGGCTCTTCTGGAGAAAGTAGATAAGGACGTATAGTTACTGCGAACCTAACATGCCCATGTTGCAAAATCTTCACTGGCTACCAATTTATTTCCAGCAACACTTCACAGTGCTGATTGGGGCCCATAAAAGCCTGATGCCTGAGAAAAACCACGTCTCCTGCTACAAGCCTATCTGAATTTTTAAGATCCTTGGAGAAGAGCTTTTTCTCAAGCCCTTTCTGCTTTAGACTGTTATAGTGCTATTATTCCACTTTCAGCATCCTATGGAATCCTGGGGTTTGCCGTTTAGGGAGAGGCTTTTGAGGATGACCTTTGAGGTCCTCCCTAAAATGCAAACCCCAGGATTCCGTAGGATGTTGAAAGTGGAATAATAGCACTATAACAATCTAGTGCGGAAATGTCCTCAGTCTCACCACCCTGGCATTACAGTCTAACCATCCCTCACTGGTTTGTTCCCACAAGGATCAAATAAGTGCAGTTACATCCTCTGTCTGACACTGCTCATTAGCTGGTACACAAAGACACATAGTCCCTGATCCGGCTGATGGTTTATGGTTAACCTGACCAGCCTCATCTTCCATGACCTTGTCCAATACGAAGACAACTAAGTTGGCAGCCACCTTGTGGTGGAGAGTTCCAGAGTTTAACAGTGACCAATGTGCACACAGCTCAGATGGATTTGGTCAGGCACCCTTTGCATGTGGATAAGACATCCCTCCCCCAAGAATGAGCTTTTTGGAACCTTGGTGCAGTGAGTCATAATGTCTCTTCTCCTGGCTGAAACTCTGATTATCTGGGAAATCCCTGAATTTGCCTGGCCCCGCACAGTTCATGTAAGAATGCACACCAGCTACTGCTGCTGCTGTGAATCACGTCCCATCCCACCCTACCTGGGTGTATCCAGATCAGCAGCTTTCTTGCCTGATCTTGTATCATCCCAGCTTCTTCTACTAGCTGACCAGCCTTTGTTTTCACTTTGCTCAAAACAGAGGACTGTTGCACAACCGGCTCTTTTCCACAAACGGGCTTTGTGGATCGCTTCTGATCACATACATCGTCACAGTGTATTTGGATTCCCCGTCCTGCTTTCAGCCTGCAGTTAAGGAAAAGCAAAGTTGGGCAATGTTGGCTATCAAGAGAAATAATATCCAAAGATCCACACAAGTATTGTTGTTGTGTGCCTTTAGGTCGTTTCCAACTTATGGAGTCCCTATCATGTGGTTTCTTGGCAAGATTTTTTCTGACTGGGTTTGCGTTTGCCTTCTTCTGAGGCTGAGAGAGTGTGGCTTGTCCAGGGTCACCCAGTAGGGTTCCAGGACTGAGCAAGGATTTAAATCCTGGTCTCCAAAGTCATAGAACATTTCCGCACAACACTCTTATAGTGCAATGATTCCACTTTCAACCTCCTATGGAATCCTGGGGTTTGCAGAAACTGCAAACCCCAGGATTCCATAGGAGGTTGAAAGTGGAATCATCGCACTATAAGAGTGTCATGTGGAAATGGCCATATAGTCTGATGCTCAAACCAATGTACCATGCTGGCTTTCCACATTAGTGTCCGAGCTTTTTAAAGAAATGAAACGCAAAGTGCTCCAAAAAGAAATGTGGGCCAGCTATTGAGATCCTGAGATTTTACGTTGACTGTACAAAATTTACAAAAAGCAAGGGGAGAGATGGGAGACTGCGAATGAATCCCAGGTGTCGTAAGCTGTATTTCAGAGGACGGAACTGGCAAAGCCACCTCTGAGGATTCCTTGCCTAAGATGACCCCAGGAAATTCATGGGGTTGTGATAAGTTGACAGGTGACTTGAAAGTGCACTCACACACACACACACACACACACACGCAGAGGAGGGGAGAGGAGGGAAAAGGGGAAACTGGTTTGTTGTGGAGTCAACACCCATCTGGCTGCTGCTGACCTTCTGAGCTGGAATGCAAGACAGGGACTCTGCGGACACCTCCCCAGCAGATAAGGTGATGGTTGTAGGTTTCACCAGGAGTATCCCCCCCCCAACCACAGGAATGCTGGGTGTAAGACAGGTGGAGACATCTGACCCTCCCTTTCTGAAAATGCAGAGTCTGCTGCAAACACGGAACTGTTTGTTTTCAAGAGCTCAGCATGGAAGGAGGGGCGGGGAAGCACATCTCAACACAACAACAGAACTGACTCATCCACGTGGAAGCTGCTCCCAGATACGTGGCCCTGAAGGGGGCAGGTAACACAAGTGACAAAACTGTCTTGGTTTGAGAAAACCACTTGGAGAAACTATGTTAGTTTCTAGGAGCTGCCGTTTTTGCAAAGTCTGGTTGTTGCTTTGGCAAAGAGCGAAAGCAGCGACATTTTCCAAGCTGAGCTGGGCTCTTTGTTCACTTGTTCTTTGTCCCAGTACTGCAAACTCTGACCACCAGCAGCAGCGGATCCCTGGTTCTCCCCCCTCCCAGCAGGAATCTTTCCCATCTTCATGTAGTGTCCCTTCTGCTGCCTAAAATATCCAAGTCCAGAGTGGCTCCAGAATGAGAGGCAGTTCTGTTTAGCTTGGAGAAGAGAAGATGGAGAGGTGAACCACCATTGAGCCATCTTTAAATATCGGAAGGGGTGTTGTGTAGACTATAAATCCAGCTGGTTTTCTTCTGTGCCAGAGGCTAGAACAGGAACCAGTGGATTAAAATGACAAGAAAAGAGGTTCCCTCTAAACCACACTGGGAAGAACTTCTTGACCGTAACAGCTGTTTGAGAGTTGGATTGGGTGGCCCTTTGGGGTCCCTGACAACCCAAAGTCACCCAGTGGGTTTCCAGGACTGAAAAGGGTTTCAAATTCTGGGCTCCCAGGGTCCTCCTACAGCAGTCAAACCACTACACCAACAGTGGCTCTTAAATAAGAATTTTGCTCCTAAATTAAATTTTCTTTCAGTTTCTAAATGAGTGAGACACTGAAAAGCACCTGGACCCAGGACTTCTCTGTCTGCTGTCTTTGCCTGCTCTTTTTCTTGGTATACCTGAGCTCTATAAACCCTCTGCTCAAGTTTTAAGTGGGCTACAAGGCTGGAAACTTGGGGACTGAAGGAAAATTTCACAGAAGGGACAGAATTCTTGTTGTGGGGGCCAATGGCCTTCGTCTTACCCCCTTTTCACCCCTGCTGATGGCAATAAACACATTGTAAGCTGCTTAGGGAGTGCTTAGCATTGCTGAACGGTGTAGGAACGTACTTGCTATTGCTATATTGCTATAATGTCAGATGGGATCCTGGGATCTGCAGTTAGGCCTCTCAGCCATTAGGATTCCGTCGAATGCTGCCATGGCAGTTAGAGTGGAATCATAGTGCTATAACCATGTAGTGTGAAAGGGCCTGCAAGCCAAAGATGGGGGCACCCAAAGCTCCACATTTAAGGATGGTCTCAGTCTCCACCTCCACTGAAAGGCAAGCCATGAAAAGAAACTACCTTGGAAAGAAGACACATTCCTGCAACTGCATGAGAAGCAATCCTTCGGCCACCCAGAACAAGGGCTTTGCCAGATTGGCTGAGAGTCACTATAAGCAGCTCTGGAATCTGGCTGGCTGGCCAGCTGGCCGGCTGCCCTGCCTCTCTCTCTTCTCTCTCTCTCTCTCTCTCATTCTGTACCGAATATTTATAGAAACAATGACAGATGGTTATGGGTTGCCATCTTCTCTTAAAGAACCCTGCTAGATTCAGGGAGGCAGAGCCAGAGATTTCAGGACAAAGCATAATCATAATTAAAAAAAAGAAAAGGAAAAAAGCCCACCCTCTCTTACAAGGGGTTTGCCACAGGACAGAGATAAGACCAGCCAGTGGGACGGAGGGAGGAATGTAAACCCCCTGATTAGGGATGCAAATCTATCATCTGGAAACACTGGAAGAAATCATTTCCAGTGTTTTCTTCCCACCGAGCTGGTTTCCTCTTGTGACAGAGGTTAAGAGCTGAACCAACGGAGGATGATGGCGATGATGATGACTGATCTGTTTTGCAGATTACCAGGTGTTGGCAATTGCACCATTCCAATTCTTTCCTAGAGTCCAAAGGCCCAATGAATTTTCCCTGGTCCTTCAAATTGCTGGATGGCTCTTAGAACAGACTTCACCTCCTTCATTTTATCCCCTATTCCTTTGCTCCTGATCTTAATTGACCCCCAGTTTAAGTGAACTGAACTGATTCACACTTAAAATGACATCAGCTTTTATGGTCTTTCTGTCTGTATTTCTTGCTTTGTGTTCCATAAAGACCTCAAGAACATTTTTAACAGGGCGGTGGATGATGCGCCTCAGATGTTTGACACACATGATTGTGAAAGTTTCCTGTGACGAACAAGACGTGATGGCAATGTGCTGCTGGGTGGGAGATAGAGGAAGACGCAGCTGCCCACGTCCAGGCCATCTCGACTCTCCATCTGGGCTGAGATCAGCAAACAGTTGACTGGCACATCTGGAATTCCCTTGAAATGGGACATCTCAGTTCCCAGCCCCCACGTCTGTGTCATCCTTTTAAAGTCAGAAGAAGGGGATGTTGGGTGCCCTCTGCTTCCTCTGGGGCTGGCTGAGGTTTGTGGGAAACAGCTCCCATTCCAGGACAACCAGGGCTGCAGAACCCAACAGTGCAAGCAGGCAGCCAAGTTAACCAAGCAACCAGAATCGAAGCCAACGACAGTCTTGCATTGAGTTGAACCTCCAAATGTTGTTGGGGTGCAAGTCACATGCATACTTACCTTTCGGTCAGTCAGCCCCCCACGTTTGCTAGGGTTAGGGGCACAGGACTCTGCAAAAGTGGAAAAACCACAAATATCAAAATGTGTGTGTGTGTGTATCTGGGGGAAGGAGGCCGACCCAGCAAAAACTTTCAAGCATGGCACGTGAAGATAAAGCAGAGCACTTCTGGCTTATCCCATATGAGGGAAATCTGTCAGAAAGATGCTGAATATTGTGGTATTTGTGGTCATAGTTCTCAGGGGTGCCTGTATGCTGAGGCTTAACATTTCCAAATGGTGTTTCTGTTGTGCAGTTGACCACCTGTGTTCACAGGTTTTTGCATTCACAAATGCAACCAAACACTGGTCTCCCAGAGCTGAAGTCCAACACTCAAACCATGATGCTACACTGGCTCTCTCTGACCTGTCCTATCTCCCCCAAAGAGAGGCAGGTCTTTAAAAACCTGCAGTGGCACCAGCCCAGAAAGACCAAGGGGTGAAGCAAGAAACTGCTGGGTTCTTCAGTCTCGATCTCGCTCTTTTTTTTGATATGGCTGGGAAAAGTTCCTTTTGGGCATCTATAACTTCCTGAGAAGCCCAGCCACAAAGCACGGGGCTTGTTCTCCCAACCTGGGATGCCCGTTTCTGAGAAAAAGAAACTCTTTGCTGTCAGAAATGAAAGCGGGCTGCCAGGCCAAGAAGGGAGGAGGAAGCCTGACACCCATGACGTGGCAGACGTTCTAATGCCAGTCTTGTGATCGGCCAGTCCGCTGGGAGTGCAAATTGGCAGAGCTGCTTCCCTTCCAAAGTCACGCATCATGATGTCACTTCTTTCAAGATGTCGCAAGATTTAAAGGGGCCAAAACCTTTTTGGATCTAGCCAAAAATGAATCCGGTGTTCAAAATCCAAGAATCATCAAGCGGCAGGAACTGAGCCCGGGCCAATGTCAGCTCTGGAGAATGGCTGTCTTTTGAAAGAAGCAAGGAAAACCAGCGTGTAGTTGGCTGTTGGTCCAGGGGCCAGAACTGGACAGATTGCCAGGCCCTGCTCCTTCAATTCAGGAGATTCCACCTGAACCTCAGGAAGAACTTCCTGACAATCAGGGCTGTCCGGCGGTGGAATCTGCTGCCTCGGAGTGTGGTGGAGTCTCCTTCCTTGGAGGTTTTTAAGCAGAGGCTGGATGGCCGTCGGTCGGGAGTGCTTTGAGGGTGTTCCTGCATGGCAGGGGGTTGGACTGGATGGCCCCTGGGGTCTCTTCCAACTCTATGATTCTATGACTGCCTCCCTTCCGGGCTCAGAGGACTGGAGGCAAAAGAGGGAACAGAACCCACAAACCCACCAAAGAGCATGGAAGAGTGCCCCTCATTTGAATGACAACGCCCAGGTTCCCCCACCCAGAATTTTGGATGACAGCTTCCAGAACCTTCCAGCGAGATGGCTGGAGGATTATGGGAACTGTTGCCCCGAATTTTAAAAGCAACATCTCCAAGCTCTGTATGTTATTGTGTAACTGGGCTGCTTTTGCACACTTCTAAGCTAAACCTCTGGCACTGGAGTTATCCTGCACATGAGATAGATAGATAGATAGATAGATAGATAGATAGATAGATAGATAGATAGATAGATAGTCCGTCCTCTGGGTTTTAGTCCAAACTTTAATAGGGTTGTCCAGAGTGCGGAGCCTATTTTGTGGGAGAGGCTTCAGAACCTTGGATAACTTCTGGCAAGATACTATAACATGAGACTGCCACGGAACTATTACTATGTGCACAGAAGTGGAAGGAGACAGACGTTACTTTACAGTGTTATCTATAATCTGCACTAGGAAAGCTGGACACTGATGTATATTTCTTTTTTCTTACTATTCTTATTGTCTTCAGTCATTTTTTTGTACTTAGGCCATTTCCACACTAAACTGTTCTAGTGCTATGATTCCACTTTCAACCTCCTGTGGAATTCTGAGGTTTGCAGTTTCCCGAGGCCAAAGAGCTCTCTGGCTGGGAATCCTAAATGCCTCTCTCTAAACTGCAAACCCCAGGATTCCACAGGAGGTTGAGAATGGAACAATGCCACTACAATAGTGCAGTGCGGAAATGGACTTAGCGTCTTTTTCCCTTCATAGAATCATAGCTTTATTCTAGGGAAGAGCTGAGAGAGAGAGAGGACTGGCAGTGAGAGGTAGAAAATTATCCTTAAAAGTATCTGTTTAAATTGCAGGGGGGTCAGGACAGGTAGTTGAGGACACTTTGGGACACCCAAGCCATCTCACCCTATTCCTGCTTCCCGCTCCGAGGCATTTTTGACTCTTCAGGGCTAAGCGTTGTGGCACTCCCAACACCTGCTGGTGTGCAAGAGTTTGCATCGGTTCACATCTGTCCAGAGAGAAGATCAGGGAAAATGTCTCCAGCGTGGTTGTGGCTGCACGTTGGGAGCAGAAGGGGGTGAACTCAGGACAGAAGGGGAGGGAGCAACGGGGAAGATTGCTGGGCGCAACCCTCACCCCACTCCCACCCTTACTCCACCCTGCTGGCCTCAAGGTACCGGCGGCTGTTTGGGTTCCTCTTTTGCTCTCCTATGGTAGCTCTTCCACCAAGGTTTCCACAGGCAAAAGAATACCGGTGAGTCAGCTCTCGGAGCCAGAAAAACAAAAGCATGCTGTTGAAACACACATGGAGCAATGGCTCCTTCTCGACCTTCCGGAGGTGAGCCAACACCTTTTGGAGCAGGTTGTTCAACTATCGTCTTGCAAAAAAGGCACGGCATTGACTCAGGTTAAAGGAGGGGTTGGAAGGGGACAACTGGGGGCAGCACGGGACAGCTGTCAGACAGGTCTACGTGGAGGAGACAACCTGAATCAGCTAAAAAAAAGGGTGTCATTCACACTGCAGACGGGAACAGGTTTGCAAACAGGAGGAACCAATCTTTTCATAATCCCCACCCAGGCAGATAGGACATTGTGGCCCTCCAGAGTCATCTTTCATGTGTACACAAAAGGCTGTATACCTTTGTCAGGACCCACTGTTTTTGCTTGTTTTACTTTTAAGGCACATGTACTTGGCTGCCACTATCTAAATGAACATAAACCAACAACAACAACAGTCATGTTGTTAGGTTTAGTTTCCTATTGAGAAAGCAGGATAGATTGCATGCCCTGCTTCAGAGAGCTACAGGGAACCAACTGTTGAAGCTGCTGAAACTTATTTTCAGAGACCAAGTTCCTGTTATCCTTGGATGGATCCTTGAAAGTTCAGCCTAAAACCCGGACTGGATTCACTGCCCAACTGCCATGGAGCCACCAGCTAAACATTCCCTTCAATGAAGTGCTGTGGGAGATGGTTGCAAAAGGCTGTGCAGGCACATAGGAAGTGAATGCTGTTGTGTGCCTTCAAGTCATTTATGAGAGGCAAACCTATCACAGAGTTTTCTGGGGCTGAGAGTGTGTGACACACCCAAGGTCACCCAGTGGGTTTCCATGGCCGAGCAACGAATCTAACCCTGGTCTCCAGGGTCGTAATCCAACACTCAAATCGCTGCACTGCACTGACTCTTGTGTAAGAAGCAGTGGCAGAAAATCAAGGCCAGCTTCCACCCTCGCTTTGTTTTCCCCCTGGTTGACTACCCAGCCCTGGTGTGCAACACTTATCAGAACATCTCTGACCCAGTTATGCAAAGGTCTCTGCCTCCTCCCTTCCTGAGAGATGCCGCCTCTGCATTACGGTGGATGCTGAAGCTTTTGCACAGTGCTGTGCTGGATCGTGGGCCAGTTCGGGATTTCCTGGCAGGAACCCAGGTGCCGCTGAATGCGAAAAATTAGGATTCTCCGTGCCATCGTATTTCCAGTTGCTATTTCTGGTTGTGAAAGACAGCGAAGAAAGCTGATAGGAAGAAAATCAACTCATTTGAAATGTGGTTCTGGAGAGGAGTCTGTCAACACCGTGGACGGCTGGAAGGACAAATAAATGAATATCAGAGCAAATGAAGCCTGGACTCTCCCTAGAAGCCAAGACGACCAAACTGAGATGGTCATACTTTGGCCATATCAGGAGAAGAGATGACTCACTAGAAAAGGCAATAACGCTTGGTAAGGCCGATATTCTATGAAAGCAGAATCCATCTGATCTTGGAAGCTAAGCAGGCCCAGCTCTCGTTAGCACTTGGATGGGAGAGTGCCAACGAATACCAGGTGCTGTAGGCTCAATTTCAGAGGAAAGAATTGTCAAAACCATCCCCGCATATTCTTGCCTAAGATCACGGATTGTTACCCAAACATTCCCAGCTTCCCCACCCATCCCCTCATCCCCTCCTCCCCCCGACACAGCAAAGCACCCAAGCGCTGAAGTATGACTATAAACATGGCAGGGAGTGGGCAGCCAACCTGGCACTCATTCATAAGGTCACCATGTCATGGTTGACTTGATGGCAGTTACAAATTCCTAGAGGTGGCAATGACAGGAAGCAGAAAGAAAGCCCCATCTAGTCCCATCTTTTCAGCTGAAATCTCACCCACCTCTTCCGTGAGGTGCCTGGGGGACCCTTTTCCCCGGACAGGAAAAGTTGTGCCATCTACCACTCCAGAAAGTGCCCCAAACCTTTAAGGGACAGCTTGGGAAAGTATCAAGTTTTGGACAACTCCCAAAACTCACCAGCCAGCCTTGCTGGATTTTTTGGGGGAAAGATTTGCCACTGTGGTGATAACCTCTATGGAACGTGATCTGGCTAGGAAGACCGATCTGTCAGAGGTTAGCAGGGCATGATAGCCACACGGACCGTCCACAAAACATTGCAGGCTGTCTCCAAGAACCCAATGGCGCAGGGCTTCTTGGAGACATTGGGTGGCCTTACTTTAATAAGTCATGTGCAGTGCATATTTTGTCATCAGCAATGTGCACTAATGTCCCACCTTTTCGTGCAAAGGTCTCTGCCCATTTGGCCCTGGCCCAGCCAATCCAGGCGTGTCAACCATTCCCTTTGCCTCGTCGTCACCCATGAGCTGGTCCGATTGGATGGAAGTTGGTCAGAGTTTATAAATAAACAAAGGCAGGAAACCACAATCCATGGTGAGTATCATTATCCTTTGGAGAGGAGACACCTTACTGAGTCATTTCAGTGAAGGGAGGAAAAAAGAAAGAAAAAAATACAGCTGGAATCTTGCTCCAGGTCACAGCCAAGCAGCCAAACCAGCTGTGCTGAGGCACCCCTCCTTTTTCTTATAAATATTGACACAGTCACCCAACAGGTGAAGAAGAATCTGTCCTGAATTAAACAGAGGCCAACAAGGCAGAACCTTCTGGATTTTAAAAAAATGATCTTACAATGGCCAGGATCCTGTTGCTGTCTCATACATGCCTAAATTCTCTCACATAAGAGAATTTTTGTCCAATATGCCATGCCGATATTCAGCCCAAAGAGGCCACAGTGGAATTGCACGTGCGGTGCCATTGTGGCTGGTTGCACCTGCCACATAATGCATGTTGCGCACAGCCACACATGGTGCGCTCTGTCTCCTCGTTGTGGGATCTCAGACAATGTGTGTATCCTTCTCAGTATCTATGGGTTTCAGGGGAGGGACATGGGCAGGTTTTTTCCACAAAACTGAAACCATTCAGAACAACTAATACATAGAAATCTACATCAGAATCAATGGGCTAAAGCCTCAAGAGCCATAGTTTAACTTGGGCCTGAAAACGAGACAAACCGTCTGTATTTGGGAGGGACAGCTCTGACTAATCCTCTCTTGTTCTACTTGTTCAGCTGATTTAGAAATACTCCGGTTTCTCTCCTGCTTCCCTCCCAGTTTCCCCCTTTGCTCTCAGCTTACCTCAATTGCTACAAACTCTGCTCAAAGCACGCCAAGTAGTTTGCAGCCAAGTAACACAGCAGAGGAGAAGAGGGGTGCGGACTCTTGTCCTTCCCAGTTGGCTCAGGCAAAAGTAAACTCCTGCAACCTCCCCTAAGCTTATGGTTTCTTCTTCATTCATAACTTCTGCCATCTTGACCGCACTCTGGTGTCGCCTAGCGGCACATGTCCCTGTCTCCAGCTGTGAAGTGTGGGAGGGTACGGGTCAGTGCCAAGCAGGTGAAGGCATTGTGCAACTGGGGTTTCTGTCCCATATCTCCACCCGATGCAGAGTTCCCATTGGTGGGATGAAAAGGTGGGTTCCCCTGGAAGACCTCAGGACTCAGGCAAGCGTACATGAGCATTGGGGAGACACTGTTTCAAACATGGAAATCCCAAGCCACTGAGGGCTTGGATGCTCCAGGGAAGCTTTGCCAATTAGTTTCTTAGGCACAGCTTCTCTGCATGATTTCCCTTCCTATCATTTGTCTTTCCACTAATGAGCAGGGTCAGTCCCTCCAATGGGCAGATGCTCTGTTTGTCTTGACATCACTGACTTTGGGAAGGAGAGAACTTACGTCTTCTTAACATTTGACCTATGGAAACCAGGGCCTCCTCACACGTCACACTTCTCCCTCCAAACAACAAAATCTCCCCACATCATGCCATGAAAACGGAATCTATGGCTCTCCAGATGTGGCTGAACCACAACTCCCATTATGCCTGCATATAGGCTGAGGCTGATGGGAGCGGAGTTTGGCAACATCTGGATAACTGCAGTGAAGAACTTCTTTACTTCCAGAGCTTGGAGAGTGGTGAACTCAGCTGCTTTTGTGGTCTGGATGGGCATCCTTCAGGAATGCCATAGCTGTGTTTTTGTGTGTGGACAGGTGTTGGAATAGACAGCCATTGCCACATGCTGCTGTTAAAGACACAGCTGCTGACACAGGTTGAAAAGTTGGCAACACCAGTGGTAGCAATTTATGGTTTCTCAAGTGGCTGTTGACACAGAGTGTGTTAGTCAACTGATTGTCACCATTTCCTTTCTATGGCTGCCGGAGTCCACACGGGCTCATTTCTCATCTGCATCTCTTCAAAAACATTTCCACCTTCTGGCATCCATTCAGCAGGCAGGTATGCACACGCCACATAACTCTCTCATCTGCCCTCGGTTTCCTGCCTCCGGGATGGGGGGAGAATCTGAGATCATCGCTGCTCCTTGATTTTTGAAAGGCTGCCCTGGGATGCTGCCATAAATAGGTGCCTTAACAAGGAGACTCATTTCCGGAGCACCTTTTTGCTTGGCCCCGGCCTGATTCACAACAGCGGCTGGCTTCCTTGTCACCTGAGCAGTCAGTCTGGAAAATACTTCTGAACCTCAACAAAGCTGCTACACACAATGGAGATGGGGTGTTGCATCCAGGCCTAAGGGACAGATTCATATTGGGCACTGGGAAAGCCCAGCACATGTGCCATGAAAAGCCCACCACACCTGATTGCTTCCCTGCTTTCAGTTATGCAGTATCAGGCCTGGTTAATACTTGGATGAGAGGCCACCAAGTAATACCACGGATCTCTCTCCGTGTAGTGCTAGGAAAAGAAACTTGCCCATAGCCCTGGAGAGAAACTTCTGCCATATATCAGAGTAGTGGGCTTAGGGGACCAAAGTTCTGACACGACATAAATCTACTACAGCTTGAGTAGCCCTTATCTGGGAATCCAAAAACCTCCAAAACCCAAAACTTTTTGCCACCTGCCACCCACTTCCACCTTTGAGGCAGTGGCTGCAGTGCCCCTGCTCATTTGTCTCCCAGATCCTCCGTCTCTTTCCAGCCTTGCATCTCATACATAGCTTTTTGGGGAAAGGAAAGGTATAAAAATGGGTCACTGGAAATCTCTCCAGGCTAGGATAGTTCCTGGTGTCTGTTGTGGTAAACCCCTGGTTAGTAACTGCTATAAACTCACATTACTAATCACATTTTTGAAGCCTGTAAGGAATGACAAGCCACAGGTACACACATATGCTTAACCACCCAAGTTCACATGCCTCCAAAAACAGCTTGAGCAACCCGAGTGAATCAGCCTCCTTATCTCATGGTGTAAGCTGCGGTCTCCGTCTTGGTTTCCAGGAAACATACGAGGCGAGAAGTCGTATTGCCTTGGTCACCTTTGCGAGAACAAGAAAACCACTACTTCTCTTTCTTCTGCATCACACTGATTTCCCAGGTCTGGGGGCCTCAGGAGAGATTTCCCAAGTTGGGACAGGTCACGCCGGCACAGCAATGCAACACACTCAAAAGGCTTTGAGGCATGGAGTTGGTAAGCAGGTTTGCAGTCAGGTCCAGATTGCATCAGAGCACTGGTGGAGTGTAAGGTTCTGCCAGTGTACTTCTGCTGGAGGCCAAAGGTGGCTCCTTCGCCCAAGGTGTGCAACGGCAACCCAATAGTGCCTGGTGGCACTCCTACAGCCAGTCACTGAGCCCGCTGCAGAAATGCATTGTGCAAGGACGTACATTGCCCAGGAAGATACCGGGTACCTCTTTGCACCATTCTGAAAAAGTACTTAATTATGCAAGTGTAAGGAAGCAAGAGAGCCAGTGCGGTCTAATGGCTTGAGAGTTGGAAAGACGGGTTCAAACTATCAGCTGGCCATGGGAACCCACTGGATGACCTTGGGCAAGTCATAGTCTCTCACAGCCTCAGAGGAAAACAAGGGTAAACCTGCTCTGAACAAATTCTGTGAGGAAAACTCCATGATAGCTTCACCTTAGGGCTACCGAAAGTCAGAAATGCCATCTTGGCTACTGACACAATTCTGCCAAGCAGCTGCTCTCCAAGGTCCGTGGCGTGGAGGCTTTGCCAGCATTGCTACTGAAGATCTTTGTAAAACAAACATACATGGAGCTTCAAAACTCCATCTGTTATTTTTTTCAGTAGCTACCAAGTCCACCAACCAGGCACCAACTTCAAAAGGGTGGCCTATTAGCAGACAAAGCTTGTAACCTTCTCCACCCCATAAGCTGTATACCAGGACAAGCTGCACACCAAGTACAAACCTCCAAAAAAGCGTCAGCGACCAGTATACAGAGACTGCTGCTACTCAGTGTAGCAGCAGAATTCTCGTTATTTCAGCCTTGTAATTGTAGATTTTTAGTTTTGAAAATCGCCTTGAGAAAGGTAGTTGGTTGGTGTCAAGCATTTATAAGTTGTATTTATTTATTTCATTTAATTATTGACTTTATATCCCACCTTTCTCCCAGAATGGGATCCAAGACAGCTACTAGCTGTGAGTAAGTATAGAAACCTGCAGGTTGTTTCAGAAAAACAGTTCAGCTAACCCAAAGGGGTACAAATAGACTTAGTCGGAAGCCTTATGCTTTCCTCCCAAGGAATGGAAAAGGGATCACTTTGTCACACAAGATCCTACCTCAGAACCACCCTTCCCTGACACCACGGAGAGGTCCGTGGTCTGTGACACACTCAGAACACACAGGGAGCTGGTCCTGCAGCTGAAGCAGGAGGCTTGTGACGTGTCTAGCTGTGAAACTGCCCCTCAAATTACGCAGCCTGTGGTGGCTACTTAATTTGGCAGTCTGGCAAGCGAACTCCAACTTTAGTCCAGAAGGAAAGACACTCAATTCGTCCGTACTGAAAATACACTCTGTTGTAATTGCACGTTTGTCGGGATTGCTCTGTGGTCTGCAAGGAACCTTTGTGGATGAGAGCACCAGACAATTCTGAGCCCATCCCTAGGTGTTCATCCCAAACTCCCACATGCTGTTCATTTTTGTTTGCACTGGCTGTCTCCACCTTGAAATCGCCCTTTTCAGAAGGTCACTTGTGTGCCACTGAATAAACACAGGAATTTGTTTTTTTTTAGCTAGCAGTACCTCCTTAGGCTGCCCTGTGTCTCCACCCAATATCTCCTGGCTCCTTGGACTTCTGCATACTTCCTTCTCAACATTTGCTTTCTTGGCCTGTCTCAGTTAACACAACGAGAGGTTGCTGGGAGTTACCTTTAATTAGTTACTTTTGGGGAGATAAAAAGGGTGCAACAAAGTGGTAATTGTATTACCTTTTTCAGTGCAGTAAGCTACTTTCCAAAATCTTACTTTTAATAGGCATATTAGAGGAACTTTCACAACAGTTTCTTATCAGTTCAGGCCTCTCCCCCCACAGAAAAAAAGATTAACAAAATAGTAGTGGCACAAACGATGTAATGCATCAAATGTTTTCACCATTACAAAAGGCAATAGCAAGGGTTACTGTTAACAAACGATGGAACAAATTACTTTAACAAGGTAACTTTCCACGTGATTGGCTGTGTGAAGGAATTTTTCTGACAGTTATGTTTTGATATATCATGTACACTATTCTGTAAAGCAGAAGTGTATCTTGGCACCCAAAGCTGTCTTTTCCATCCCTTGGCCACTCCTGGTTGCCCCCTTCCTGACAATTCCCCTTTTAAACAGATTGCACGGGATTCCTGGAACACACACATAAAAAAGGCCATTTTTCAAAACCAGATATGAACTCCCAGGTATTTTTAATATTTCGCCATAGTGCTCTGGCATTTGAGGCAGCCAAGACACCTCAAAGGGCCAGGGCAAGTAAAGAAAAAGAGCCCCATAGTCCCTGCACAACTGTCCGTAAGTGTTTCTGGATTAGACTCTCAAGCAGTTGTGAGAGCATTGTGCAAACGCTCCATTCCCTTTTTTCTAAAGTCAACAAAGCAAACCAAGCTAAACCAATACAAATTGCCATCCCGTAACTGGCACCGTTCCTTGGCCACCATGTCCGTCAAGTTTTAAGGGCACTGGCACTAGAAAAAGCAGGTGGCTTACCAAGCCCCATGGGCAAGAGTTCAAGCCTCACAACAGCTCTTGGAACTTCCCAAGAGAAGGGGAGCCCGTCTGTGTTACAGATAATGTCAGAGGTTGACGAAATTCACAAGCTCTTCAGAAGCACAGAAAAACCAAAAAAGGCTGACCCCATGACTCCTTTCTTCTTGCACTGTTGCTTTTGACTGCTGTCCTTCATCCACCCCTCCTTACTAGATGTCTTCCAAATATATAGGACTACAACCCTGATCATCCCCAAGCAGCCCCTGGGCACGCTGCTTCGAGATTGTGAAAGTTGTAGTCCCCAAAAATTTGAGGGTAGCAGCTTAGGGAAAGGAGCCGTAGCCCGCAGTTACAGGAGCAACCAAAATTATCCAGTTGTGCCAAGTGAAGGGCGCAGCAGAATTCCCCCGTCTGAGTCTGGCTGCGAGGAAGACAAAGCTAGAACAGAGAAGCAGCAAAGAGCCACATTGTTCTCTCAAGCTTCTTCAGTCCTCCTTCTTTGGGCATACTGGTCCAAAAGACTCCTAATTTTGGCAGAAAGGCAGCATACAAATAAATATCATTATCCCGCCCCCCTCTCCGCCACTAACCCCAGCCAATGTCCAGCAACATCTGGAGGGCTACAGGTTTCCCCTCGCCAGGCATAGTCATTCTTGCTCCTCTTCAACCAGAGGGTCTTTTCTCACACTTTGGATCCCCTCTTTTCATAGGATTGCCCTGTTAAGAGTGGCTTAAAGGTTGTCAAGTCCAAATTTAAGTGGCTTAAATGTTATATTTATGAGCTGGAACTCCCTTTTTAGGGAGTCTAAAATGGCCCCTTCCTTGCTGCCTTTCTGTGAGCAGGCAAAGACCCTTTTTAAAAAACCCCGACAGGATTTGGAGCATTGAAAAGTTTTTAGAGAAATGTCTTTTAAGAGTGTGCTGCATGGTTTTAATTGTACTGTATTAAAAACTCTTTTTAAAGTGAACATATATGCTTTAAATTATTTTTAGTGTTGTCAACAGTTTTTCCATTTTAAAGTGTATTTTTGTAAGTTTTAACTAAGTTTTATTTATGCTAAACTGTAAGCTGCCTTGAGTTCTGATTTTGAAAATGTTATGATTGTTACGATCCAGCATGGATCTTGTTCTGTTTCCTGATTACCAAAACCAGTATTATCCAAAACCAGTATTATCCAAAATGAGAATATTTGAGTGTGCTCAGGTTTGCCCAGGGGCTGCATACATCACACTTGAGCAGCATTTAAAGACGCCAGTCACACATATTTAGTTTTCTGTAGTATGACACGCACACATTCTTCCACCCTGTGCAAACGGAAGAGCAGTTTCTTTCTGAGGGGCAATACAAAGATTAACTGATCAGAAATAAGTCCTAATATAAATTCAATACCTTTCAATGAGCAGGAATGTCTTTTGAACAGAACAGTAACATTAAAGCGCTCTTTAGTAATGAAATAATTTATTTTCTAACAGTTGAACAATACAGAAGTATACATATACACAGCAAGGTCATCTAAAACATGTAGTTTCTAAAAATGCATGTGCTAACTGTAATAAAAAGCACCATTATATGGTCTTGACACAGGGTTTTTAATGATGTGGTATTTACATTAGGAACTGAACATCTGAATATTAAATTCCTGTTTCTCCCCATCTGCTGCTCCTCTGTTTAAGCTGCATTTTTATTTGGAAGACTCCAAAACTAAACTCAAAAGTTCAGAACAGCAAGTGTTGTTAAGAGCACCTATTTCATCAAAGTTCCTAGGTCAAAGGAAAAAAAATTAAAAAGCAACAACAACAAAAAGCAATAACAACAACAACAAAGCCGAACTTGTCCAGAAGGGTCAAATCTTTGGGCACTTTTGAAAGGAACAGCTATGTTTCAACAAGCATACTCAAGCCACTGAGCAGATGGCAGCCAGGGACAAGCTGACCTGTAAGTGTTGTTTAGCCAGACCACAATATTCAAAACAAACAGGTTAGCAAAAGCAAATCTTGGACACAGACATTGGAAGGAGATTTCATTTGCTCAGTAATTTGGGGTGGCTTCGCCTCCAAACCAAAAGCATTACTGATTCACATAGCTGTTCAAAAAAAGCTACCAAATTGCATTAACAGAAAGCAAAACTATTTCTCAGATAAATGCAGCAGGAGAGGAAGGAACAGAAAGCACTGGGGAGCAAATGCACAACTAGATATATATATAAAAAAGCAGAATTCATCCCAATACAGTAAGTGTCAAAACCTGAAATTTGTTACCAAGGGGGCAAAAGGACTCTGAGTCCCAAAATATTGCTAGACTGTACACCAGATGCCTCAGTTTACTCTAATTAGGCAGCAAGCACTTACCAAAAAACAAAAAACTTCCCCTCTCATTCATCCATTCATTCATCCCACCCCCCTTGCCACCTCCAGAAAACGCAGGGCTTCTTCCTTCTGGCTGTGTTTATAAGCTCTATTGCAGAGATTTAGTTCTATAGAGAAACATGACAGACTGAAAGGGGGAGCTGCAGGGCGAGAGAGACATGCCCTATTGAGAACAAAGTGCTAAAATGGCAGTTGGCAGCACACAGCCTGCTAACGCCCAGAGATCTGGAATCTTGCAAGAGGGTGGAAAAGTTTGTGGCACCTAATTGGACATCTCAAATTAAGTGCTTTGAATTCGAATCAAAAAAAGAAGGTATTCGCACCAACCCTGGAAAAAAGTTCACAAGATGTGACTATCAGCACCTTGAAAGCTCTGCTTTATAAAATCAAAACAAAACAAAACACAATACCGTAATAAAAGTTCTGGGTGTTCAACACTCAGGAGAAAGGTTCCTTCAGGTACAGACAATACTTTTAGGATACTTCAGGCTGTCCCTCTGAAACCCATACTTACTTCTCATCAGTAAAGAGCACAAATTTTGGATTTTTTTTTTCCCAATGAAGTGTGCCCCAGATTGACTGTTTGCACAGGAAGTTACCAAGTGCAGCAGCATTTAGTGTGATCTTTTTAACACACACACATACACGCACACACGCACACATACAAACTTCCAGCTGTAAACACAGGCACAGAAACAATCCCAGCTCCCTTTCAACAATCTACAAAATTAGTTTCCTGCAGCTTATATTAATGCTGGTGGATCAGTGAATTCGAGAGGAAAGGCTGGCTGGACCAGAACGTTAACACTTCTATGGCCCAGTTTACACATTACCCAGGTGATGCGGCTACTCCCACCATCACTCTGGCAGTGTATGGAATTTCAGCTCATGGGGTGGTTTGAGATGGGGCAGATTTGTATGGTTAGGAACCACAACTGTGCTGCCTACCCACAGACATGGCACATAACCACACAATCTTCCCTCATCCTGTGGGCAGGAGTTCTGATATTACTGGAGGCCACACATTCAATGGGGCCTATTTTTTCCACCTAAAAGTGGGGACAGCTATCTGAGGGAATTGGGTTGGGTGAATAGCAAAGAGGACCACAGAAGTTTGGAGCTGCCAAGACTAGTCCTAGCCAAGACATTAAAAGGTGTCCCTGGAGCCCGTGGAACAATCTGTTACATCTGTCTAGATGGTTCTGAAATATCACACACCTCTTTAGGTTAGCTTTGACATTAGTGCATCATTTGCAAAATTCAACACTTTTCTGTACCACCCAAATTTTGAAAGGGCCACATCCAGACAGTGCAAAGATCAATGACTGGTTCACAACTGGGACAATCAAATCAAATCCCACAGTATTTTAAACTTAAAAAAAAAGGGGGGGAGGGGGGAGGGAGAGAGAGAGAGAGAGAGAGAACAATCCACTAGGAATTTTTCCTGCCACAGTCCACTAAAGTGGCTGCCCACAGCTGTGTATATGTCTGCTACTTTCATTCATTTAGTATTTGGGGGAGGAAGAACAGAAGGGGCATGATCCAGGAGAAATCTAAAGTGGATTGCACTCCATTATAATTAACTCATAAAAGGCACAACAATTAAAAAAAACACATTAGGTTGAATCCTTAAGACTTGGTACTTCTAAAGCAAACGAAACAAATTTGCCATTTAAATTTATCCCACCAAAATCCCCCCCCAAATCCGAAATTTCTTTAAAATCTTAAGGTGGCAACATGGAGTTGAATTTGTGAGACAGTTTCATACAATTCATTAACAAATATAGAAGCTCAAAGGTCTCAGGGAAGAAACATGTTGGAACAAAGGACCTCAAAGTGCAGCTATTCAACTTCTTTAAAGTTTACAGGTTGGGAGCTAGCTCTCTGAAGGGTTTTATGCTTGGACTCAAAGCCAGCTTATAAATGCAAGAAGGCCTCCAAGAAATAGGAGTTCAGTGCAAGTCTGCTGGACATCTGAAAATTCCAGCTGTTTATTATTATTATTATTATTTTTAAAAAGATAGCACACTCCAAAAGAAATTACTTTGGAGATCTTTAGCAATCCACTAGCTCCACTTCCCATCTCAAAAATTTATCCAGAAATAGCTTCAAACTTTTTGAAGAAACCAAAAGAAATTGTTAGATTGTTTGGAACTCTGACAATGTCCTAGTAGAGCTGGGCAGCTCAGGGTAATCTGCAGAGAAGCATGAATTACAGATTGAAGCTGAAAAAGCTACATAGCCCTTTTAGAGATGTGAAACTGACTGACGGCTGGCTTTCAGGTATCCTCTAAATGCTGTGTGGTAGCTAGCTCCACATGGAGAAGCAACCCTGGAAATCACTGGGAGTTGGCCAAGTGGGCACAATGTTTAGGTTCAAAGCAAAATAGGGGGTGCTAAAGAAAGTTAAGTTAGTGGACTGTGACATACAAAGTTCCCTAAATAGCTATAAAAGGACAAAATCATAAGAAAATTACATTACATTTATATAAAAAAGAATAAATACTATTTATAAGACCACATGTTATGTACATTTTTGTGTGCTCTAATCTAACTTAAGCAAAGAATTCCATTGATGTGGGACACCAGAAACAGGGTGAAAAGGGGGCAGAAAAGACGTGTTTTAAGAGTCAAAAAACCCAAATCTCACACACAAGTCACTTTCACTGGGCTATCAAATAATTTAAACAGGCAAGGAAGTGCTAGAATGCCACAAGGGCACCCAAAGAGTTGCTTTAATGTTGTCTTCTCAGTCATTAACTCAAAGCTAGCACAGCTAAGCTTTTGTCGCTCAGTTATTGCTGAATTTTTAAGTAAACAGATTGGACTAGAACCAAGTATACAGATGAGGCATAATTCTTTTGTGCTAAAGGGATTGAGATCAGCTTTGTTCATCTCTCTGAGGTAGAAAGAATTGTCCCAGAGACAAGAAGCAGGACTTGGCAGCTCAAAAAGCTGCTCAGAACTGAAGATAAATGCAGCTGGCAATGCAAGACATCAAAATGATTGCACAGGAATAGTATTTGGTCTTTTGACATAAAAATATCAAGATGTGTTTGAGTGAAAACATCCTACCAGGGTAACCAGCTTGAAGAGAAAAAAAAAATCTCCCCCACACCCATTACAAGAGCCTCCAGCACGATTCTATTCCTATTACGCTTCTGCTAAAAGTTAGGTGTGGTCTGATGGCCACCTGTCTTAAACTTAGACCTAGTACTGAGAAGGGTGGCTCAGCGTTTACGATCCAAAGGGAACTTTAATTTAGTATTGGCAGAAGAAATGCCTCAGAGATGGCTGTGTTACAAATGCAATGATTTGGGACACTTCAGAACAACTCCTGAGGAGTGTCTGGGAAGCTCCACTGCCTAATTCCCTAACAGAAGCTTACCAGGCTTTGTATGTTTATCAAGCCAGTTTCTAGCTCTGAATGACAAGAAAGCAGAGATTCTTCTGTGGAGGTAACATCTGAGGAATAGTGGCTAGTCTGGCTGTTGTTTGCAAATGCTTTACATTACAATCGCCCTTCCTCCCACCCTCAAGGTGAAAGGGCTCATTGAAAATATCAAGCAATAGCAGCATAGGCAAAAAAGTGTTATGTTGCTATTACTGCAACAATATTCTTGGGTGCTTAGAAATTTGGTTGGAATGTTCAGTCTCACAGAGATGAATTTACTGACAGAAAAGGAAAGCTAGTGGATGCCATCGGGGTGTGCTCCAGAGAGTAGCTTGAAACCCACAACCCTTATGCACTGTTTTCAGACTTAGGCAAAGCAGATTTTGGTGGTACAAGAAGTTCACGTGCAAGAGAATTGTGGGACGGTCCAACATACTACCTAGTAAGATCCAACAAGGAAACAGCAAAGGATGGGGGAAAGCTACTGGCTCCTTAGAGGCTGAGGCAGGCCTTGAGATTGTTCTGCAGCTTTATTCTCTTAATGCCGGAGCTAGAGTAGCCCTCATCGCTGCAGACGCTTTGCAAGCTTCCTCTTTCGTCCGAATCACTTGGGCTGCTGCTGCTCCAGTCCAGGTCCCCTGTTAGATAGTCTGTGCTTTCCACATCCACATCGATTTCTTCTGCCAACAGAAAGAGATGTCACTCATCAGACACTGATCTCCCAATGGAGCAGTTCAGATTTGGATTTGAAAGTATACACCCAACTCCCACACCACGACTACTTACCTCTGTCTGAATCTGATCGTTCAGAAGAAACCGTTGACCCTATACTGTCCATCCTTATTCGCTCAATGCCCAGCTTCTCCAGCTGCCTTTTCAAATGTCGTTGCTCCCGCTGCAACTGATCTATTTGGTGCACTGCTCTTCTGTCATAGTCTTCAAGTTTCTGTTGGAGAACACAGGCAAGGTTTGGTCCTTCTGTCAACTTAAAAACTAGCTCCGCTCTTCAGGAGGTGAAACTACCTCAACAGCACCTAACAAGTTTAAGCCGTCTGCTCACTTCTAGCCCTAAGACCAGCTATTTCCATTTGTGATTACCCAAATCTAGAAAGCATCTAATGCCATCTTCCAAACAATCTGAAGGCCTTCCCATAAAGCATGTATGCCTTTTCTCATAAGGGGATGAGATGAGGGCCCTCTCATCATCATCATCATTGCCATGAGTGTCAAAGATCTGAAGCCTATGTGGTCCCCACTGGCCAAGATTCACATGTAACATTGGCAGGGTCCCAGGGAAAATCATGCTTTAGTGTTTGCAAGCAGTGAACTTGGATCTGCTGCCTGGTAATTCCTACTGCTAAATGAGAGCAGCTAAATGAACGTTGGATCTTCCATTTGTACTGTGTTTAGTATGATGCATCAGTCAGGAACTCTGGCTTGTTTCTCCCTGAACAAGTCTGATTCAAAAGCCATAGTTGTTCTTGGGTTTTGACTCTGGCAAGCTAGAGTTCCTGGATCATATATCGCACTAAATCAACCACTTCTTCAGCTTTCCTGCTGACAGAAGGGGCCAAGTGGGGACAACCAGGCAACTTGCACCAACACACTGGCTGACTGAAAATTTAAGAATCCTTTAGAATATGGCCAAAATGTTAACTCAAATATTCTAACAATATTTTGTCCTTCTGCCCATCATGTCAGAAACCGAGTGCTAGACAAACGCCTATTGTGAACATAATTGCCCCTAAGTGTCCCCTCCCATGTAGTAGAGCTAAGCAAGCCCTCTGGTCTACTAGGGAGCTGGCAGCAATGAAATCAGTAGGATGGAAACTAGAGTGATATGGGTGGAAGACTAGGGAGTGAGTTCGACAGAACGTGGCACTGATGACTGCAAAGAAATTATTATTATTTTTCTAAAAAATCTGTATGTTTTTATAATGACTTTATACTGTTTTATGTGGTTGATTTTAACTGTTTTTAAATTTTATTGTAAATGTTTCTAATTGACCGTTCTGGAAGTCGCCTTGCTCCCCATTCTGGGAGAAAAACAGCATATAAACTCAACAAATAAATAAATTGCAGCAAACATCTTTATAACTGATAAAACAATGTTCTTTAAGATGAGGAAGCTTATAACTCTCATTACTCACATAAAGAAAAAATGTAATGAATATTTTCAATGAAAGAATTTTGCAGCATGGGGCTACAGAACTTGTCAGTTTTAACTCACCTTTATGTGCAATTTAGCTTTTGTTAGTAAACTCAGTGTGGTATGTCTGCTGGATTCTGGTCCAAGGGGCACCAGCCCTTTCAGCTTCTCCAGACACAATCGCAAATGAGCGCGTCTGTTAACCAAGAGTGACATGCGTTAAGGCTGCAAGATCAATGATTTTAAAACAATAATCACAAACCACTTCCACACTATAACGAATCATGAAGCACAGAACCAAGATGGGCAGAACTTTTGTTGTTAGCGCTCCTCAAGCACTGGGTATCTCAACTCATGTTAAGGACACAGTATCACCCCAGTGAAAACCAGTCCTGTTCACCCGTCTCGGTCCCCATTCTTATCACATGGAGGTCTGAGGAGAGGGCCTAACTCCCATGCACTTATACAAGAACAACTCTGAGTGTGATCAAGGACCTGCTTTATCAGCATGGGCCTGGGGAGGGAGGGGGCCTCTGCTACAGCCTCAGGCCATATCGGTTAAGGTTGTTAGGAATTTAGGAAACAGCAACTATTCTATATATACTTTGGCACAAAATATACCATGAGGCTACAAATATCACCTCAAAGCTTTATTTCGAAAGCATATATCAGGCAGCTCTAAACTATCAGAAGCACATACAAAGAAATGTTACCACAACTAAAATCCCATTCCCGTTTTTCTCTCTAGTAATGCACCAAAGTTAGTTTAAGTAATAAATGCCAGTACTGAGTAGATCAACAGCATACTAAGTTTTGGTGTAAGGTTCCTTGCTTGTTACCACTGTATAGATAGAAGCTGCTGGGCTGTTCTCTTTGATACTTTCCAAATAATATAATTTGGATTTAGTTTTCGAATTCTGCAAATCAAGGCAAGCACTTTTAAAATTAAATGATTCTATCCCTATTATGGTTAAAGTTTTCATTTTCTGTAGATCATGGGTATAATATGTCTGAATGACCATGTCAGACCACAAGTCCCACCTGGCACACTACTGCTGATTTTGACCCATGGCAGCTCCCTGTGGTTTCAGCCACAGACCCTTTCAGATTACTACTATATAAGATTCTCTGAGGTGGAGAGGTGAGTGACAGTCTGAAACCCTGTGCAAAGCAGAGGTTTGACCACTGCCCTCCAGCCCTTCCCTTAAAAAAGACTACTCATGTTCAGGCAAGTTTTGAACTCTAAATATTGATGTTTACTAGTAACATTTTAGGACATATCTTATTCATATCCAGACACTCACAAACAGGTCACCACAGCAACCACAACAGCCAAGAATTTAATTCTGAGAATGAAAATACTGGGGAGCAACATCCAGTCAGCAGCTGCAGTATTCTGTCTTTTAAAATGTGGGCAGCTTTTCCCCATTAAGCCTGTTAACCAGGCTGCCACTCCGACCTCTGCTGATGTCTTTAGCCCTGCTATGTACTTGCAGTACTCCAATTCAATGACTGCATAGGAGCTGGCTGCACTTTTCAACTTTGCTGTCTACAGGTTCTACTATGCCCTTTTTGGCCACTTTCCTCTGTCCTTCCAGTTCAGCTGAGTCCTTCTTCTTCCCTTCAATATTCAAGGAGGTTCACAAGAAAACAGCAGTTTTGCACAAACTTAGTCCAGCTTTCTTTCTTGCCTGCAACTAATTAAAAATAAATATGTGTCTTTTTAAAGAGTGGTTTTATGATGGTGCTGCAAGGAAGTGGCAGAAAACTCTGATGAGAACTTCTGTGGAAGGAAAAACAGTCTTTATTGCTCTCTGGCTAGACAAAAGGGAGTCTTCTTGAACTGTGCCCAAGCAGAAATGAAGCAGAGATGGGTGAACTAAGCAGAAAACCTGTTTAAGGTAAATGTATGAACTCCAGGTGGAGTGTATTTCTGTGAAAGCTCAGTGCTTGGAAAACTCAAGATTGGAATGGGGTCAGGGAAGAGGAAAACTGTTCTTTAGGTACATACAGCAGGTCTGGGCAGACTTTGCCCTTTTTTTTTACATTGCCCAAAGCTCCCACACTCTAAAACCTTTTTTAAAAAATTCAGCAAAAAATGTCAGAGGGCTAAAAAACCAAAACAAAAAGTAAATCATCACTCCTGGAAGCCTCTAGAAACAGCCAGTTGGTTAAGCCTTCACTGTCCCAACTCCACAATCTCTTTAAAAAGCACCTCAAAATAGCCAATCCCCTCAAAAAGCATCCCAAAATAGCCTGAAACCTCAAGCAACTGGAATTGGAGGACACTTCCAAGCGAATTCTTGGCTGAAATTTGGACACTGTGAGTTAAAAACTAGCCGACACTCTGCTTCAGTTGCCCCCTTCCAAGCAGTCAGAGGTATACATTGAGATTTAAACAGTTCTGAGTGCCAGCCTTTCTTGGAAAGGGGAACTATAGATATGAACTCAAAATTCCTTCTGCTTCTTCATTTCACATTTTCTTTGCTTTAAGCAATATAAAGGTATTGGTGGGGAATGCTGACATTGCTGCAATGGCTAAACAACTGGGATTCAGAAACCCTTACCAATCTACTTCAGATCACCCAGAGACCTACTAGTAGCTCCCAATCTACCTTCTGCCCCTCCTGGTATCCTTGCAAGAGTGATGAGATTAGGCTTTAATTTCTACAGGAAAAAAGCCCAGGGACTGAGGCTTCCTAATGATGATATACCATCTGTCTTACATACTCCTCTCTTAAATCTGGAGGCTAGAGTACAGAGCAGGTTGCAGTAGAAAGAAGGCACTATAGCAAGAGGAGCAAGAAATACACTACAAAATTAGAGCTTTGTTAACATGATTAGTAAAACCAAATTTCAGAAACCTTTTAAAATACAATCTAGATTATTCAAGGATTAAGGATGTTTTCAGACTCAATTGTTCATAGCGGTCACTTGTAGGTTTCTGCAATAACTTTCCCATTTCCAAACATTAGCAGATTGTCTCAATCAATTTTGAGACTTGCATACACACAGCAGAAAGATATTAGCATGTATTAAAGGGCAAGACACAGATAACACTTGTTCAAGATTAAGTTATTACTGATACTTAAATGCTAACAGCAGTATAAGCCATTTCATCTAAAAGAGTGAGCTTGGTTTTCCATTATGTTGAGCTCTATGGCATGTTTTCAAGGGCTTACCTGTTTATTTCTTAGTTCAGAGCAGCCTGAAGCCCATTTCACCAAAGTGGTTAGACAAACTAATGCCGCACCCTCTTTTGTTGTTCTGTGCCTTCATGTTGTTTCCAACTTACGGTGAACCTATCACAGGGGTTTCTTGGTAAGATTTCCTTATTGTGGGGGGGGGGTTGCCTTTGCCTTCCTCTGAGGTTGACAGAGTGTGACTTGCCCCAGGTCAACCAGTATGTTTTCCTGACTGAACAGAGATCTGAAGCCTGGTCTCCAGAGTTATAGTTCAATACTCAAACCATTACACCTCCTTTTTCCCTGCCAGAATTCCAAGCTGCAGGGATACTCTCACAGTCTTTACACTGTCTGTATGTTCCTACTCTCCGTGGGTACAGCCTGCTTCTTTCATTAAGTGAGCAATGATTTAAAAAAAATCAGTACAGAGCAACCCATATGGGTAAATAAGGCACTAGTGTAATTTCTTGTTCCAAGGGATAAATGGAATAATATTTATTTTTGTGAGGTTGAAAGCAGTCTTGAAAAATGCAAACTTGCTATCTGTAGATTGGCTGTAGACATACTCGGGCACAGACAAGAAGAGTATAATCACAGGAGACCTTTCTGGAGGTTCCCACCCCTGGGGTGAAAATATTCTTAGATTCCTCTAGCATAATCAAATGTTGCCAATGCAACTGATATTAACTGCAAATATAACTTGTGCAGCTGGTTAAACTCACCTTAAGTGTTGCATCATATATTAAACATTGATAGTCAGGTATCACATTTATCTGTTTGTCTGTCTACATTAAAAATATCAGGAACACAGTATTCTTTACCTGCACAGAGAACATGAACACGATCATGCTGGATTAGACCAAAGGCCTAGCATAGCATTGTGTTCCCCAGTGAAGTACCAGATACCTCTGCGATCTTCACAAGAAGTGGAAGAGCACAAAAGCATGCTCCTACTCATGCTCTCCAGCAAATGATCCACAGAAGCACACTGCCACTGATATTGGTGGTAACGCCCAGCCACCATGATGAGTCTCTGATAGCCTCATCCTTCCAGAGTTGGAAGAGTTTCGTATTCTTTAGGCTGTGCTGCTCTCCTCCCTTCGCTGCTACCTCATCATCTGCATTATTCCCAATTAAGCTCCAACTTCTACAAAGGATGTGCAGCCAACTCCTAAAAGTCTACCAAACCTATTAAAAGGCCTTGGAGTAGGTCATGCCGAAAGCTACTTCCACTTGAGCACATGCATTAACCTTACATTCTAGCCTCAAAGAACATTAATAGAAAAGCAAGTGTTTTGAATCCATTGCAATCTAAGATAAGGACCCACTTAAGAACTCTTCCAATAGGCTCATCTAGCATGGCAAGAAGATGCTAGGTAACCCCAACAAACCACACTAGATACAATTTCTAAAGAGTGACTAATGTATATTAAGATAGAAGTCTTCAGATATCTTTTCTGTGACAACCCAGTCAAGAGCTATAATGACACACGTATGGCAAACCTGGACATAAAGTAATCAATTAGCCCTCATTTTGCAGGGGTCCATGTTTAGCCACTTTAATATAAAACCCTGAATAAATTAAGGCTGTTGGGGATCCATATTCTTGTGACTGTCAGGGAACTGCACACATGGTGTGTGGCAACAGACAAACCATCAACCATTTCCTGTGGTGTAAGTCATCTCTGGGAAACAGACTGCAGACCGACCAACTAACGCTCTCCCCCTACCCCCACACAGCAGCAGAACAATTAGTACAAAGGTTGCTAGCACAAGAGGCTGGGAAGAACTCCTAGGTAAACAGAACTTGGGCAAGAGCCTCCTTCTGAGGAGCAGGACTGCAACTATTATTCACCTCCCCACAAGCAGGTTTCTCCCTCAGCACAACACTTCTCAGCCCCTCTCCTCCACAGGGTTATCACTACATGGGAGATGTTTTCATGTCAGACCATGGCTGTCCATGTTAGGCTCTGCAACAATGACAGCTGAAAGTATCCAAATGATCTAAAGGCATCCAAGCACAGGAAGGCTGAAAGACAGTCTTCTGGGCAGAGTCATGCTCATTTCAATGGAGGTTGAATGAGTAATCCCCTACAAATTCTGTCCAGTTCATATGGTTGAGTACATAGAAATTCAACTACAGGAGTGCTATTTAATGCAAAGAGAATATCTATGGAAGCCCATATTAGATAGCAAGATCCTTCTGCTTAGCTTTGCCAGGAAAAATCTGCTTTCCAAACTAGACTCCTTTTAGCTGAAAAACACTGTTTCAATTCACCACAACAGTGGGATTAAAATGTACAATGACTTTTTTGAGGACTCACCTGTTCTTCTCCATTTCGTTGTGTGTTGATCTAGGGGGGCGGATGGAGAAAGACAGAAACAGATTAGATTAATGAAAGGAAATTGGCAGCCAGAGCATGTGTAAACATGCTGTGATAAAAGATTACAAATACAGGAACCATACTTGACCATTCATTCTAGAAGATTTCAAGGCACCTGCTGGTTATCATGTCATCCATCAACCTGATGTTAAACACAGGGTTCCTATGCAAACTCAGTACTGTGAGGCCTTAAAATCAGGTATGACAAGTTGCATCGTGCTACCAATACAATCATTAAGTGTCCTTCAGATCAATCGCTCTATAGAGTGAAGCAAAGTAATCTTCTGAATGTACCCCAATCAACTCTTTCAAATTTTCAAATTAATAACTCATGCCAGAGTAGCACAAGATATACTGCCTTTCTGAATCTAAAAACTTCACAGAACATAGGTTAAGGTAGCAACCTACTGAATTTGGTGATTCGGACTATTTTCCCATTTGTTAATCTGGATTAAAAAGGTTTAAAAAAGAACATCCCCATAGCACTCAATTTTCAACTGAAAACACTCAAATTGAACTCATCTAAACGAAATTATGTTGCCTGATAGCATGGAATGGAATTTCACCCAAATACTAAACGCCTTTAAGGATGTTCTGTAGTTATCTGCAGACGAGATGGAAAATTATTTCTGTTAAGTACAAAATTCCAAAGTCCATATATTTTCATTTGAATGATATGCCTCTGCAACAGCAGGGTGAACAACATGAGCTACTGCAGTTTTCCATGGACTATTGCTGTTACTCTTGTGTGCCTTCAAGTTGTTTCTGACTTACAGTGACCTTACGAAGAACTTATCATGAGGCGCTTTGGGGCTGAGAGGGTGTGACCTGCCCAGGGTCACCCAGTGTGTTTCCACAGCCAAGCAGGTCCCCAGGGTCATAGTCCAACACTCAAAACTGCTATACCAGGCTTGCTCTTTTTCCATGGACACTACAGTGTACAACCTGGTATCTTCCAGATGTTTTGAATCACAATCACTATCAGCGAAGACAGCGCATCAGTGGCTAGGCATTACGTGAGTTGTAATCCAAAACATCCAGAGGGTACCAAGATGGAAACTGGCAGCTCAGTGGAATGTTATGCTCACCCCAAACCAAACCAACAAAGATCTACTAGTGAAAACCCATCTGTGCCGGCGGTTAATCATCTCAGCCACACTGTGAAGTTAACACAGGCAATGACTCTTCCCTTGGAAGAAGAATCTCTGCATTTTGTGAAACATGTGATTGGATTGCCTGTGTTTACTTTTTGCTTGTTTCAGTATTGTTTCATACATCTGCATTATGAACTGTTTATTTCCTTGGGAGAACTGCAACTCAAGCAAGGGTTAAAAAAAGGGTGGACTACTAGAGAAGGTGGGGGATATGGAAGGGGTCAGCACTGAAACTCCATCCTGTGCTTTCCATGCCATTCCCCAAAGAGCAGAACATCATGTACTCATCTCAAGACCACTAACTACTGGCAAAACACAGGGTGAGTTAAGGACAAAAGCTTTAACTGGGCACTTCCTGATTCTCATGACATAAAGGTAACTTGAACGTAGTTTCTCCCCAGAGATAAAAGATTTCTCAGGAATACACTGGACAATTTCTCCTAGACATGTGTCTTGAGATACTGAGAATGGAGCACATATTTAAAAGGCCCAATCAAACCCTATTTGGAACATCAGCAGGAAGAGGCCGCTGGATTGCTTTGTCCAACCATTCCTGCTAAGACACATCAGCCTTGGTGGATGATCTACACTGGGAGTTGGGCATGGGAACTGAGTCCCTACTGGTCCCTCTGGATCTTTCAGTAGCATCGGATGCCATCAACTATGACATTCTTCTGGGTTATCTGGCTGGTATTAGACTTTGGTGCACTGCTTTGCAGTGGCTCCAGTCTTCTGTGGCTGAACATTCCCAGAAGGTGGTGCTGGGGGACGGTTCTTCAGCCTTTTGGCCATTAGTCTGTGGGGTTCCAAAGAGGTCTGTACTGTCCCCTATGCTTCTCAACATCTACATGAAGCCACTGTGAGAGGTTATACAGATATCTGGTGACACCCAGCTCTATCCCTCCTTTACAACGGATGCCAAGGAGGATGTGGTGGTAGTGAATCATTGTTTGGATGCAGTAAAGACAGGATGCAAGTAAACAGACACAGACTGTTCGGAAGTGCTGCTGGTCAGCAAGAAAACCAACCTGGGATTGGGATCATAGGCTATTCTGGATGGGGTCGATTCCCTTCTGAAAAGGTTGTAGCTTGGGAGGTGCTTTTGGACCCAGTGTGGCCTCTAGAAAGCCAGGTTGCTGCAGTGACAAGGAGTGCCTTTGCTCCAACACTCCAGCTGAGCCCTTTCTTGGAGAAGGCAGACCTGGCCACTGTGGTTTATACATTAGTTATCCCTCTAATGGACTACTTTAAAGTGCTCTACATGGGAGTGCCCTAGAAAACTGTTTGGAAGCTGCAGCTAGCGGAAAATGCAGCAGATAGACTGGTGTGAATTTTAGAGACACTGGGCCTGCAGGAACAACACTGGGCTCCAATTTGTTTTCAAGCTCAATTCAAAGTGCAGGTGTGGATATACAAAGCCTCAAATGAAGTGGAGCCAAGACAGCCGAAAGACCACCTTCTCCCATATAAGCCTGCAAGAAACTGGAGATCTTCAGAGGAGCCCCTGTCGCATGTCCCAATGTACTGTGAAGTTTGTTTGGTGAGTACATGGAACAGGGCCTTCTCTGTAGCAGCACCTCAACTGTGGAACTCTCCAGCCAAGAAAGTCAGGTTGGCTTCACCTCTTTTGAGCTTTCGGCAGGCAATCAAAAGGCTGTTTCACATTGTATTAGGTGTTTGAAATTGCTATTTTAACTGTTTCAAAACTGGATTCTAAGACTTTAGGAGTTCTAAAAAGCATTAACGTATTTTAAAAATGTTTTATCTTTCTATTGCTTAAATTGTTTTTTATTTATCACCTTGGGAGCCCTTGTGGGCTGGGAGGCAATACAGAAGTAATTTAAATAAATCAACAAATACGTTCAGCTGCAGCATTACACTGTATTAAAAGACCAATGAAAGGCTAAGAAGAAACAAAAGTGAAACTACTGTGCAATCTCTGTACTTAATGGACTCGAGAACTTTGGCAACTTAGTATGATCTACAGCTCAGCTAACCCTTTAACTACGACTCATACTGGTGTGACTAGCGTGTGTCCAACACACTCATTAGATTACTACTATAATTGTCCTGTGAATCGCTGAATTTTGTACACCTGACACTGCAGAAGCAGAACAATCCAGGGATAGCACCCTTTTTTTTAAAGAAAAAAAAATTACCTGCTACTACTGCTGTTCTTCTTGGACTTGTTTCTTCTTTTTAAGGCATCTCTATCCTTGGTGCTATATGGTAACATGGAAGCATATCCATGCTCAGCTTCTGGGGGAAGAAAGACCAACATTCATTCCACTAACTCACAGTAAAAGCGACATATAAATGAACCACCTGCTCCTAAATAAGCCCCCCATGGGATCACAGTGCTCTGTAAGAGCTAGTCCCCTTTTTAAAAATGTCCATTAGCTTTAAACTCACTAGATGGCCTCAGACAGGTCAGTGTCTTTGTCTCAGGTCCCTCACATGCAATGCTTACAGCACCTCACAAGGCTGCTGTAAGGATTATTTTAACAGTGCAAAAGAGGTACTTTAAATACACAAAATGATGAAAATGCTAGAAGAACTACTTCTCATACCTGGCTGGTGTAACCACATGAAAGAAAACTATAGAGGTTGCAAAGAATAGCACGGTGTTGGAAACACAGATCTTGTGACTATGATCACAAATGTTTTTTGTTTCAGCACACAGACCAATGGACTCCACTACCCACATGATGGGAGAGATGAAGACCACCTGACAATTCTTATTTGGCTAACAGCAGGAGAATCCCTTCAGAACCAGGCTATGCACGGCGGCAAGAAAGTGAAAAAACCCACTTTGCTTTAGACAGTGTTCATAGCACTTGACCATTGGCAGTATTTTCTCAACAGATGCTGGCACCTCTATTCTCTCATCATCTAGAGGTCTTGACGGTCACATCCAAGGTGGGCAAGAAGAACAGCACACGTCCTATGCGCACCATGGAACAACCACAGAAAGAGTGTGGATCAAGTCCAATCACTAGTAGGTCCAACTAAACTGAACGTTCTGAATGAACTGCTGAGGGAGAAGGCTTGTTTTCTGCTGCTCCAGAGACCAGGACAAGGAGCGATGGATTCAAGCTGCAGGAAAGGAGATTCCACCTGAACCTCAGGAAGAGCTTCCTGACAGTCAGGGCTGTCCGGCAGTGGAATCTGTTGCCTTGGAGTGTGGTGGAGTCTCCTTCCTTGGAGGTTTTTAAGCAGAGGCTGGATGGCCATCTGTCGGGAGTGCTTTGAGGGTGTTCCTGCATGGCAGGGGGTTGGACTGGATGGCCCCTGGGTCTCTTCCGACTCTACATTTCTATGATTCTATGAAATCTTGCTGATTCAAAGGGTCTACTCTAACAGGGGGTGGCAACTGTTTTGTTTTTTTGGGGTGGGGGGATAACATACTAGACTCGGCCTAGATGAACAACCTGACAGGAGAGGGGCAGGAAAGGAGACAGAGGAAGAAAACCCAACAGCCCGTCCTCTCTCCCTACTGCTTTCTGGCCAGGCCAAACCAGGCGGATGCCAAAGGGGCTGGGCTAGGAGGAGGAAGGAAAAACCACGTCAAGACCTGCCTCCTGCTCCTCCTCCTCCTCCCTGAGAGGCTACAAAGAAAGGAAACCCAGAGAAAAGAGAAGAGGAAGGAGGGAGGGAGGGAGAAACCTCTAAGGCACCCTCTGATTTATTTTAGCACCAGCTTTCCCTGGATTACAAACCACTCCCTCAGACCACTTACGGATCGTAATCCAGGGAAGCTCTGCCAAAACAACACAAATCTACTCACCTCCAAGGTGCCACAAGATCCCTCCCACCCACCCCCCTTATCTCTTGAACAATAAAATAACAAATAAACACGGGTTTTCTCTTTGCAGACGGCGGAGGGAAAAGAGGCGGCGGCGGCCCAAAGGCCTCCTCCGGATCCGGCCTCTCACGGGGTTTGGGGGAAGAGGGAGGGATAGGGACGTGGAGGGAAGCTTTATATCCTCCACCTCTTTTTCCACCACAGAGGCCTCTCGCCTTCTCTCTCCCACCCCCTCGAACGATCCCTCACAAAAATGTCTTTAAAAAAAAGAAGAAGGTGGTCTTGATCGTGATGCCCCCAGCTGAGAAGGGGTGAAAGGAAAGGGAGGGGGGCACAAAAACGGCAAAACAAGCACCCCAGAGGCTCCAGGCCCGGCCTGATCGCGGAAGCTAAGCAGGGCCGGCCGTGGTCAGCACTTGGGTGGGAGACCGCCGAGGAACACCGGGTGCCGTGGGCTATATATATATATATATATATTTCAGAGGAAGGGACTCCGAGCATCTCTTGCCTAATAAAACCCTCTGGAAGTCATGAGGCCCCCACAAAACCGTCAGGCGCCTGGGAGGCACGTACGCGCACACACAACGCGGAGGGAGGGACCGCGACGGACCGCCCCACCCCTCCCGTCCCCGGGCCGCCCGAGGCCGGAAGGGGAAGGGAAGCCCCATTACTTACTTGATTGATTAATTAACACCCCCATTAATTAACTCGCTGATTCTCCAGCTTCCATCCTGGCGGGGAGGAGGAAGGGGGGGCTCCGGGGACTCTCCTTTCTCGGGGCCACCCTCCCCCTCCCCGCAAACGCCACGACTTGGATTTTGAACCAGAGACGAAAATGAAATTAACAAAAAAAAGGGAGAGAGAGAGAGGGAGAGAAGGGGGGGGAGAAGCCGAAAGAGCCGCTGGGGAGAGCGGAGAAGGAGAGGCGGGCCCGCCGCCGGCGGAGGGAGGCGCCTCCCGGGCAGGGGAAGGGAAGCGGGGCCGGGGCAGGACGGGGGCCGGCGGAGGGGCCGCGGCGCCGGACGGGGCCTGCCTGGGTCTCGGCCGGGCAGGACCAGGCCGCTCTCCTCAGGCGGAGGAATCCTGTCAGGAGGGAGGGCGGAGGGGCCCTTCCTCCGGAGGGGGCAGAGGAGGGAGGGACGCGGGCCTGCGCCGCCCGCCCGCCCGCCTCGCCCGGCCGCTTCCACCCACCTCGCTCTCTCCGCTCCAGGAACTCGGCCGCCTCCAGCAGCATCTGGATGTTTTCGCACACCTGGGCGGCAGCCGCCATTTTCCGTTCCGCCTCCGACGGATGCGCGCTCGCTCCCCGGCTCGGTGGGTGGGTGGCTGGGTGGGAGGCTGGGCCAGGCTACGCCGCTCTCCCGCCGGCGCCCTTCGAGAAAAGTGGACGACGACGAGGAGGAGGAGGAAGGGGAGGAGGAGCGGCGGCCAGGGCGTCGTCGTCGTCGTCGTCGTTTCGGGCCTTCGCGGGGTCTCGTCCGGCTCCCCTCGGCTCGAGCGCGCTGCCCACACTGGGAGTGTTTACCTCACTTCAGCCTGACAGACTCGACGTAACCAAACCTTCTGAACCGCAGCGCAACCCGCTGCCCAGCCCCGTCCTCGCCGAGGGCGGCGCGGATTGGCCGGACGGGGCTTAGCCCCGCCCACCCGGTCCGCTGCGTCCTCCTCTGGTTGGCCGCCCGCGCGGAGAGGAAAAAACTGCAACAAGTGGCACCTCCCCTGCTCGGGAAACTGGCTTCCTATTGGCCGCCTTTGTTCGTTAGGCCCGCCTCTTTCTCCCTAACCGTGTTGTCCGTCTCTAGACGTTTCAGGCATTCGGTGGGCTAGTTTTTCCCGAAGGCTCCGCCCCCGGTGCTGTCGAAGCGTTTCATTGGACAAGCACGCCCCCTCCGGGGGGGCGTTCTTCCCCTCTCCCCGACTCCCATTGGCCAGGAGTTTTCAAGGACGGGTCCTGATAGGCCGGATCCACGCTTTTCTTTCTCATCCCCCTTGTCCGGGATTTTCTCCCTTCTGATTGGCCGACGGCGCCCCCTCCCCGCCCCTTTTCTTATTGTTGCTTTTAGCCTCCCGCCCCGCCCACTGTCCACGCGTTCCTGCCAGTCTGGCGGCCCAATCGGCTCCGTGGCTGCCGAGTCGGACCCGAAACGGGACTGGGCCTGCGCAAGGTCTCGCGGAAGCCCAGGCTGGGCACGGAAGGCTCGGCTCGGGCCCCGCACGCTGGACGGGCCCCAGAAGCAGAGAGGCCTCGTGGCCTCCCACGGGCGGGGCTCAGCGCCCCAGAGAGTTCTGGGCTTTGGGACTACAAATCCCGAAATCCCCAGCCAGGGGATGATGGGGGGTGGAGTACAAAGAGGGTGTAAGACCCGGCGACTGGCTGAGCCAAGGCTGCGGGATTTATCAAAGAGAAAGGAAAGAACTCAGAGAGCTGGGTGTGTTGAGTCTGCAGAAGAGGAGGCTGAGAGGGGACAGGAGAGCCAGGTTTAAGTATTTGAAGGGATGTTAATGTGGAAGATGGAACCAGCCTGTTTTCTGCTGCTCCAGAGACCAGGACAAGGAGCCACGGATTCAAGCTGCAGGGAAGGAGATTCCACCTGAACCTCAGGAAGGACTTCCTGACGGTCAGGGCTGTCCGGCAGTGGATTCTGCTGCCTCCATGGAGTGTGGTGGAGTCTCCTTCCTTGGAGGTTTTTAAGCAGAGGCTGGATGGCCATCTGTCCAAGGGAGTGCTTTGAGGGTGTTCCTGCATGGCAGAAGGGGGTTGGACTGGATGGCCCCTGGGGTCTCTCCCAACTCTACATTTCTATGATGCTATGATTCAAGCTGCAGGAAAGGAGATTCCACTGAACCTCAGGAAGAACCTCCTGACGGTCAGGGCTGTCCGGCAGTGGAATCTGCTGCCTCCATGGAGTGTGGTGGAGTCTCCTTCTTTGGAGGTTTTTAAGCAGAGGCTGGATGGCCATCTGTCCAAGGGAGGGCTTTGAGGGCGTTCCTGCATGGCAGAAGGGGGTTGGACTGGATGGCCCCTGGGGTCTCTCCCAGCTCTACATTTCTAGGATTCTATGAAAGAAGCACGGCTATATGACCCACAAACAAAAGCGGAAACCGTGGTCCCAGGATCTGATTGCAAAATTTACCAAGTCTGATAAAAAGGTCGTTTCTACACTGCACTGTTATAGCGCTCTTATTCCACTTCCAACACCCTGTGGAATCCTAGGGTTTGCAATTTAGGGAAAGGGGCCTTTAGACTTCTCGGCCAGAGAGCTCTTTGGCCCCAGGAAACTACAAACCCCAGAATCCCACAGGAGGTTGAAAGTGGAATCACAGCACTATAACAGTGCAGTGCAGAAATAGCCTGGGTTAATCCTCTTGTTGTCCCACTTTTCCAGGCTTTTAAAATGTCTCTGTTTCTCCTTCCTTCTTCCACTTCCCCCTTCCTCCTAAGCTTATTTCACCTGCTGAGTTCCAAATGCAAAAGCAGTTCAAACTCAACTTGCCCTGCAAGCAGCACCCACTGAAATTCCCTCTCCTATACCACCCTTAAAGGTACGGGTGCCCTCTCCGGTTCACCCTGGAAACCCTACAAAGGTCACTAGTGGGGGGGGGGTTTGCGCTTTGGACTGTGGCCATTTCCACACCAGACTGTTAGAGCACTATCATTCCACCTTCAACCTCCTATGGAATCCTGGGGTTTGCAGTTCAGGGAGGGGCCTTTAGACTTCTCGGCCAGAGAGCTCTTTGGCCTCAGGAAACTCCAAACCCCAGAGTCCCACAGGAGGTTGAAAGTGGAATAAGAGCACTATAACAGTATAGGGTGGAAATGGCCAAAGAGTCCTACGGGCCTTGAAAGCTTGGCTTCTTAACGATGCTAATTGTTCCACAATGATTTGCTGTAACCACAGAATGCTGGGGACAGACAGCTGGGCACTCATTTGTCCTTTTCCAAGTCATAAAAAAAAGGAAGCAATAGCAGATTCAGCTGTTGTTTCAATACTAGCCAGCTTTCCTCCTTGGTCCCTGCTTTGTTCATCTGGTTTGATGAAGACACACTTATTATGCAACCATTTTGTTAGCCGAAAAAAGTATTGCCTAATAAGGATTCTTTTCTGAGTTACCTTTTATTTTTGGATCACACATGTGAGCAGGAAGCACACCTCGTACTACTATTAAGAATCTAGGAAAGATTCAGAGGGACCCAGAGCCTGACCCCACTAACACATCTGGCAGGTGGTGCTGAAGGGATCTTCCAAAGCTCTGCTTGAAAATCTCTACAGTCCTGTTCTGTCTCACTGCAATAATATTACGTAAAGGGAAGGATTTTGCCTGGGATTGAGACTGTCATCCTATATATGCACTATTATTCCCCAGAAAAATCAAGAGAGTTCATAAAATTCAGTGAACAGAATACAGCCTTGCAATCATCCCAGCATAATCCCATGGGAACTTCAGGAGTAAGTCCCACCTGATCAGCGTTGCTTGGTCAAAAAACTGCACCCAGCTCATGGCCTTAAAAGCTTCCAAGTGGGGATGATCTCTCATAACATCACATTTTGAAACATGGTTCTCATTATAGGCTACTTCTTGTGGTTTAGAGATATGCAAGAAACTTTATGGAACGCACACCAGATTTAAATGGAAGCTGAAGCAAACATACCAAATAGCCACAATGTGTATTTATCAAATTTCTACTTAAAAAAAGAATCACTCAGTAACAAGCAATACTTTTTTAAAAAAAACACACCATAAACTCCTTTTACAGGTTTCTGTATGCAGTTACTGATAAATGCCTGTAGTGTTTGATGGTTCCACAGGCTTGGCTTCAGATTTGTCTATGGGATAAGCTGATGCAAAGACACACCCACTTGGACTGCATGCTGGCAACATCCTGTTAGCTTCAGGACTCTCTACGTATCCTTGTGTGTAGGAGGAATAAATCCCATTGCTATTCTAGGTCAAAGGAAATTGAGCTGGCAGTTTAATCTGGATTGTACCTCTGTCAAATTAGTGGTGGAAGGACAAAGTTGTGTCTGTCCAATAGAACATCATATAACCACCAGTGGTAACTCAAGCCCTGTTTGCAAGAATGCTGTCTTCAATTCCACAGGGCCTATTTCCAATTAAGTATTGGGACTGCAGCCTCAATGGGCAAAATTTAGCTTTCACTTTGAAAGGAAACAACCTGCTATTCCTAGTGTTCATCTCTTTGCCAAGACTGGACTATGCTCTACTTGCAAGCTATGACATCTGCAGAGGTGTTCTACCATGCAAGTCCTTTTCTTTTCACTGCATATTGATTTCTGCCTTGTGGGTGAGAGACACCTCTTTGTCTGTCGCCCTACTACCTTTGCATGTCACTGTCACTATCATAAAGCCAACATGAAGTCCACTGGAGAGAGCTCTGAGACAGAGGTCAAGATCCTACACCAAGCTGCTGGCACGTAAAGCTCCTCCTGCACAATTCTATGTCCTTTCCCCTCTATTCCGTTCACTGTGAAGTCCCATGAGAGGGGCCACTGTGGCTGCTTCTTACCAACAGAGAGGAGAGAAGCAATTCAGAGAAGGATGATGCAGGTGGTCTAGGTTCATGGCGGAGGGGGGAGACATCAGGATGTACTCTCAGACACATGCACTATCCCTCCCCTTCTTCTTGGAACCAAAACCAGTTCCTTCTTCCTCCTCTGAGGAACTCCTCCCAGGACCTGACAGCTGCAGAGGCAAAGGCTTTGGATGGAGCACAAAGGGAGAGAGGACAGCACCTTGCTCCCCACCCAAAAAGAGACAGACACACATGTATCCCACCAAGAAGATTCTGCAAAGAAGGAGCAGATACAACAGAGAACAAGCCCCCTCTTCTACATCTCCAGTGTGCTCAGATACTACTGAGGTGCCAGGAAACATTAAGCATAATGAGTAAGAATCAACAACCACATACAAAAGGTTTCCTTTGAGCAGCTGGCCCAAGATATGTTGCTGCCCAGTGTACAGAGGGAATGGCACCCTACTGCCCAAGTCAGAGTTTGCAATGCTCCAAACCAGCCATGTTGCTTTGGTGCATGAGTTTGAAAAATCCCTCCAGCACTTCTCCCTTGCCCTGGGCAGTAAAAAGAAAACAAGAACAGACTAAACAACTAACTAAATGCCGCTGTTTAAGAACACCTCAAATCAGCTGCCTGAGGTGCCTGGCTTACTCTTCCTAGCAGCTGGGTCAGCCCTTCTCCTATAGTATTTATTCCTCCAAGGGAAAGCAGTGAGGGTTTGCATTTTATTTATATTTTGTTTACGAGGAGTTAAGATGACATTGTGAGCATGAGACTTATGATTATTCCATCACAGTGACAATATATCTCTAATTCCCACAAACAAGAGATGGCCGTGTCACCCTGCTTTGGCCTTCCAAGACACAGCTAGTTGATTAGAGTTGGAAACAAGGTGTTGAACTAGTCTGCAGATGGGAATCATGTTGTTCCCAAGATGTCACAGGAGTGCAGCTCCTTGCATTCCTCTCCATTGCTTATGATGGCTAAGGCTGCTGGGGCTTAGAGTCCAACAACATTTGTAGGTCTGCACAATTCTCACCCCCAGGCTTGACAAACCCGGCAGAGTGACCGTTACACTCTTACATTCACAACTAGTGCCTTTAATCACTGCCATCCCATCATGTTACTACAATACCTGTCAAGCAAAGCTATGACTTTGTATTTCATGCTTTGCAAAAAAAGGGCATACTCCAAATTCTGCAAAGCCATGCACATCAAGGCCATTTCCGCATGAGAATGTGATAACACTATTATTCACTTGCAACATCCTATGGAATCCTGGGGTTTGCAGTTTCAGAAGGTGCCACCTGGCCCCTCCTGAAACTGCAAAACCCCAGAATTCCATAGGATGTTGCAAGTGGAATAACAGCATTATAATGGTCTTGTGTGGAAATGGTCCAAGACCACAAAAGCAAATGTTAATTTGTCCTGCAGAGCCACTGAGGAGAAAAAAAATGATCCAGATCTTTACAAGGTACCACGTGCACCAATGAAGAAAAGGATGATCCATGTTGTATGAATGCGCTTGCACATTGGTTTGGGGGCCCTCTGCTGGAGAGAAGGAAAACAGGAATGGGGGATGGAAGATAGATAAGACTCTTTGTGAGGAAGGAAGCGTTATACATGAAAATAATAAACAAACAATGTTAAAAATCCTCCTGGGGGGAAGATGGGAAAGGAAAATGGAGGAGTTAAACTTGGAGAAAAAGGTATTCTCCCTCAACAAACGTTTTCCAGGAAATAACCACTTCAGAACTTTTTCTATCCACCAACGTATTTCAGGAATCTAAGATGAACCCGACATCCTAGCTTTAGAGACAATTGTTCTTCAACTTTAGTTGGATCCAAAGAGACAATACAAAATTTTCCTTTTTAATTTAAGCAACAATGTTTTTTTAAAAAAGCAGGGATGTCTACAAAAATGAGACACAGCAACACAAAAGGTAATTCTGTGCAAACAACAAAGAAAAACTCACTACTGCTTCACTCCGTGAGACAATGTCACTTTCACAGATTCTCCAGAACCAGGAGCCCCATTTTGTGTGGGAAGACACTGGGATCCTCTTAGCCACAGGTGTTGCTGTTAAGACAATTAAGGGACTAGAGGAGAAATCATCTTTCGTGGGCTAACACATCAAGGTATTAGGCAATAAAATCCAGAGGCCGGTTGAATCCACCTTTCCGGTTCATGTACTGCCTGCAACAAGAGAAAACAAAAATGAAGAACAAATTATACCTGAAGCTCTTTTTCCTGAGCCCTAGAAAGGCTCCTTGGTGCCTTTTTGTGAAACTGCTCTCAGCACTGCCGGCTTAAGCATCAACCTTAGCTTGTAGCTATAAAGGCTGGCCTAGATAGAAGCTTTTATATGCAGTGCGGGGGGGGGAGCTTTTATATGCAGCCCTCTGTATGTGCAGAAACAGGGGTTCTGTTTCAGGAACCCCCACAAATGACAAAATTCCTGAATGCTCATGTCTCATTTTATTTAATAGTGGTGATGTGCACTTGTGTGCATCTCCACCATTTTATGTATAGAAAGCGAGGCAGTTGTAGACACTCAGATTCACATGTCCAGACACTGTGGGTAAGAAGGCACTGTATTTTAGAATTATTATTTTTATTTTATTTTGTTAGTCTATGTTCCCTCTCTAAGTATAGGTAAACTCTCGAAGAGCTACAACAAAGTATACTGTGTAAGTTTAAACAATCAAATTATAAACATTAATGTAAACAACTTAAAAATGCATTTAAAACATAATAGTGAAAACCATGTATAGCACACCTCATTAAAAAAACCTTCTACAAGATAAAGCAAACCGCATTACCAGTTGCACAGCTGGTCACACAATGATGTGATCCAGGCCCAGCTGACTCCAACATAGTTCTGCTGTTGTAATTTTAATGTGACACCACTGGCAAATAGGATCTTGGCCTACAAGTGCACCAAGACACACCCCTGATATTAAAGGATACTCGTTTCAAGTTGAAGAACTGGCCATATAAGAACCCAATAGCGCATCCTATTATTATCCCAACATTAAAGAGTGTGGATCACACCATAAAGAACACTGACAGTCCCAGCCCTTGTATGTAGCCCTAACAGCACCTTGAATTCACAGGGAGATTACAACAGGCTACCCCCATCTGGGAAATCTTTCTGCACCAACACACTGCCCAAGAATTCCCATGTCAACTCTGAAGTCCCTTTGTTACAGAAGGGCAGGAAGAAGGGACACAGATTTGGATCTACTACTAAATTTCTGGAAGACTGGTAAGGATTTCCAACTTCCAACTGTTTAATATTTCAACAACATGCCTCTCCCCAGCCCTAAGTTATTCACAATACAATTCTCCCCCTTCCCAGACCAGAAAAAGAAACTCTAAACAGGACAAGCAATTTTTTAAAAAACAAAACAAACCCTCAATAATATGACTGAGGTTGCTGAGTTGCCATGGAACGGGATAAACACCCTGCGTTGAGGAGGTGTAGACCTAAATCCTACCATTGGTGCTGAATAGAGCAGAGCTATTTATTTAACGGAATATATGTACAGGTTGATTCACCATTCAGCAACTGAATCAATGGCTCTACTCTAGTAGGGACTAACAGCCAGACTCCAGACATAGGGTAATGTTGCGCTCTTGGAATCATGTCTTGATTGCACCATGTCACCTTGTCACTGAACTGCAACGCTACACAACCAAATGTAAATTGCTCAATGGTGCACCATGCACAGACATGCTCTGTGGTGCAGGATGCTCAATGATACACCATGGCCTCACACGCATAACTCCACTTTGTAATCTGCAACTCAATATGCCCTGTCGTGCAATTGGTGGTACTGTTATGCACTCTCCTGATGCACGATGGCCAGATCAACCCCTCAGCCACCACTAAGGACTGCACTCGCAGAACCTCCAAATCTAGTACAGAGGTTTACGCTGATGTCACAGGGCTTGCGCAATCCTAAGCAGGATGCCACACTTGCACAGCTTGTGTGAAGGAAACTTATACATGAGTTAAGAAACCAACAAGATGCCAGCCACGGACTGGCAGTCTATAGGGAAGGTGAGGCAGAACCAGGGGAAGTGGAATGAAATATCTTGGAAAGGTTTAGTGGTCTGAGCATTGGACTACAACCCTGGAAACCAGGGTTCAATTCCACACTTGGCCATGGAAACCCACTGGGAGTCCTTGGGTGTGTTACACACTCTCAACCTCAGGTTCGCCTTAACGTTGCTGTAAGTTGGAAAAAACTTGTAGGCACACAACAACAACAACAACAAAACTACAAGAAGAGCAACATACAGACTTAACCTGCAACTGAAGATTGCATCAGAGTAATTTAAATTATGCAATTAATCCTGAACAGCTAGGAGGCATTTGAGGTTGATCTTGATAATTTTCAACTCTCCCACAATATTAAACTTTGGTTGTTGTTAAGAAGCTCAAGTTTCCCGTTTGGCACTGTTCATAATCAGGAGCTTGAAAACTCTGGACAGACACTCATTCTCTGGAGCAAGTTAAGTAGGATATTTATGGCAAACCCCTCAGGAAGCAGGAGGGGGAAAATGAGGTTTTGTGATTTAAAAAAAAAACAAAAAAACAAAGGAGAAAAACAAAGGGGAGATGAAGCAACACTGAAAGCTCTTTTTGGAAGCAGTCCAGCAGTGAGTCAGGTGCTAGGGGAGGGGGGCAAAATGCCCTCATAAACAAAGGAGCTGAATCGTTGCCCTCCCATGCTCAGGGCTCATCTGTCCAAGGGAGAGAGACACCAACCTGTACTTCCTCTTCTGTGACACATTTATAGCATAGGCATTCACAGAGCCTTCCACTTTCTTGCCCTAGAAGACAAGGAGAAATCCACAGTTACCTTCAAGACAAGAGGTGGCACAGGCTAAGCGTAGGTGAAAGACAACATTCTAGCTATGAGATCTATCAGTTCTGCTTCTGGAAGGAACAGGACAATTTCCACCTATTCCAACCGCCTCCGTCTGCAGCCACCCACATCAGTGCCATGGGGTTCCAGTCCCCAGGAGCAAATCTGCAGGGTTCATGGGGTGCTCCAGGAAAAAAAAAGGGGGAGGAGGCAGCAGAGATAAAGCCCATGCACAGAAGTAAAGTTGGAACATAAGCCAGTGATCTTTGAAGGAAAAGCAAGCTGCTAATGCAATTAAATCAGCAGTCCTCAGCACAGCGTGCCACATTTTGTTCTTTGCCTTTACAGAGGTGCCTCTCCCCACACCCTGTTTCCCTGCTTTTGAGAAATGTACTGAAAAAAAGATCCCACTCCAAGCCCAAGCACAATACTCCCACAAGAGGCCAGACTAATGGAGTTGCCCCCTGCCCAAAACTGCCTATATTTTGAAAACTCTTGCCAAAAATTTCTATGTCAAGTCTGCATTCCCTCTGTTACAAAAGGGTACCAGTGCGAAGGGGACATAGACTGGGGTCTACTGGTAGATTTATGACTTCCAATTATTCCACAATGCCCAGAACAAAATGACTCCACCTGGGAAAATATTCAGCTGAAGGAGAGCGGTGGATGGGGTGCGGGTGGAGTGTGTTGGCAGAGTTGTAACCAGAAGATGAGTTCTGAGTGCTGACGCACTACAAACTCAGTTTACTGTATATACTGAATTATAAGCCCATGTGTACCTAACAGATAAGTTCAGGGCAGGTTTTGGGCCAAAAATCAGGGAATATGCCATGACCTATGGACAAGTCAACTGCCATCAGCAGCATGGGCTTCCTGAAGGTTTCCGAAAAACCATCTACATATCTAGGGAGCCCGTACTGGGGTGGGCAGTGGAGGGAGCAGGTTGTTGCAAACTCCTCCCAGCTTGACGCATGCAGAGGCCAGCTGCCCAGCTTGTAGGAGAGGTCAAAAAGCCCTAGAGTGCCTCAAGCTGAGAGGAGTTTGCTGCAATCCATTCCCTCAACCCTCCCATTCAGGACGTGGGCTATGTGCCTCCGTATTGATTCTAATACATGGCCACTCTGCAGGGTCTTCTTGGCAAGATTTCTTAGAAGGGAGGATTCAGATCCTAGTCTCCTAGTGTCCCAGTCTACAAGCCAATGCACTACACTACACCACACTGGCTCCATATATCTATTGCTACGTGCCTTCAAATCAACTATGAGTTATGGTGGCGCTGTTTTAGTGTTTTCTTGCCAAAACGTACTCAGAAGATTTTTTTTTTTTTTTACAAAAAGAACCTTTTATTCATTAAAAAAAAAGTCAAATGAGACCCTCCTCCCATAACACATTGCTCAGATTCTCCCTGTTCCTGCAGAATTCCAGCACCAACACTGACTACCCTGCTCACCTGTTGCTGGCAGATTATTACTGTTAAGCAACAGCAGAATTTACTCATCAACACTCGGCCTCCCAGGGGTCCCAAGGTGATGCACAACTGATGAAAACGTTCTTTAAACACTACTTTAGAAAACAGTTTTAAAACCCCACAAATTAAAACAATCCCCAAAGCCAACTAGATACATGCTGTTATTGACCTAAGATCTACAAAACTAGTAACTCACTTTTGTAGAGTCAAATGATGCAAATCCCATCATTTTCATCATTTCAATTTCTTCCTCTGTCTTGCCCTCCAGATCTTCCTCTGGAAAATAAATTAAGAGATGGCAGGGGGGTAGACAGACAGAGAGAGGAGAAAAAAATTAACCAGGAGAAACTTACTATAGCTGCTTGGGGAGTGGGAACCAGAATAAAGAAAAATTCCTTTAAAAAACAAAAACAAACACAAACAAAGGGCCAAACGTAGGACACTGGGCTTGTAATGAAACACTTTTCAGCATTTTGGGATGTGGTCTTTCTTTTTGGAGTGCCTTGGAGATGGGTTGTTGTTTCCCATGTTTGGTTGTAACACCACAAGCCTCCACTGTGTTACCTGTGATCTGGCGCTCTTTGCTTTTGGTCTCTTTGTTCTCTTTCTTTTCATCATCTCGCCTTTCTTTCGGGCGGACTGGGGAAGAAGAACTGGATCTATGTCGTCGAGGAGATCTAGAAAGTTAGAATTATGCAGGTTTCTCTTTAACACCAAAGGGAATTAACGAGACTCAATTGCTGGCTTACAAAACACATAAAAGAGAAGTCTGGGAATATTGGCAAGTAATGGGCATAAAGGGATTAATAGAGCATAAAGAGCACAAAGGGATTAATAAAAACCAGAAAACTCATCACAAACACTAGATGTAGAAATCAATGTGCCGGAAATCTTCCTAACCTCTCAGAGAAGGAAGCTAGATACGGCATCCAGGTTGAGTTTTTTCATCACATGAGTACACACTTTTCTATTGTTTTTATGTGAAGCATTGCCTGCTCCCTGAATGGTAAAATCAGAGGTCCCTTATAGTCCAGGTGTTCCTTATAGTTCAAGACCTTTGAACTCCATTTGCAACACGAAGCAAAATTTCTAAAATGCAAGTTCAATTTGTAATTAAATTATACCTTTTAATATGTCAAACATGGTAATTTTTACCAAATCAAATTATATATAAAGCATTGTTTAAAGGAACAAAGTGTTTCTTAACCTGTTAAAGTGCTATTACTTGCATTTAAACTGCATTAAAAAAATCAGAAAATTTGTATTTTCTGGAAATAAAAAGAAAATGAAAACAACCTTCCCTTCCACACATTCAAAACTTGCAGAAATTTTCCATCTCTATGCAAAGGATGTATTTTTCCCTTTCTTACTTCAATGTGATGTTACAGCTGCCCCAAAACTATCAGTACCACACTCAGTCCATTAAGATGTCTCCATTCTCACTGTCAAATACTACAATGAAGACCTTGAAATAAGAGTGTGTGTGTATGTGTGTGTGAACATTGGGGGAGAGTGGTCAAAATGGCTAGAACTACCAGGAGAAAGAATTGCCAAGAGTTGCTGCCTTCTCATTCCATAATTAAGCATGGAGAAACAGTGCTAAGAGGAGGTTTCAGATATTTTAAAGAAAAGAATCGTATTCAGCCACCATTTCCCCAAAACACTGCTAAAGGCAGGAGCTGTGAGCCTGCTTTGTCCTCACACTGCCTACCAAACTTAAATACTTACAAAACAGGTTAACCAGAAACTTAGTGTTACTATCTGATTGCCACCTCCTCACCTGGATCGCCGCCTATGTGGGGAGCGGGAACGAGTTCTCCTCCTGTCCCTTTCTCGAGACCTCGATCGCTCCCGCCGCCTCCTCTCCCGCGAAGCAGATCTGGAACGCCGGCGCTCTTAACAGAAAGAAAGAAGAATATGGAACACTTGTTCTGCATATAATAAAAGTGCTGGTCGTGACCCAGAAAGCCTTATATGGCTCAGGTCCAGATGATCTGAAAGCCTGTATCTCCCCAGTAAGAGCCTTCCCAAGTCTTACAATCTTTGGTGGAGGGCTTACTTTCCCTCTGACAACCCTAACTGGCTTATTTTTTGAGGATATGGGAGACAGCCTTCTCAGTGACTGCTCTAAGGCTGTGGACTCCCTCCCACAGGAGACTCACAGGTCCCCCTTTCTGTTCTCTTTCTGCCAGCAAGCAAAAAGTGGTTTTAAAAAAGTGAAACAGGCTTACAGCTAATAACTGGTGGAGCGGAAAGACATTTTATGAGTTGGCTGTGCTACCTTTTGAATTTGCTTTTAAAAACTGTTGTAAATGAAGATTTTGTCCAGATTAGCTGGTTAATATCTTTTAAAACTTTGGTGCTATATATTACTGTAGCTATTTTGTTTTCACTTATAACTTTGACAGGCAGATTCCTGCCTTCAAGACTCTTAGAGTCCAAAAATCCATTCTGCAGGTGGCATGGAGGGTTAAGAGCCTGGCTGATGGATCAAAGCAAAGGCTCCTTTATTCCAGCACTGTATTTCCCTCTGGAAAACCCACAAACTGGGCAAGGCTGTGACAGTGCTCTCCAGCTCACACTCCACAGGGACACCGACTCTGAACCTGGTGGTTCCACTCAGCAGCCACAATTATCAGGCAGCAACTGATGTCTCCACCATAAAGGGACCCAGCCTCCCCTCCTGACAGCCATCCACATCCAGCATCCATTGCCACTTCTTGGGCAAGGAGTCCCATATGTTGGATTTGTGCTGTGTTCTGAATACAGTCATCCCTCCACATTCACCAGGGTTAGGGGCACAGGACCCCCGCGAAAGTGGAAAAACCACGAATAACTCTAGGCCCTCCCAAACCATATTTAACACACACAAAAAGTGTGACCACCCTATTCAACCCACCGTGGATTCCTCTGAGGCATCAGGGTTCCTTCCCAAGGCAGAAGCGGGGGGCTGGTGGGGCTGACGGCCACTGCCGCTCCCCATCACTTTTAATAGGGACTTACCAGCTTTCTTCACAGTTTCTCAGTCTCACGAGGCGCGTGGTCCCTATTAAAAATGGCACAGAGGGGCAGCGGAGGTGACAGCAAATAATCGGTGAATAACCAAACCCACAAAAGTGAAACCCGCAAATGTGGAGGGCTGACTGTGTTCATTGATGGAGCCAAGGTCTCGCAGGAGCTGCCTTCGCTTCACCGAGAGTAGCCTCACAAACCACACACACACTCCTGGTGAGCCAGGGCTGCTCCATCTTGTTCACAGCAGAAATCAGGACCAATCTGGGGGACAACAACGCAACGACAACACCACAAAGAGGCGGAGGCTCCACGCGTACAGGGCCCAAAAGGCTACTTTTGGGACGACGGCTCCCAGAATCCCCCCAGCCAGGCTGCCTCCGCGCCCATGCGCAGACCCTGTGCCAGGCTGGCTGTGGCTGATGGGAGCTGCAGTCCAAAGCCTCCAGAGGCAGGGCGCCGCAGAAGGAAGACCTTGACCTAAAGGCTCGGAGCAAAATGGGGGCGAGATGGGACTGTAGGAGCTGAAGAGAACCCCCCTCAAGCTCTGCAAAAAAAACCCCCACCCCCACTCTGGGCCAGGTCGGCTGTGGCTGATGGGCGCTGTAGTCCGGAGCTGCGCTGGGGAAGGCTGAGCTAGGCCCCAAAGCCTGGGGGAAAGGGGGCGCCGGGAAGCCGGGCTGAAGGAAAGGAGGGCAGGATTGGAACCCGGGGCCCGCCCGGCTAATGAGGGGTTCGACCGGCGGGGAGACTTCGGGGGCAGATTAAAGGGTCCCTCCTTCCTCCTCTCTGCAGGGTGGGGCTCAAAGCAGGGCGGCTCCCCCCAAGATAGTCACCCCTTCGGGGCGGGGACCTGGAACGGCTGCGCCCCATCGCGCCTCCTCCGCGGCTCCGCCGTCTCCCCCGACGTAGGCTTCCCGGTACGCCTCTCCGGCGGCCACTTCCGGCGACGCGGTCCGCTCTCCTTTTGGCTCCGGCTGAGCACACACACCCCGGCGCTCTGCCGTTCCGTTGCTTCTTCGGGCTCCGTCGGCAAACGCCGCCACCGCCGCCTGGGATTGGCTCGCTCTGGCTTTGCGAAGGCGGGCTGCTAGCCAATCCCCGAAGGGGGCGGAGGAAGCCAAGGCCCGCCCCCTGCCGCTCGGCTGTGCCCAAGGCGCCCTCTCGGGAGCGGCGGGGAGTTTGCGCAGGCGCCGTGTCCGTGTCCGCACTGCACTGTTGTAGCGCTATTATTCCACTTTCAACCTCCCGTGGAATTCTGGGGTTTGAAGGTTACTGAGTCCATTCTGGCTGAGAATTCCAAAGGCTTCTCCCTAAACTGCAAACCCCAGGATTCTGGATGCTGGCAAATAGGAGGATATTATCAGACCGAAGCCTACATGAAATTAAAAAAAAAAAAGAGCATCCTAAAAAAAAAAACACCTTCCAGTCTATCATAGAAGACAAGATAGAGGGGAAAATATGACTTTAGAGAGGACGTGCAAGGGTGACATTTGATATTCTAATGCACATTTCTGTTATGAATAGAAGAACTGAACCCTCAGTGGCGAACCAGGTGCCTGCGGGAAGCCCACCAGAAGGACATGCAAGGCAACTCCATCCTTCTTCTTGTATATCCCATCAAATAATATCCAGAAAGACACTTCCTCTGATGCTAATGTCTCATAATACAGTCTTATCCTCCATAAATCCATAACTGAACTATGCGCTGTCTGAAACAGTGCCTCCTCTCTGGTTAACCCAATATCTTTTTATTCTGCCAACATAACCCTAAAACTGGTTAATCATAGAATCATAGAAATGTAGAGTTGGAGGAGACCCCAGGGGCCATCCAGTCCAACCCCCTTCTGCCATGCAGTACACCCTCAAAGCACTCCCTTGGACAGATGACCATCAAGCCTCTGCTTAAAAACCTCCAAGGAAGGAGACTCCACTACACTCCATTGAGGCACCAGATTCCACTGCTGGACGGCCCTGATGTCAGGAAGTTCTTCTTGAGGTTCAGGTGGAGTCTCCTTTCCTGCAGCTTGAATCCATTGCTCCTTGTCCTGGTCTCTGGAGCAGCCTAGTTTTAAGATGATCATAGAATCATAGAAATGTAGACTTGGAAGGGACCCCAGAGGCCATCCAGTCCAACCCCCTGCCATGCAGGAACACCCTCAAAGCACTCCCTTTGACAGATGGCCATCCAGCCTCTGCTTAAAAACCTCCAAGGAAGGAGACTCCACTACACTCCATTGAGGCACCAGATTCCACTGCTGGACGGCCCTGACTGTCAGGAAGTTCTTCTTGAGGTTCAGGTGGAGTCTCCTTTCCTGCAGCTTGAATCCATTGCTCCTTGTCCTGGTCTCTGGAGCAGCCTAGTTTTAAGATGATCATAGAATCATAGAAATGTAGACTTGGAAGGGACCCCCAGAGGCCATCCAGTCCAACCCCCTGCCATGCAGGAACACCCTCAAAGCACTCCCTTTGACAGATGGCCATCCAGCCTCTGCTTAAAAACCTCCAAGGAAGGAGACTCCACTACACTCCATGGAGGCAGCAGATTCCACTGCCGGACAGCCCTGACTGTCAGGAAGCTCTTCCTGAGGTTCAGGTGGAATCTCCTTTCCTGCAGCTTGAATCCATGGCTCCTTGTCCTGGTCTCTGGAGCAGCAGAAAACAAGCCCCCTCCTTCCTCTACGTGGCATCCTTTCAAATATTTAAACATGGCTATCATGTCCCCTCTTAACCTTCTCTTCTGCAGACTAAACAGACCCAGCTCTCTAAGTCTATCCTCATAGGGCTTCATGGCTTCCAGGCCTCTCGCCATTTTGGTCGCCCTCCTCTGGACTTGCTCCAGCTTGTCAATATCCTTCTTGAATTGGGGTGCCCAGAACTGGACACAGGATTCAAGATGAGATCTAACCAAAGCAGAGTAGAGTGGTACCAGTATCTCCCTCGATCTAGACACCATGCTCCTTAAGGTTAAGGATGGGTTGACTCACTCCGTATTGTCTTCTACTCTCAGGCCAAGACCGCCTTTGGCAGTTGAGCTCGGTAGCTGCAGGTGGATGTGGTAAAAATGAATTTTAAAGAGTGAGTGGGTGCTCCTTCAGTTCAGGAATGGGAAACATATGACGCTCCAGATGCTGTTGGGTTATGTCTCCTAACAACTTCTAGCCACGCCGTGTATTTGGATTGTTTTCTTGCATAAATGTCTTGCCTTTAGTTCCACTGGTGGAAGAAACACAAGATATAAACAGAATAAAAATGTGTGAATAGCTCCCAGCAGTGGTGGTCGGTGGCTCCCCTGTCAATGAGTTGGTAAATCCACTCTAGATTTTGGGCTGCACTTTAAAAGCACTCTCCAAGGTACTGAATCTTGGTTGGAAATAGAATTCAGCACCTTGGAGAGCACTTTCAAAGTACAGAGTCAAACCTGGGACGGACTCATTGCCCAATTGACTTAGGAGCAGCCGCCTGCCACTGGTTCCTAGGATTGTAACAATTTGGTGAACTAGCTCTAGACATTAAAATAGGGTTGGGAATCATGTGGCTCTCCAGATGTTGTTGGCTTCTTATTGGCTATTTCAGCTAAGGCTGTTAGAAGCTGCAGTTGCATGATTTGGATCCCTGCACGAATTTGAAGGGATGCCACGTAGAGGAAGGAGAGGGCTTGTTTTCTGCTGCTCCAGAGACCAGGACAAAGAGCAATGGATTCAAGCTGCAGGGGAGGAGATTCCACCTGAACCTCAGGAAGAACGTCCTGACAGTCAGGGCTGTCCGGCAGTGGAATCTGCTGCCTCGGAGTGTGGTGGAGTCTCCTTCCTTGGAGGTTTTTAAGCAGAGGCTGGATGGCCATCTGTCCGGAGTGCTTTGAGGGTGTTCCTGCATGGCAGGGGGTTGGACTGGATGGCCCCTGGGGCCTCTTCCAACTCTACATTTCTATGATTCTATGAAAATAACTAATTAAGGCAACCCTGACCTGGCCACCCAGATATGAGCATAAGAATGGACGCTATCATCACCATGCTTTCAGTAATGCTCCACAGTCATTGCACCATCACACTCCTGATTTCTGAACTTCACAGTTAACTTGCGCTGTCTCATGTTTAAAAAAGAACTTTCTCAAACATCTTTGGTGTTCTGGTGAAAGTTTATTTGCATCTGCTATTTTTTTGTTTTTGTTTTTTAGAGCAATCAAAGGAGACAAAAGCTTTTCTTTGAAAAGGAGTCTTGGATCCAGACATTTAGCAGTGAGTTGCTTGGCATAATAGACCTTCGCATCCTGGCCAACATGTCTTGGAAGAGTTCAGCTGCTTGGATGCCATTAGGTCAGGAAGAAGAAGAAGAGAAAGAGGAAGAAGAAGAGGAGGAGGAGGAAGAGAAAGAAGAAGAAGAAAGGCAGTGCATACAGATCACCTTTAAGTGGAGACATGCAGCAGTAGCACACTGGCAAAGCGGCACCATTCGGAAGGGCTTGGCTGTTAATGCGTTGGATTCTCTCAAAGACTGCAAGATAGTCCGAAATGGAGAGGGGGAAAAAAAAAGCCCCAGCGTACAATATGAAAAGGAAGTGATATAAAAGTTCAAAGGAAAACTGACCATCAAGAAACCAAGTGTGCCCATCCAGTTCTTCTGAACAGTTGAAAAAAGTGGCAACACACAGAAAGAAAGGGAAGGAATACAGGCTTCGGGGTAGTAATGCACAAAGTCTTACGTTGCAGGAAAGCAAATATTTACATTAGAACTTGAAAGGTAAACTTCACAATATCAGTCAATGCCCAAACACACACACGGGGGGGGGAATGTATATACAGGGGATGACATTAAATAGCACTTTGAAGCAACGATTGTCAGACACAGACATTTAAATTCCAGCAGCCTGGCTGATACGCTGAGCATTACTCTTGCACTCCCTTCTGGCTCATCGGGGCCATGGATGGCTCCAGACTTTGGGTGGGGAGGGGAGGTAGGTAGGAAACCTTTGTGATTTTGAACCTCTGCTCTGGGCCAGAGCGCACTGCTTGCTCAGTTCAGCAAACCTTGGCCCTCTCCTTCTGTTGCTCCCTGAAAGAATAGCTGGAAGAGGGGGTCTAAGGTTCAGCTCAGCCTGGGATCCTTCATACCTCCCTGGGCTCTAAGAAAGCCACGGTGTGGACTAGTGGGCTAAGCCTTATGCCGGTATTTTGCGGCTCTCTAAACCAAGTGAAGTCAAATCCCAAGGAACTGAACTGTGAAGTCAGAGGCCCTGCTGTTATACATTTTTTCTTTTTTGCATAACGTAAATATATGCCAGTGTAGCTATGCACTGAATCCCACATCTGCATGGCTGGCTGTGCAAGTGGAGTCAGGGTTTTCACTCCCCACTGCACAATGCTGGATTACTGTTCCTACCAATCAAGTCAAAATGTGTGCGAGAAGGCTTTCTTGTGTGTGAGTGTGCATTTCTGCAATGACGGGCTGCACTCAGGAGCACATTTACACAACTTCTGAGAAAGCACAGCCTGTTGCACAGCAATTCTTACTCTAGCATAGTATCAGAGCAGGATTCTGCTGTAATGATGAGAATGGTCTGCTTAAAAGTGTGGTACAGATTTGCTGGTCAGAAAAGGATATGACCTCATTTGTTTTGTTACCCTTTGTTTGATTTGTTACTTGTTTTTCAAACCCAGGCTTTCCACTAAAAATAAAATAAAATAAAATGAAATGATTATTTTTTTAAAAAAAACCGGTACGCAGAACCTTTGCCCTCTGCCATCTCTTTAGCCAATTTGCTGCTGCTTTTGCTCTTGCTGCCTTGCTGTTCCATAAACCTGGCAAGATATATATCCTCAGAGGGCAACCTTTCTCCATATGTGCCACTCTTCTTACAGGGCAGGTTGTGTAAATTATACAGCTGAACTTTTCATGGTGAAATGCAGTTTGGGGCACAGAATCTAGCCCCCTAGAAAATCCTGAGTGGAATTGGTTGTTGAGAGTGTAGCCCACAGTTCCTAAGAAAACAAGAAACAGAAACCTACAACTTCTTCCTTTACAGAGCACAATTCAAAATGCTGGTTTCTGACCTAAGAGGACCCCGCAATCTGTAGGACTGTCCCCATCAACTCCTTATCCCATTGCAATCTCCCTTATGAAAAGTGTTAATGCCAGTGATGGCTGGTGGCTTCCATGCTGGGGATGGGTGGGTGAATCATAGAAATGTAGAGTTGGAAGAGACCCCAAAGGCCATCCAGTCCAACCCCCTGCCATGCAGGGACACCCTCAAAGCACTCCTGACAGATGGCCATCAAGCCTCTGCTTAAAAACCTCCAAGGAAGGAGACTCCACCACACTCCGAGTCAGCAGATTCCACTGCCGGACAGCCCTGACCGTCAGGAAGTTCTTCCCGAGATTCAGGTGGAACCTCCTTTCCTGCAGCTTGAATCCATTGCTCCTTGTCCTGGTCTCTGGAGCAGCAGAAAACAAGCCCTCTCCCTCCTCTACATGGCATCCCTTCAAATATTTAAACATGGCTATCATGTCCCCTCTTAACCTTCTCTTCTGCAGACTAAACATACCCAGCTCTCTGCTCCAGATTTTACTCTGAACTTTTAAAAAGCCATCCATAGTGCTGAATCCTATGCCCCTCCACCGACTTAGCATTTTGGACAGATCCTTTAAAGTTCAGATTAAAATACAGGATGGATTAATCATGCAACCAACACATGTATCATCAGACACCATGGGACACTGACACCTCCTTGACTATCTTGTCTCCTTGACTATCAAGTTCAGCCAGGAAGCCTTTCTCTGGAGACCAGACTGGGTCTTAAAGGAAGCAGATGTATGCTCTATTGCTAAAAGGCCCTTCTTCCAAAAGCAGGCAAGCGAGGCCTTGCCATCTTGGGACAACCTGGCTATTCTAAAAAGTCTCTCTTAGGCCTCAGTACCTTCACTCTCAACCTCTAGGAAAAAGAGACCAGATCGATCACATTTCTGCCAGGAAAACAACTAGTGTTGCTTCCAAGGGAGCGAATACCCAGCCATCAGCTGCATAAGCACAGTGATAATTACAGGCTCATTTCAGACAAATTACACAGTTGCCCATGCCTTGCTGCTTACTTGGAGCGAGGCTTTTACAAACAGATGTCTGCTTATAAATGAATAATTACGCTGTTAATATCGTGAAATTACAGAGTGAGATTGGGAGTCTTTGTTCCCTGGTAACTTAAGTGATTCTTGTGGAAATGTTACCAACCACAGAGAGACTGATGGGGAGAAAGGCCCCAGAGGGCCTCAAAACCTGCTATTCTTAAACCAACGAGGCACAGACTGTGGGGAATGTATCCAGGACAAACTTCAGCAAAGTGCTGAAGGAGTGCTGCATGATTGCTTAGATCGAGGTTCTTGCATTTCTGGATGTTGTGTACCAGCATCTGGTGGCCTCCAGATGTTTTTGACTACTTTTCCCACCATGCCCCAACCGGCATGGGGGCAGCCCAGGCTTTCCACTTGTGCTCTTGGCCAGAGTCAGGAAACTTTAACTTAAATCATGAGCAGGGAGCTGGGACAATGGGCATTAGGATTTGGGAATTTGGGATTTGGAACTCTAGAAGCAACAAGGAGGTGGTTGCCTTCTCCCCAGAGCAGGGGAATCCACTCTGGATTTTAACCTGAATGTCAATGGAACTGTCAAAGGTGCTTAATGCATTTCCAAAATAGATCCAGCTCCTTTAAAGTCCACACTAAAGCCCAGAGTGGATCAAGGGAAGCTCTTGCTCCTGCCAGTAAGGTCAATATCCACATGGATTGGTCATCAGTAAGCAGGAAGCCATTTGAGCAGAATGCACCCAACTGGGCCAAGGCATCGCAGGCAGAGGTGCTAAAAGGCATTCCAACTGATGGGATACAACCCAGCAGGAAGTTGTCCAGATCAGGCCCTGCTTGATGAAAAGAGCAGGAATCCTACTTTGTGGGGTACTTCTTAAGCCTTACTGGGAATGACAGGGATGGGAAAATGTAGGGTCTTCTAGAAGCAAAGCACCTCTTTCATGCTCTGCACAGCAGTGCCATGCTACAGAAACTTCAGCTGGATTGTGCTGCATGAGGAAGGTGGATTTGTTGCTCTTAATATTTGCTGCCTGATCTGGCTGTCTCACCTCCGAAGGTGAGACAGGGAACTTTTTAGGTCTCTATTTGGATATAGTTAAGATTACAGTGAGAAAAAAAAAAACTATTTTCAAGCATTGATTGTAATTTACAAAAAAATGCTTAGTAAGAGCAAATTGGTAGACTCTGGCCATTTCCGCACTAGCCTGTTATAGCGCAATGATTCCACTTTCAACATCCTCTGGAATCCTGGGGTTTGCAGTTTCGGGAAGGGCCGGCCGGATGTTGAAAGTGGAAGCATCGCGCTATGACAGGCTAGAGCGGAAATGGCCTCTGGAGCAGAGCTTGGGAAAAGCTCATTTACTGGACTGCACTTTGCAAATTCTGATAGTAAGATCTTTTCTATGCTGTGGTCACAACAGCCAGGTCCTTTTGATAGGTTTTGTATCTCTGACGTGTGCTCCCAGGGCTAAAACCCACTTCATTCATGCAACAACCACCCTTTTGTATACTGAGCTGTGACCTGGCCAGAAAATACAATTGCTCCCAAAAACTTTGGACTGAAATGTAAGATGTGTGCAGAATGGGACAATATGAAAGCCATCCCTAACCCTTCCCTCAATGGATCTTTTGTCATTTAAGCCACATTATCTAACACAACTAGCTAGTCTGTGGAAGCACCCGAAGAAATCCAGAGACACTGCTAAAAAATCTCCAGTCACTTATTGTTCGTATTGTTGTTATGTGCCCTCAAGTCGTTTCTGACTCACAGTGACACTAAGGCAAACCTATCACAGGGTTTTCTTGGCAAAATTTGATTTGCGAGGGGGTTGCCTTTGCTTTCCTCTGAGGCTGAGACAGTGTGACTTGCCCAAGGTCACCCAGTGGGTTTCCACAGCTGAGCAGAGATATGGTTTTCCACTGTCCTATTCCAACACACAAATTGCTACACCATGCAATATATTAAAAATGTTGTTGGTATAGTCCTAAAATATTGATTACCTCTCTTCCTCTGTTGCCCACTGAGAAAAAGAGTGAATTTGGTCCTTTTTCTAAGAGAGAAGTGAGCCTCTGTAACCAAAGCACCAATACGACTTCTGAGGTACAAGGAGATAATGGCACCACTTCTAGGTGAATTTTAAGGAAGAATGGGTTTGCTTTTCTTACCACCACATTGTATTAAAGCAGTAAAATGCACAGATAGGCCCTCCATGTGCATGCATGTATAGACAGGCACATGCACAAATGAACAGGATGAAAGAAACATCCATGTTGGCTCAGATACAGGATGTGGGTGTATTTATTTGCTAGGCGTACAGATTGTAAGTGCTGAGCTACCCCTCTGTAAGGGGTTCTTGTCTGTTTGTGTCTTTTCCAGGGGAACTTCACTATGGATTGTGTGTTCATGCCACAGCCGCCATGCTGGTATGTTTACTGGGAAGCAAGCCCTCTTGCATAGCAACCCAAGAACTGCCATGCTGGATAGAGCGGGGCTCTGGCTCAGTATCCTGTTTCCAGTAGTGGTTGGCCTGGTGCGTCATGGGAAACTCTCCGGCCAGACAGGGAAGTGGTGGATTAGTTTGCCTGCCTACCTGCACCTGGAAATCCTATGGCCAGTGGAACCACACAGTAGTCAAGAAAGCTACATCCCACATCTTGTGGCAGTGAGTTCCATAAGTTCATTCTTTCCTGTGCAGGAGTTACCAAGGGGTTGGACAACTCTCCTAGAATGAAGTTAGCACCTTTGGGGTTATTTGGTTTGGGGGAGGAAAGAGTGTTGCAGATATGATTGATGTGGACATGTTTATGCCTGGTGTTCAGAAAACAGCTTGGGGGAAACATTTCTCTCCCTTTCTCATCGTGCCAGGATCTGAGCTCATCCTGTTGATTGGTGGGACATTCAAGAGCACGGAAAGGCAGGACTGCTTCTCACTGAGCCCACTGTGGCACTCACTGTCACAAAACAGTGGCAGAACTCACTGCCAGACTCAATATTAGACCTCAGCAGGACCATCTGCTGAAGCAGAATGGTGGGAGATTCAGAAAAACAAAAAAGGGCAGAGTTAAGACTGTGTCAGTCATTGCCACAAGTGTCACTCATTGCCATGTTGGAGTGGCGGCTGCCAACATGGAAAAAGTGGGGGGACAGATAAATTCAGGAGAGCTCATGAGCCAATGGATTCAAATTACAAAACATGATTCCATTTTGGCTTCAAAAGAGGACTGGAGAAATCCATGGAGGAGTGGAGGGTATGGCTCTAGATCACCTGTAGGAGCAGAAGCAGCATTAAGTCTCTGTATATTAATTGCTGGGGAATGTGAGAAGCAAAATGCAAATGTTCTCTTGTTCTGCCAGTGGGTTTCTCAGTCAAGTAAGGGGTAAGCTGTGGCGTGGACAGAATATTACCCTGAACAGGCCCTTGGTCTAATCCAACTCAAGGCTCTTCTTATGTTCTTACAATGGCCGGCATTGGTGATAAAATTGCACCATCTATGCTGAGTGATTTATTTTTGACAATGCTAGATTGCTGATAACAAAGTAAGCAGATTTGCACATGTGGAACCACTGCACACATGTGGTGGTGCATTAAAGTACACAGGGTAACATGTGAACATACTTTGACTCTATGCATTGCCTTTGTGCATTGCACATTGCAATTACACCAGGGGTTGATAGCCATGTGCATTGCCCATTGATGCACATATTTTGTGCAACACTGGTATTTTGTACAGAAGCTGCATGATATAACTCTGCTAGTGGATATTTACACTGTGCTGAAGCCATGTGGGATCTCAGCAATTAAGTGAGAAAAGGGGTCCTTTTTCATTATTCTTGAGTCTCAATCCCATCAGCCTCATGGGGGTATATGGGCAAAGAGCCCACTTTGGGGTTGTATAGCATGAATTTCAACAGGCAAAGTTGTAATGCAACACTGGTAACAGATGGCAACATTGCACAACTGAACCAAGACATTCAATGTGGGGGAAATAATGCATAACCAAATGTGCATGCTCATCTATTTGCAATGTGTACACATGTGCAAGACACTAAGCCATGTGCAATGCCACCATTGCAGAATTCTGTTTTCACAGCCTGGAACTGAATGCCACTGTTCTTCATTGGACAAATATCCAACTGTGTCTGTAGGGGATTTTACATATGTGGAAGACACCAAGAGGATCCCAGGCATCCCAGACACAAAGAACTCTCTTTGTGAGACTTGCTTCCAGCCAATGTTCATTGGACTGGGCTCAGGACTCTCTTGGAGAAGGGCAGCAAGCTGTCAACGGGTTGCTTTTTAAGCTGTGGAACAATCTGATGTGAAGCACAAATGGTAAAGAAAAGAGAAAGAAAGAAAAAGAAAAACTCTCTTTCCCATGTGAGTACCTTCACTTCTTAATTCAAAATTAAGATAATCCTCAGCAATGGAAGGTCGCATTTCAGTAGCACTCTGGGCACGCATGTTCCAATCCTCCTCCATACATTGACCAGGTTTGGATGATAGTGCAGGACTTAGCTCCTCTGTCACTCCCAGTTCTTGATCTTAACTCCCTCTTCCTTCTATAAACCTTCTTATATTGTATGAATGGTCGTGTAACCCTAAGGGTCCTTCTTAAAATTAACAGAGCTGCAAGGAGAGGGGGGATGATAAGCTTCAGAAACAATGAACTTTTTCTCCCCATTTTCCTGCTTCCAATCACCCCCTCCTAGTATATCTTTCATCCCCTAGCATTTCACACACTGGCAAATTTAGTGTCCCTTTAGTATGGGTGTGCCTTAGGATCTGGAACAGGGAAAGGGGGAAATTCAAAGCTCTCCTCCTCAATCCTGAGCACTAATCACTCCTTTCAGCTGCTCTCCCAGGGGGCCACCGGAGTGATGCTACATGTAAGGGGTTGGGGCTTTCACTTTACACAGTTGTAGCACCATTGTTTCCACTTTAACTCCCATAGGTGCATCCTACAGAATCAGGAGACTGTAGTTCGGTGAGGGACTACAGCTGTCTGCCTGAGAATTCCCTAAACTGCAGATCCCAGGGCTTGATGGGATGTCAGCATAAGAGCTGAATTAGCATCAAAGTGCTAAAAGGGTGTAGTGTGAAAAGGCCCCGTGTCTCAGCTCCAGACAAAGGCAAAGTGAAGCCTCTTTGTATGGTGTGGCTTCCATGAACAACCTGGGTAGCTCTCAATCAAAAAGCACCAGTGGGTTGCCCCCCTCCCCCAGCCGAACATCCCTGTCTGTATCCCAGATGAGCATTTTCTCCACATGAGGTTAAAGCTGCACTTTGTCCTGCCCACATCCCTTCGCTGCCAACACAATACGAGGAGCAGAGAGAGGACCATTTCTACACCGAAAGCGCATTCTCAATCAAAACGGCTCTTCGAATCAATTTATAGTTGCAGCCAAAGTTATAATAATCACTTATGAAAACACCTTTAAGTGTGTGACACGATCCCATAATAGTGCAGTAAGTGAGAAATTGCTCACACGAACTTTCCGTTGTATTATTAAGTACTATGCATTACTACGACACAACTTCTATGACTGGCAAATGTGCGCAATGTGTGTTTTGAACACTATTCCAGACTCACCAAGTAGCACTTATGTGACTGAAGTGAAGAGTTATATTTTAAATGTAATGCAGGTGGAACTTGAGAGAATCTTATTTCTTTCCCACCCAATCAAAGCAGATTGACATCTGGCTTTGTGTGCTAAGACGCGTGCCTGTCTTTTGATGACTGCTTAGAAGAGACTTGTCAAGTTCTTTAGCAGTGGACTAGCAAAGGCATTTCAAGATCAGATGGCAGTGCAGAGCAGGAGGCATGCAGGGGGAGGTTTATGGGCTTGCCATCCAGCCACGGGGCACTTGCCACATCTGCCACCCTACAAGTTTTCTCATCACCAGTCAAACTGGGGGTGGAAGTGGTGGCTGGTCACTTTCATGTCCATGAAGCGGTGAATCCACTCTGCGTTTTATCATGGATTTTTAAGGCATCTGTCCAGGGTGCTGAACATACCTTGGGGATAAGATTCAGGACCTTGGACAGAGGCTTTCCAGCTTGCAGTAAAATCCATAGCATGGAAGCTACTGGCTGGCACTGGGTGTTACAGCCTCACACACTTGGCAGCTGCGTAAACATGGAAAGCTGCTTTACACTGAGTTATCATTGATCCCTAAAGCTAAATGGCGGCTACTCAAATGCTCCAGGTGATGGCTCTTCTCAGCCCTGCTACATTTACTCCCTGGAGTTGACAGGGGCTGGATTTAGGACCATCTGCCAGTACCTGCAGAGCACAGGCTCCGCCACCCAGGATGAATGAGAGCGTGTGTCAGGGCCAAGTGTGACAGCACCAAAGTTTGATCAGGTTTTTCTTTTTTAAAAAAGAAATCTAGACTCAATAGATGGTCATGCCAGAGCAATAAGATAATTCCCTACATTGCTCCGGCTTGTAAACCTGATGGGGGCTTCGTTTGGCCTGAGTCATTTTGGTGCCCAAGGTGGAAATCCCAAGTGGTGCAGACCCAGCGCTAAGTACCATGTGGCACAACCCCTTGGTAAGTTCTCCTTCTCAAGCTCCATTATAAAAGAAAGAGAACAGGAGAAGTACAAGAGAGTCACCTCAAGGAGGACTCTCTGGTGGGTCGTGTCTCATGGATGAAAAATCTCATCCTTTCCCTGTTGCCACCCTTAATGGTACCCATCATCTGCCCTGCCGCGCTCCATGGCAAAACGGAGCCATGCCATATTAAGATGTGCCGATGTAAGTGGCACCAGTCAAGGGCAGCCTTTATCATATAACCCCCAATTTCCCAATATGGTATAACCCCCAATTTCTGCATTGCCCTCTCTGGAAGTGCCCGTGTCAGATTCTTGCTGAAGGAAATTCCACAGGTTTCTGCATACAGCTGCCTTGCAGCAAAAGTGACCCCAAATTCGGAGCAATTTCTATCCGGGGGTAGCAAACAGCATCAGTTTGAACAAGCATCAAAAAAGAGAAGAAAGGTCTGGGGTGCCGTGTGAGGGACACCCCCTCCAAATTCATCAGGGGGATGGCGTTGAGCCCTCTGCCCACCGTGCGTAACATTATATCCAAACTGTGACTCCATCCCTCCAACCCGAGTGTGCCACCGAGCAGCTTGTGGAAAAGGTTCCACCGGAGGCCCCCGAAATGGCTCGGAGCATCTGCGCAGGCAGAAAGACTCATCAGAAGCAGTTGGCGCTCTACCTTCAGCAGCACATGGAGAAGGGCAGAACGTAATTCTTTCTCTCGTTTGTATCCTTGGATGGATGGGGACAAGCGGTGGAGGAAGAGGAGGAGGAGGAACGTCTTACAAAGCCCCAGAAAGCTCTCCGCGGTCACTTCCCCCGCAAGGCCAACAAATCCATTCCAGGCCCCTCAATTCCCCTCCTAGTGGGTGTCATCCAAAGATGTGCCATCGCGAGGAGACAGATCGCCCCGTTGCTCCTGTGGCTTTGCAGCCAGAGTGGTGGAAGGTGAGAGGTGGTGGTGGAGGAGGAGGAGGAGGAGGAGGAGAAGGAGTGGGGGGAAAAAGTTACTCGGGAAGGAGTAACTCAGGACTCTGCCTTCTCTTTCTTTTTGCTTTTTTTCAGGAAGGAAGGGGCCCGGAATTTCTTTTTCTTCTTCGAAGGAGACTTGGATGGAGAACCGTCGGGAGAGACGGGGCTGCTGGTGAACAACTCGGTTTTGTCCTTAGGGGCGTCGGTGTCCGCATTGGTGGTCATCTGGCTCAGCTCTTTGCTAAGAAGTTCCTCAACGTTTTGGTAATCGTCTTTCCCGTTCACCACCACCTCCGCCTCGGGCTCTGCCTTCTTCTCAGCTGCCGAGGGGTCAGCGGGTGTCTGGACGCCATCCACCTTCTTCCCACCTTGTTGAAAGGAAACAAAATAAGATGTGAGAAACTGATGGCCTTCAGCTTAAGTGAAGCCTCAGGATGTTTCCACACTGCACAGTTATAGCCATGCGATACCAGTTCAGTTGCTATGGTTCCATCCTACAGAACCCTTGGATTTATGATTATACGAAGGACTTCTCTCATGAGCTCTTATGCTCTAGCAAGCATGAGAACTCTCTGGGAGCGAACTCTAAGCCCTTTACTAAACTACAAACCCCTGAAAGCCATTGGAATAGTGCATGATGGTTAAAGGGGTATCAAACTGATATAACTATGTAGTGTGCACAGCCCCTTAAACCAGAGTCTTGGAACTTCACTGGGAGAAACGGGTTCTAAAGCAAGTGGGCAACGTTGGCAGGTTTTTGCCCCGGGACTGTCCTGGGGTGGCAAGGACTGCCAAATAAGGGGAAAACAGGGCAAACCAGTAGTAGCCAGAGGTGTACTGCTGGTTTTGAAAAACAGGTTTTTCTTTAAGTACCAAACATTGTAGGAAGGCCTTGTGATAAATTTAAAATGTGAACTAAAGGATCCCAAGTAAGGCTTTTTTGGCTGGGGGGGTCCCATACCCCCAGGGCTAGCACAAATATATCAGACCCACTGACTGGGGATGGATAAATGGGATAAGTTTATTCTATTTGGGTACATCCACAATACACAATTATAGCAGCATGATACCATTTTAACCATCACAGCACCATTCTGTAGAAGCCTGGGACTTGTAGGCAGGCCATTCCACTGTTAAAAAACATTAATAGTGTAAATAAAAAATCTTCCTAATGTTTACATGGAATCTTTTTTCTTCTTATGTTTATGTTTGATTCCCTGGGGTGGTGGGGGCTGGTTCCCAGGCCTTTGAAAGTTGCCAGCTGCTGCTTTAGAAAAGTGTTCAATAATAATAATAATAATAATAATAATAATAATAATAATAATATTTATTAAAAATTAAAAATTATTATTATTATTATTATTATTATTCTCATAGAAACACAATGAAATAGGTGAAGAGAGTGGACCATGCATCGAATGCACGGGTTCCACTGAAAAGGATCAAAACAGGAGGTCATTGAAAAGTGGATTGTCAAAAAAGCAGAGGATACCTGTGCACCCGACAAATGAGTGGGATTTTGCCTATCAGTTGACTCACAGTTGATCTGACAGGTCTACTCTGGTTGGGAGCAACTACAAGATTTGGCCCTGTGAACATTCTTTATATCCCTCTAATGCAAGGGGTCTTTCATCTTGCATGAACTCCAATAGCTCCTCTGCCAGTGGAACCGGGAAGCCCCTCTGAGACTTAGCCCAAAATTTAGAAGTTTTGTTCCAGGGACTGAGTCCTACCCCACCTAAGTAGGGTCATCACCAAGGGGAGCTCATTTAAAGATCAGAGTAATTCCTGGCGTAGGTTCTCCTCCCCACCCAGGCCTCCGGCAATCAGGTGGGTGGAGGAACCATCCAAATGGCTCCCCCAGCCCTGAAACCAATTAAAGGAACCCTCCTCCCCAACCCCGAGGGCCAGGTAGCTGGGAATGGAGAGAACAGCCTCTCTATACTTACTACAGTGACAAGTATTCAGAATCAGAGGCAACTCCTTTGATGAAAGCAACACATGGAAAGAGAAAGGGAGACATTGTGGACACAAACACGGCAAACACAATGAAGCACCATGAGATAATGGGGAAAGACATATGCACATGCACAGACGAAGAAAGAGAGAATGGCCACCACAGGGCCCCCAGCCACGAGAAACCTTGCGGGTTTCACAGTTTAAGACCTTTCCAAGGGCCAAAAATACACCCACCCCAAACTCTGGTGTAACATTTGCCTGATGCAACCCCCCTGGGCACACAGAGACCTGGAGAGTGTGCCCAAACCTGAGAAGCAGAGCTTAAAAAGTTGCTTTTTGGAGCTATCGCTTGCAGAACCCCCCCCCAGCCAGCATGGCGGAGGAAACCAGTTTGGGTCAATCTCTCCCAGTGTTCTGCTTCCAACAGTGGACAGTCGGGTTACCCAAGGGACACTCCAAAACCAGAGGAACATAAGAAGGTGGCCTTATGCTGACTCAGACCCTTGGTCCATGGAGCCCAGTAGGCCAACTCTGACCAGCAGCTGTGGCTCTCTGAGGTTTCAGGCAGGGTTCTTTGCTAGCTCCACTTGAGAAACAATGGACCTGAGACCTTTTGAACAAGAAGACAGGATGTTCCCTCCCTCTTACTATGTCCACCCCAAGGACCATCTAGTACTGTCAACTCTGGCAGCCACGGCTCTCTGGGCTTTCCAGAGAGATTCTCTCGTAACCCTACCTAGAAATGTGCTGGGGACTGAATCCAGAACCTTCTGCAGAAGAACAGGAGGAGCTGCCATTATACTGACTGACTCTTGGGGGTTCATCCACCCTAGCACATTCAGCTCGGACTGGCAGCAGCAGGGGTTCCCCTGTTGTTTTTTCCCCAAGCAGAAATCTTTCCTAGTCCTCTCTGGAGATGAGAGCCATCATAGTAATTTGAGCACTGGACTATGGTTCTGGAGACCACAGTTTAAATCCCTGCTCAGCCGTGGGAACCCACATACACTGTTTCCACACTAGGCTGTTATAGCGCTATCATCCACTTTCAACATCCTATGGAATCCTGGAACCGGCCGGCCCCTCCCTAAACTGCAAACCCCAGGATTCCATAGAAGGTTGAAACTGGAATCATTGTGCTACAACAGCCTAGTGCAGAAATGGCCTGAGTGACCTTGGGTGAGTCACATTCTCCCAGCCTCAGAGGAGGGCAAAGGTAAACCCTCTCTGAAAAAATCCTGCCAAGAAACACCCGTGATAGATTTGCCTTAGGATCCTCTTAAGATGGAAATGATTTGCAGACACACAACAACAAATATGAATCCATTAATCCCTGATAGTCCCATCTTCCATGGATTTATCCAATTCCCCTTTTAAAGTTACCAAAGTTGCTGGCCCTGCTCCTTCTTGTGGCAGTGAGTTCCACAGTCTAATTCTGCACTGTGTTGTAGGATAATCCCTTTCTTTTTTTCATGAAATTGCCCAACCATTCAGCTTCTGTGGATGACCCTGCCAAAGTCTAGCATTATGAGTGTGGTCGCGTGTGTGGAAAGCTACACATTATCTTGTGTGGGAGGGTGAGCTGCTTAACGCTTGAAGCCCTGCGAAGACTGGTCTTACCTTCTGAAGACTTGGAGGGGGACATGGGTGGGCTTTGGACTGCAGGCTTGGTGGGGCTCTGCTCTGTGGTGGGAGAAGTCACCTCTTCTTCCAGACTGGTGTCTTTTTCACCTGGGCAAGGAGGAAAGGAAGAAAGTACCAATAAGTTTTGAGAAACAAAACAACACAACACACGTCTCTTGGGATAATTTTTGAGTAGGGCCCAGTCTTTCTTCCCTGATTAGCTCTCCTCCATTGGAGGCCTTTAAACAGAGGCTGGATGGCCATTTCTTGGGAACGCTTGACCCGCAAACTCCTCTGTGGCAGGGTATTGGACTAGGATTGTCCTGGGGGTCCCTTCCAATGCTATGTTTCTGTTATTCCATCTTCCACTCTGAATCCTATTAGCTAGTACCAACTAGAGCAGACCTGGTAAATGCAAGATGGAAGGGAAAATAAACACAAATAGGCAGATCCCATTGATGCAATAAATCCATTCTAGTTGAGAGTGAGGCCTCCATTTGTAAAAACCAACCAACCAACCAACCAAAAGATCACATTTAGAAAGTGTTTTACAAGACTGCAGCTGTCCACTACCAGTTTTGATTCCCCTCTTTTCTTTTTCATTTTAAGGATGGGTGTGGGCTTGGGGATGCAAAATTGACCCCAAGATGCCAGGGCCGGCTGGTGACTTCCATGTCTGGGAGATGGCGTATCCGCCCCTGGAATTCATTTCATGTTTTATAGAAGCTCTCCAAGGTGATGATCACTATCCAAAACAGCTTCAGGATCTTGGCTATCTCTTTCAAAATCTTTTAATAAAACTAGTGTGGATTCACTGTACCCATGACATGGAAGCCACTGGCCATGACCACCAAAACATACCCACCCCCACCTTCAAATCCTGATAATGGCCTTTCCCTGCAAGGAAGAGACAAAGACACCCATCTGCTCCTGCTGAAAGGGACTGAAGGTGGGCACAGATCACTTCATTTCCCTTCTCTTCCGGCTGAAGAAGAATTACACTGGAGCTTGCAAAAGGTACTTTTTTGTGGGACTACAATGCCCCCCATCCCCCAGCTGGGAATTTGGGGTGTTGCAGCCCCAAAAAATACTTCCTCCAAGCCCTGTTCAAAGCTGTGCAAGTCTCGTTGACTAGCAGCAGAACCAAGAAAATGGATACATGCATGTTTGGGAATGACAGTACATATTTAACATCCCTAGCAGCTTCCTCTTCATTCTCCAGTCGAACCCACCGCACAATATTCCTCAAGGAATACAACTTTCCTGCTCCCTTCAGTTGATAAAAGGAGAAGAGGCTCCCCACTTTCTGAGGATTCCTGCTTTATAAAGACGAAACCGGTGGCAATCCTTCAGTTTCCCCATGCTGCCAGTCCTCCGTATCAATCTAGCGACGCACAACCATCTCAGGATATTTACCACCAAGACCCAATTTCTTTCTCTCCACTTCTTTCTTGTACTCCTCTAATTCCTGGTCCGTGAGCTGGCTGAACGGGTTCGGGGGCTCGGGTTCAGGAGAAGCATCCGCCTGGGTCTCGTCCTTCACCTCTCCGTCAGCCAAGTGACTCTCTGTTGACTTGGATGGTAAAACAAGACAAGTGCCGCATCACTACAACAAGAATGCTGATGGCAACTTGGGGCCCCACCATCCACTGCTTCTGTATCCCGGCCTTTATCCAGCCTACAGGGCTCTCCTGCTTATCTTTTGACATCAGGGTTAAACTAGGGAGATGCTCAATTCATGCCTGGCCAATAAGCATCAAACCTCCCTCTGTCCTGAGCTGGGACACTTTAAAACGGATGAGAACTTATGTGGTTTTGGAATGTCTAAACGTGAATTTTAGGAACAATTAAGATGTTAGAATTTGTTTGTTTACTGTATGTCTTTGTAATCCCCTCCATGTTGTTTATATGCTCGATACCTGTTAATAAAAATATTTTTAAAATAAAGTTCAGGCTTTCAGTAGTTTTGTTCTACTATTGGCTATAAGATGGTGCTGAACCCCATCAGCAAAAGGCCTAGAATGCTTCTTTGCTGTAGAATTCCCTCTGAATCTGTTTACCACCAATAAAGCTTATCGGAGAGCAGTAATATGTGCCAGGCTTTGGCACTGAAAGAACTCTGGGGGAGGTCTGGAACTACATCCAATTCTAGCGTGGACTGCATGGCAAATAAAAAAAATAAAATTTTTGCGGGAGTGTTCCTTCAAGCCATTTCTGACTTATGCTGTCCCTAAAGCAACCCTATCACAATGTTTTCTCAGCAGGATTTGTTGAGAAGGGGTTTGCCGCCATGGTGTTCCTCTGAGGCTGAGAGAGTGTGACTTGGCCAAGGTCACCTAATGGGTTGTCATGGCAGAGCAAGGATCAGAGCCTTGATCTTCCCGAGTTCTAGCCCTACGCTCAAACCACTACATCATGTTGGCTCTCCTAAATAAAAAGTTACTGTGGCTTTATTGGGAATTCATTTTTTTGCTGTGACCAATTTCTTTGCTGCCACATCTCGATCACATTAACCTCCCACTGGTGGCTGAGAACAGCCGTGCAACCCCACTCTTTCCTCCAGGTTTGTTATATCTACCAGCTCCCATAGTAGGAAAACAAGTACCGGGCTTCTGCTTTTCTCTGCTATCACGCTGGCAAGCAGCTGGGACTGAGGCCCTGCAGATTTCACTTCCTGGCGGTTTTGTTCTCGAATCTGCAAAGAGAAACAAAAGGAAATAAATGGGAGATGAATATGTGTCTGGACTATGGGGCTGGGATGCTCTCTGGAAGGAGACAATCCATAGCCATGATCTTGCTGGTGACAAAGGCAGGAGTAAGTCAAGTGTGTATTTTTTATGCCTGGCAATATTTGCAGTGGCCATGACCAAGTGATGGCATATTGAGCCTGTGTAGTGTCCCTCCTACGTTGTAGAGGACATTGAGGGGCAACTCCCGGATCACACCAGGGTTGTGAGTGCAGTGGTTTGGGTGGTCCCAAGCGACTGGTGTCTTTCTTTTTAGACCCCCAAGGGGCTCTCCAAGGTGTTTAAACTCTTTGCAGGATTCCTGGCAGACATTAGCCAGAACTGGGAACTCTGCACCTCCCAAGATACAAAATAAGCTGGAGAAAGAAGCCCTCTCTTTATGGGATTCTAGGATCTGATTTCATTTATCATTATTATTTGCATAATTATATTTCTCTCTTCAGGGAGCCTGAGGGTGGCCTACATTGTTCTCCCTGTGCCAAACCCATTTTATACTTACTACAATTCTGTAAGTTAGATTCTGTATCCCAAATATACTTGCTACTTCAGCTAAAGCAGGCTCATTTACGTGCATGCTGTCTGATCATTCTGCAATTGGCTTTATACCACCCAACTAATCCAGCATACATCTTGTCTAAGTACAGATTTGAACCTGGGTCTTCTTGTCCGAAATACTAACCCGCTGTACTATGCTTTCCTGACTGTGGCCATTTCCACACTAGACTGTTATAGCGCTATCATTCCACTTGCAACATCCTATGGAATCCTGGGGTTTGCAGCTGGCCCCTCCCAAAACTGCAAACCCCAGGATTCCATAGGATGTTGCAAGAGGAATGATAGCGCTATAACAGTCCAGTGTGGAAATGGCCTGTATGTAGCAGTGACAAAGAATGGTTTCAGCGTCACTGGGGCAGGGGGAATCCCTTCTGAGCTTTAGTCAAATTTTTAAATGCATTACCTAAGGTGCTGAACCTAAGAACTTTGGATAGCACCTTTGAAGTTCAACTAAGTTCAACTAAGGCACAATTCCCAGAGTTCTTCCAGGAAAATCCAAATATTCCCCACATAGAGGGAGAGGTTCCAAATTGCTCCTGGGGCGCACCAGATGGACACAGAAGTGGATCCATACCTTGTTCCTCATTTCCAGGACTTCTTGAGGGTCTGTATAAAGAGGCACAAATTGGTTTGGGTTTTCGATTCGGATTGGCGTTCCACTACTGGATTTTTCTACTTCATCAGCTTTCATCCACTGGATAGTGTGAAAATAAAGAGAGGAAAAATAATCACAACCACCAATTATCATCTTTATTCATGTCTGACATTTTCCATACAACCTGCACTGAAGATGCTTTATAACATAAAACAAATATAATCACACATTAAATTGATGTTAAAATGTAATCAAACTGATAACAATAGTAAAACCATTCCATCAAACATATAAAAAACGGTTAAAAACAACATAACTACAAGCAGTACAGCACCCTCTTAAAAGCCTTTTGTTCGTTTGCTTTTAACAAGTGCATCCATTTTCAAAAGCCTGTTGAAATAAGAAACATCTTTTATTTATGAAATAAAAAGTTTTTGCCTATTGTCAACAATAGGGCAACAAGGAGAGGGCCTTTCTGGCCTCCCTAGTGAGGGAGTTTTGCTAAGTAAAACAAAAAGAGATTTTCTTTAAAGGGGACAAAAGAATGCAAAGAACCACCATTAAGCAGTCTGGGAATTAATTTGGTGCTTCTGACTTCAAGAGTGGCACATACATTTTTGCATCAGCTCAGGGAACTGTCCAGATGCATAAAGTGCCCACTCTGTTTTTCCCCAGCTGGGTGACCTAGGAGGACCACGGCTGTAGCCTTCTTAATGAGAAAGGAAAGCAGCAGACCAAATTCCCCCTATACAGGCTGGTGGCTCTGGCCCCCATGGACTCTGCATTGAGTTTCAGTTTTTGCAGAAACAAGTCCATTTTTGGGAAGTTCAAGCCTAGTTTTGAGAAGAACAAGTCCAGTTTTGGGGGAAAAGAAAACAAGACAGGTTAGGAGGGGAAAAAGCAATCCAAGTTTTGGGGAGGAAAAAAGTTCTTTTTAAGGAAGAACAAGGCCAGCTTTAGAAAAAAAAACATATCCAGTTTGGGGAAGAATAAGGCCATTTTGAGAAGAAAAAGGCCACTTGAGAGGGAAGAACAATCCATCCAGTTCTGGGAAGGACATGTCCAGTCTGGGAGGAAATGGGAGAGAGAGGCAGACGGACAGACATTTCGACCCATTTGGTGTCTTTTGCAGACCAGAACGCACATAAACTTTTGCAAGGACGGAGGCAAGCGATGGGCATTCTACTTACGGTGGTTTTGGTCCTCTGGCTGCCTGCGGTCCCTTGGCTCTCCTCGGCCACATTCACCCGCAGGTAGGTATTTGGGGTGTTCAGCCAACGGGTTTTCTCTTTCTGTTGCTTCTGGGCATGTTGCCGGAGGGTTGAGATGGGGGCTGCTTCATCTTCGAAGATGAATGCCGTGACAGTGGCCGGGATCTCAACTTCGCTCTTATGTTTGGTTTTCTCCTGCACAAAGGGATGGCGGTATGCGTAGCCAGTCCGGTAGCCCTGTCAAGGACAAAGAAGCGGCTATGAATGCACACCTGTTATGTCTACCCTGAGCACAATCCACTGGACTTCCACAGGCCCCATACAAAACCCGTTAGCTGGAATGGGATGTGAACTCCTGAAAATTTAAGCTTACATTAACCCCTTCTCATGTTTCTAGTCCTCAGGGTTGTTGGAAACTGAAAATGTCTGGATTGACAGATGTGACATCTTGGTGCTGGATGGCAGATTGAGAAACCGCATGGGGCCAGGGGCTAATTTCCCCCCCACATTGCTTCACCCTGATTTATTTATTCATTTTTTATCATTCATTCATTCATTCATTTTTATCATTCATTCATTCAGCTGGCCCCTCCCAAAACTGCAAACCCCAGGATTCCATAGGATGTTGAAAGTGGAATCATAGCGCTATAACAGGCTAGTGCGGAAATGGCCTTAGTCTCAAAGGTGCTGCTTGACTCCTTCTTTCCTTCCTTCCTTCCTTCCTTCCTTCCTTCCTTCCTTCCTTCCTTCCTTCCTTCCTTCCTTCCTTCCCTCCTGCTTGCAATTTTAACCCGTGTAGGTAGAGGCACCTGAACAGCATCTCAACCAGCCTGCTGTTCTGCTCATTACCAAGAACTGCTTGCGTAAGGAGATATTGTAAGCCTCCTTGTACAAGTTTTGGAATAGTGCAGCTTCTTGTGCTATTGTACTTCTTGTAGCTGAGTGATTGTACTCTCCTAGTTGGATCTCGGAAAGATGCATTCCAGCTTTCCCACTTGCATAAAACATACAAGGTTATCCAGCATCCTCATCAGTGCCTCGAATTCATGTTCTCCCAGGCGACTCTTCTGCATGGGACCGAATGTGCTGCCTGCCCATTGCACAGAGCCAACGTCATGGGGTCGGTGCTTTTCCCGCTCCAAGACGATGAGGTTGTCTGCTCCTCCAGTGCTGGACAAGGCTGAGACCTGGAGTAGGCAAGAGAAGCACGTGAGAAATCAGACAACAGCATTTTCCAGATCACCTGCTCTCCATCTTCTTCACCTGCTCAGAAGGAGGGGTGGATGGGATGATACCACACAGCCAGAGCTCAGAACGTTACTTTTGAAAATGCAATTTCTTTCTGCTATAGTGTTCAGAAAGTAATCCATTGCTGTTAATGCATTGTGAAGCTGAAAACGGAACTGATTACATTATGAGTTGCACCATTCATTTATTTTCCATTACTTTTCAGAAAGAAAAAGCTCAGCTGGGCACTGGTGAGTAATGCCCGCTCTTCACCTGCAGAGGGCACAGCCATGCTGGGTGCCAGCCCGCGGCTGACCTAGTTTTTTCCAGCTGAAGAAGTAGGGTGACGCTCAGAGGGGAGGACAACAGTGCAACACTGAGAAGCTGGCAGGAGTCGTCGTTGGGGCTCAGCCGCTGAACCCACGCAAAATCAAACCAGCCACAGTGGGGGCAGAAGAGAAAGACAGGAAGAGCAGTGTGTGTGTGTGTGTGTACCTGTGTGTGAGAAAGAGAAGGGGGGTGCGAAAACACACCCACACCCACAGTGTTGTTTGGATGAAAAATGGATTTCCTGACACTTGAGAAATGTGGTCAGGAAGAACAACAAGGCTCAAAAAGAAAAATACCAGGCAAAATTTTGCTCAAATTTTGCCTGGTATTTGCACATCTCAAAGCATTTTTTTAAAAAAATTATTGCATGCAGAAATACATGTGTGTCTGTCTTGGTTTAATCCCCAATGTTTCCAGAAGCATTCATGGGGTTATTTTGTGTCCAAAATTGCTGGTGGGGGGCACTGAACAAAATTTTGCACAGATACAAAAAATTACCATAGGAGGAGACTTTCAGAAAATGCATGCAAACCCTTCCCCGCCACCTGTTATCCAGGTGATGTAATTTGTGCCCTCTTCTACTTTGGTCCCTGAAAGGTACTGCTGTTTTGTGAATTTTGGATTTTGTTGTATTTTCCCAAACTGTGTGAGCTTTATCAGCAGACTGTGGTCGTGGTGGATGTGCTGTGTGGCCCCAGCAGAGGGCAGGCAGTGACCAGTAGAAGCCACGTCCAGAGCCTGCTATCTAGAGCTTCTTCACACCTCCCCTCACCGTCTGCTCCAGAAAAACCTGCCGGGGAGACGTTTCCAACTGCCAGAACAAGCTGTCCTTGTCTTGCAGTCAGACTCAAGGAGGAACGGCAAAACATTTGCTGAGATGCCTTTGGGAACTCCAGAGCAACAATAAGCTGTTATCAATAGAGCAGAGGTGTGCAACTTTTTTACCATCCAGATATTTTTGGACAAAAATAGCAATTCTGCTTTTCCCCAAGACTGGGACTCAAGGCGGCTTACAAATTAAAATGACCCCAGTGTAGTTAAAAACATGCAAAAGGGCAACATTAAAAAAAGACTGAAACAGTTTAAAGCACGTACTTAAAAATGACAGAAAGCGGTTTTAAAAAGCAGTGCAATTTAAAACAATACAGCACCCACTTAAAAACGTTTTCCTTAAAAAGCTTCAGGTCTAAAAGCCTGTCAGAATAAAAAAAGTCTTCAACAGCAAGGAGGGGGCCATTCTACCTTCCCTGGGGTCGGGGGTCCAAAGCCTAGGGGCAGCCATGGAAAAGACCCTCTTTCATCTGCCTACCAAACATACTGTGAAGGTGGTGAGTGAAAAAAAAGGGCTTTTCCTGAGGACCTCAGGGTTCCCCCAAGCACATAGGGGAGATATGGTTTGTCAGATACCCTGGGTCTAAGCCACATAGGGCTTTATAGGTCAGAACCAGCTCTTTTAATTGTGCTTGGAAGCAGAACAGCAGCCAGTGGAGCTGTTGCAGCAAGGGGGCTGCACAATCGCTGTAACATTTCCCATCATCCCTCACAATTGGCCATGTTGGACAAGACTAGGACAAGGAGCAATGGATTCAAGCTGCAGGAAAGGAGATTCCACTTGAACCTCAGGAAGAACTTCCTGACGGTCAGAGCCATCCGGCAGTGGAATAGGCTGCCTGGGAGTGTGGTGGAGTCTCCTCCTTCTTTGGAGGTTTTTAAGCAGAGGCTGGAGGGCCATCTGTCAGGGATGCTTTGATGGGTGTTCCTGCATAGCAGGGGGTTGGACTCGATGGCCCCTGGGGTCCCTTCCAATTCTAGAATTCTATGACTCTATGATGGGAGGCAGGGTTATCCTAACCAACCATGTTGGACCTGGCAGGTGTGTTTTCCCTGCTGCTTACCTGTACTTCACAGGCAGCCTGCAAATGGAAGATCTTGTAGAAGGCTTCTTCCACTGTGTCTCCAAGAGCCACAAGACCATGGTTCCGCAGCACTAAGACCTGCCAAGAGAAACAGCAAGGAGAGAATACCATTGGGGGAAAAATGCCCTAACGAAACCCAAATTTTACTTATTGAGTATGACTGATATGTCGGCAGAATATGCTGGAAGAAGATATTGCAAAATGCTCTTATATATGATTTCAATGGCTAGGATTTTATTTGCAAAAAAATGGAAAGATGATAAGGGACCTGGAAATAGATGACTGGTTGATAGAACTTTATGATACTATGGTAATGGATAAATCGACTTTATAGATGAAACATTTGATAAAATTTAGAGAAGACTGGACTTGTTTATGTAATTACTTAGGAGACAAATGGGGGAACATTTCAGTAACTGCTCTTCAGAAATGAAAAGAAGTAAGATTCAGGGAATAAAGGAATCCATAGATAGGATAGTAAAGTAAAGTAAAGAAATAACAGCTGCTCAATATAATTATATATATTGATGAGTTGCATATGGCAGAATATATATATAGCGTATAAAGAAGGAGAAGACATATGTATGGATATTTATATAATATTCAGATACATGTTGTATATATTTATTACATTGGATGCTATATAACATCTAGTATAAACTGTAAAGGAGACATTGTATAATAAATAACTTGACAATAACTTGGCTGCTCTACTGCAAATCTGTCTCAGTTTTGGGTCATTCTCACGCTGCTTCAAGGACTTCCAAAACTTTGGGCTCACCCCCAGCTCAGAGATCTACACCCCAAGGCAAGTCCCAGGCATTGTGGTGCCCAAAGGATCACAAACGTCAGTCCAAGATGGCTTTCAAAACCTGAGGAGCATCTCTCAGTCCTCACCTTGCAGGTGGGTCCAAGACACTTCTGCAACTCAACTCTGTCTACTTCTTCCTCCATCTCGCCATTGAAGTCAAAGTACACCATCTCTCCTGCCAACAGCGCGTCATGGGAAATCAGCAAGAGGCCATGTTTCATGGCAGACACCTAGAAGGCAGGAGAGGGAGAAGCAAAAGTCAGCATCTCAGTTTATCCCTCCATTTGGAATCAACGCATCCACTGTGGCTTTGGTGGCCAAGTTAGAAGAGTCGGCCCTCAGGAAGCATCTGTGGTCAAATGGTTGAGAATCAAGCTGTAAGAGCCCTTTGGCATCTTTCTGGATCCTGTTACATTCTATCCCACTCCCCCAATTGTATAAATCTGCTTTATGCCTCAGGCCTTAATGCTACTAAGTGCTGCATCCAAAAAATGGGTTTATATTAATCAATGCTCATGCTAAAACAACCAACAACTGGTGTTAAATGTGCTCCCGTATTTGTGCCCATATTTCTCTTTTTTCCTACCCCTTCCTTCTTCGTTTTCATTACAGAACTTTTCATCCAGCAAGCGTAAAAGATTTGCAAGTTATTGGGTTAGGCTATGTGCACTGATCTGCAGAAAACTGTACATTTTGTTTGTTGTTGTTGTGCGCCTTCAAGTCATTTCTGACTTTTGGCAACCCTAATGTGAACTTATCACGGGGTTTTCTTGGTAAGATTTATTCAGAAAGGGGTTGCAACTACTGCCTTCCTCTGAGGCTGGGAGCGTGCGACTTGCCCAAGGTGGGCTTCTATGGCTGAGCAGAGATTTGAACCCTGTTCTCCACAGGCATAGTCCAATGCTCAAGTCACATCAATACACTACACTCTTTGCTCCCACATAATGATGTTTTTGTGCATCCCCCACATTTGTGCAAATGATTTTTTGAAGGGGAAAAAAAGGCCCAAAGTGTAAAGAGTAGTCAAGAAAAAAACCTCTCTCAGAACACTTTAATACATTCAATGATTCCAAGGAGCACCACTCCCTGTATAGGTCTGTTTTTAGGTGTGCTGGAGTTTTCACCATTGAAGGCCATACTTTCGGGGAGGAAATCAGAACAGGGCCTTCTCTACTGTGGCACCACAGCTCTAGAATGCCCTCAGCATAATTGGAACCAATGCTGGGGTCATTCCAGCCCCAGGTAAAATGATGGCTCTTATCAAAGCCTTTCCATTCATCTCCAAGCTTAATGCTTCATGCCCAGCTTCACAGGGCAACACAAATGCCTAAAACACAGACTCTGCCAGCTGTTTCCCTTTGCTCTGCAAGGAAAATGGGCAGCCTCCCTTACCGCAGCCGTGGCGGGTGTGTGTAGATGGATGATGCACCGCACATCAGGTCTGGCTGCATAGATGGCGGAGTGGAGACTGAACGCTCGTGTATCCACCGAAAAGCTGGTGCTACCTTGTTCCACCACCTCCCCCAGGATGTTCACTTTGACCTGCGGGGTAAAAAGAAGAAGGAAACAGAGCATGAGAAAGTCCAGGGGGGTGAAGAGGAGTGACAGCATCTTCTCAGGGCAGTCCAGGGAGGCTGCTCCCACGATCCCCGCAACCCAACGCCAGAAAAAGGTAAGGTGCGGAAAGGGCCTGGGTGCTGATAGGAATCCCACAGGCTTGGGGCATGAAAGCATTGCAAGTTCCAAAGCTTCATGTGTGTGGTTTTGGAAAATGAGAGGTGCAAAACTGAGAGAGTTTTGAGTACTCACCAGACTAGAAGCTGTAACTTCATGGCACGCAAGGCCCACAGGGCAAACCAGAAAATGATCTTGCTCTTTGCTAACTCGCAGCTGTGAAGGAAAGAAGGAAGGAAGGAAGGAGAGAAAAAGAGAGAACTGTGAATGATAATCTCATCTTTTTGCTCTTGGGGCCACTTTCTTTCCATGGGACACCTGAGCCAGAATAGGCATGACAGGAAATGTTTGGCTGCCACCAATACCACGGAGAGACATAAACAACCAAGAGAGAAGCAACCTTTTCAGGATAAAGGACCAAAAAGACAGACTGTCAGGGGGCTTTCTGTTGATGGAGTCTTGTGTGCTCCTCTCACCTAATCTGGTTTTCACCTAAGGGCCTTTGCTTCTCCCTCCAACATCAACACAGTGTATGAAGGGTTGGATCCAAACTTAAATCATGCTAACAAAAGACTGAAAACAATGAAGTTCATGAGCCATGGTGAGCACTGTCGCATCAGTTTCAATGAGATGCCAAACATGTCCAAATCTAGACCCAGCTGGTAATCTCCTGTGTGTCTTTTCTTAGAGGGGACTGACAGAATAGTCTGTTACCCAGAAGGAAGAAAGGAAGGAAGGAAGGAAGGAAGGAAGGAAGGAAGGAAGGAAGGAAACCTTCATGCCCCTTGTCATGGGCTTTCTGAAGGCATCTCACTGGCTACTGGTTAGAGGACCAGGACATTGTATTATAAGCTAATATATCATGTAACCAGTACATCTAGAAACATAATACATCTAGAACGTAGTGCATTGAGTAACTAATACATCTAGAATGCATCACGTTTGGAATCTAGCACATCAGTAACTAGCTATCTACTAATATGTAGAATCTAGAAGAGAGACCAGAACATCCAATAACTAGTCAATCTGGAATCTAGTCCATCTAGAATTTACAACATCTGGGAGCTAGTATACCAAGAATTTGCTGTATCTAGAACACCTTGTAAGTGGTCCTTCTGGAATCTAGTAATCTAGAATTGACATAATCTAGGAACTAGTAAGTTCAGATAGTAATATATCTAGAATCTAGAACATCTAGTAAGTGGTCCATCAGAATCTAGTACATCTAGAATCCACAATATCTAAGAACTAGTTATGTAGAACCTAGTCTATCTCATTACCAGTCTGTCTAGAATCTAGTACTCCTAATAACTGATACATCTAGAATCTAGTACATCTAGAACATATAGTAACCAGCACATCTAGAGTATAATACCTGGAATCTAGTACATCTAAAATCTGGTTCATCTACTAACTAAAATGACTACCTTTCGCATCATGTCACCATTCAGCAATGACTCATGAGATATCTCCAATGTGCTTGCCAGGGGACCATGGCCCCATCTGCTTTCCCCATGACTACTGTCTGCCCACTGGCCATCTAATGTCTCTTTTTCCTTCATCTCTTTGCCACAGAGTCTGTCTCTTCATTGTAATGATGTGCCAGATTAGCATTTCCAAAGAGCAGTCACTTGTCTCAAACCAAAGGCGACCAGGTGGGATTTAAGAGCGAAAACAACAAGAAAAAGGCAAAAAGTCTAGTTTTATCTGGAGTGGGCACTGTACTATTGCTAAACAAGTTAGGGTCCGATCGTAAAGGGGCCAAAGGAGGGGGTCCCTCACCGTGACTGCAGTGCTGCTGAGCTGTGCCCAGCCGTAAAGGTCCAGGAGCCGGTAGACACTGCCGAGCTTGCAGCGCATGAGTCTCTCTCCCTTGGCAAGGGCGGCAGAGTCCGTGCCGTGGAGGTCGTTGATGGGTGTCACTGTGGAGAGGTCTGTAAGAGAGAGTTAAAGAGGAGACTTCATAGTTAAACCAAACTAAACCAAAAATAGCCAGGCAAGGAAGAATCCTAATGGCAAGAGATGGCGAATCTACTCTGAGCACTAGTCTGAACTTTAAAGGAGGGGCTACAGTGTGGAAGGAAAAGTGCTGTGTGGCCAGGCCTGAGTGTGATTATTATATGGTAGTGATCACAAGGTAAATGTTTATGAGAGTCTTGTGGAAATGTGTGGATGGGTGGGGGGAGAGAGGGAAAGAAAGATGATGAGCAGAAGGAGAACATGGGTGAGAGCTAGGGCTTTTGAGTCTCCAGGCTTTTCTCTGGTGCTGACAGCAAGAGGGAGGAATTTCAGGGAAAGTGCAAACTGCTCTGAAAAATGTGTGCATGTGTACCTGTGTGGACATCTTGTTTGTTAGATTTTTTTTTTTTTAAATGTGCAGTTGTGGTTGGTACTCCAGGTTATCATGCAGACCAACATCCTCAGGGGATGTACCTTGTTGCACCACCCTTATAGTATCACCAGGGTCTGTCTCCCATGGCACCCCAAGGAGTCCTCCCTATGTCTCAGAATCTGGGAAAGCCCTGCCTGGCATCCTTATCCAGAGCTCAGATGCTTCCATGCAAGAGACCCAAAAGACTGTCAACTTACTCAAGGGTGATGTGGGGAAGGCAGAAGGAGAGGTGTTGGCCATGAAGTCTGCAATCTGCCGAAGGGCCCAGATGTTGGAGTTGTTTCCTTTCTTTGTTTGCTCCTGGATGAGGCTCTCCAGCTCCTCCCTGAAAGACTGAAAACGCCACAGATACCCTGAACAACTTTCACAGGTTAGATTATTTGCAAGTTTCTTCAAACCCTGCTCCTCTCAGCTCAGTTGCTTCGTTTATGGGGAACCTCTCCTCTGAGCAGCACCAATCAGGCCACACAGCCATTTAAAAACCAACTGCTAAAATTGCCACAAGGTGGGACATACTCACGGGGCTTTGCAGAATCATGGTGACCCTTTTTTTCTGCTCCATCAGGTTGAAGTCCTGGCGGAGATCAGCAGCCATGTTCCTGATACGTAGGTATTCCGGGTCATCCTCAGAGAACCGGTCAAAGGTCTGGCTCTGGGTGGGCAAGGAAGAGGAGACCTCCTCCGGGATGGTTTCCTCACTCATCTTTGGACAGAGATGGTGTCTTCTTCTGCTGTGGATCTGCAAGGTGGTAGGGAAGGGCAAGTTCTTCATGATGTTCCAATACCAAAAGCACATTATGAACACAGCAGTTGGAAGTCAGCAGCCTCCAAAGACAGAAGAGTGGTGCAACCCTGGCCATTTCCGCACGAGTCTGCTATAGTGCGATGATTCCACTTTCAACCTCCTATGGAACCCTGGGGTTTGCAGTTTCGGGAGGGGCCAGCCGGAATCATCGCACTATAACAGACTCGTGCGGAAATGGCCTCTGTTGGTGTAAACTGTGTCAGTGTGGGCCAGGGGTGGGAATCATGGCCTTCCAAATGTTCTTGGACTGCAACTTCCAGTAGCCACTATTAGGGGTCTACATCTCCATAAATTTCATTCTTGTAGGCAAGAATGAATAATCCGACCAATTGTCTTCTTGTTGCAGATTGAGATGTATTTTTTTAAAAAAAAATATTTAATTTAAATCACAAAAAATAAATGAATCAAGAGTCACTTGGAGGAAAAAACAAATAAATTGTGTTGTTCCTTCCTCCAAAAACTTGCTGCAAGTTTTCCAACCCCTCTCCCCAAAGGAATTTGATAATTAATGTCAGAAAGATTTTTCTTTGCAACACTTGGCGGATTCTGTACACATCCAAGATCACAGAAAGGCAGGGGGGACCAACCAAGTTGCAGCCTGAGTCATGAATAATGGTTGCTTTATAAGCCCATCAGGGTGACAGGATGCCCCCATTGTAAATTACATACTGCAGCCCATATTCTCAGTTCTTCCTGTTTCTTTAGAGCTAAAAAAATGTCTAATTACAACCAACGAGGCAGGACATCACTGCTGCTCTAAGGCAAAGAGAATGCAAAGCTTTTGTTTCTGATTTCTTCGCTCTAGAGGAGCTGTGGAGCTGTTTAGCAGAAAACAGAGCAAGGTTCCTACACGAGATTCCAGATTGCTACAACTTTGGTCTCTAACAGTGAAGGGCCAAGAAGAAAATGCATCACAAATACATAAAGTAGGGCTGAGACATGTGTGGCCGTCTGGGTATTGTTGGACTGCAAGTCCCAGCAGCCCTAGCCGGCATAGCCACTGGCAAAGAAAGCAAAGGTAGCAAAGCTAGACAATGGCACAGGGCTAGGGGCTAAACTGGTACTAAATCCGCCTCTGCACAGGCTGCATCCTCACGAAGCAAGCCCAGATTCCTGTGTTTTCCTTTACAGCCCCTTTCAAAATGGTAACACAAAGTGACATCCCATAACACCCTGTCACCATTTTGAGAAGGACCACAGAGGAAAATGGAGGTATTTGGGGGGAGGACACGGAGTTCCAGGGTGCTAGGGGAATGTTTCTGCATGTTTTTTATGAGTTTGCAGGAGGGGCTTTCTTTGAGATTCTGTGGAAATAAATTACCTGAAAATTGAGCCATTTTTTTCATAAAATGGGGATGCATTGGGGGGGTCTGTGTGAACGGTGGGCAGCTTCAGAGGCTGCAAAAGTGGGTTCCAGAGACTGAAGGCGATCCAAGGGGGTGCATTTTGCCCACCCCCGATCTAAAAGGCCAAATTTTATCCAGTTCTCGGTCTAAGTATGCATCAACATCAGACCCCCAGTATCTAATCTCTTGCCCCTGGACATCTTTACTCAGAACTTCTCCCAACTGTTCCAGAAAAAAAAAAAATGACTTTCTGCTTGCCTCCCACGCTCCAACCGCCCCCTGCCCACAGAACGCAAAAGCATCGTTCCTGGTTGCCTGGTTACCCAGATGTATCTGCCATCTAAAAATAAAAATCTGAGTGGGATTGAAGTTGCTCAGAAGCTCCAAACGCCTGCCTGCCTTTCGGCTGGCAGAGAATTCATTCATTCTTTATGTAGTTAATTTATTTAAGAAAACGTCTCACCTAAACCTTCATTCAGAGATCGGGGCCCAGGGCTAGGGAGATATATCTTCATAAATTTCATCCACAGAGCAAAGAATGCGTAATTCTGACCACTACTGTGAGAAAGTCATTGAAAATGCCTCAGTTTTCAAAAGGACTGCTTGCAGTTTGGGATTTATTTTGTGAAGAAACAGATGTGTGTGGGTCTAACTGAAAAAAAGGTTTCATGCACAAAAAGCAGCCCTTTCTGTGCAGAACATGTTGTTTTTCTGTGCAGGAAACTTGCTTTCTGTACAGGCAATGGTGTTTTCTGTATTTAAAAAGGGACTTCCTTCACCTTGTTTTGCACTATGAAGATTTTCATCCCTCCAGGATACTTTTTGTCAGGGTTTCCTGACACTCAAGAGACCCATTTTTCAACCATTTTTGGAATAGTTTTGCAACATCCTTTCCACCCCTGCCAGGAGCAGGGCACCTTCTGTGGCTGATGGAAAAGAGCAATGGGACGTAATCACACTCACTATATCATCTGTGGCTCAGGAGCGGTGGGTAGACTTCAGCCTTGAAATCAACATGTTGGAAGACAACCCAGGGCCATCTAAACCAACAGCCTTCTGCCCGTGCAGGGAATCCAAAGCTAAAGCGCTCCTAATCTCTGCAGCCATCCAACCTCTGTTCAAAACTCCCCAGTGAAGGAGAGTTCACAACCTTCTAAGACACCTCCATTCGAAGCCACAGGTGGTGGGCCCAGGTGACGTCCTTAAGCACGAGGCATTAAGCATCAACCACAGATGCTCCAGGCACGTCATTCAAATAATAAACATGAATCCTAATAAAAGAGTACATATTTATCTGGTTGAAAACGACGTCTTCCAAGCACTGCCATGAACATGTAGCCCCAGTTCTCTTGAACGCCTTTGAAATCACTGCTTTTCAGAACTCATGGGTCTTGTAATGCAGCCACAGAAAGCCTTCCAAGCTCTACTTTGAACCACTGCTAAGTGCTGCAAGCTCTACTTTGAGAAAAATAAAAAACAACAGAAGACAGTGTACAATAGCTGCTCCATAATAACCTGCAGCCACAGGGGACCCATAACACACAGAGAGAGAAAGATTGAGAGAGAGAGAGAGAGAGACAGAGAAAGAGAGAGAGAGAGAGAGAGAGAGAGAGACAGAGACAGAGACAGAGACAGAGAGAGTCCAGTCCAACTCCTTGCCATGCCGGAATATACAAACAGACAGACAGACAGACAGACAGACAGACAGACAGAAGCTGGCTAGCTAGCTGGTGAATAGATGGATGAATGGATGGGAAGAAATCACAAGGGCCATCCAGTCCAACCTCTTGCCATGCAGGAATATACAATAGATGGATGGATGGATGGATGGATGGATGGATGGATGGATGGATGGATGGATGGATTCCTCCAATTCACTCTGAGGACCAGCTGTGCCCAGTGCTGCTGGGAACTCCAGTCTAGACCCTGAGACTTGGCTCCAAGTCTTGAGACTCAAGGAGGAAAACTTCCAATCTGGACTAGGAAAAGCTGTTCCTTTTGCCTTCCCCTGCATTCAGTCCTATTTTTAAACCTTGCATTCTTTTCATCCAGCATATGGAGAAATGCTGAAACGTCTGCAAGCTAAAGGCGCACCGCATGGCTGAAAGAACAGCTATGGTCTATTCCTTGGTGGCTCTCTCAGCAAGTGAGCGACCTGTTTCCTTTCAGTTTGTCAAGATCCACATCTACTGGCAACCAATGAAACAAAAGCCTAGCGAGGACCTGAGTTTTACCCACAGTCTTACACACCCAGCTGTCACCATTCTTGTGGCTGTACTCTCCAACCTGCCAGGGGCCTCTGAGCGCAGACAGGGAACTGAATGCTATTTCTTTATTTGCCTTTTTTTTTTTTTAATGCTTTGTTTGACCTCAAAGCTGCATGCTTCCATCCAGCCTCTCCACTGCCCCCGTCATTCAGCCACCCAGAACAGTCAGTCAAGCAGAACACATTCACACGGCTAATGGCAGAGGGGTCCAAAAGGAGGCTGCGGCTGCTGCTGCAGGTTCTTTTTGCACTTAGCGCATCATGTGCAGGAGGTACAGAACAAGGACAGTCAGCTTTTAGCTTCAGAGATAACAGCACGTCCCTGCCATTGACCACAATATCTGAGCTGGCAGGACAAAATGGTGCCAGAAGTTTTATGAAGATACCTCCCTGTGCTATAGTTGTGGGTCTTGCATTTGGCACCAAAAAGTCTCTTTAAACCAAGCTCCACAAATCCTCACACACTTTGATAAAAAGCCAAAGCCTCTGTTATCCTTTGCTTCCATCCAAGGAACTCATCTGAGAGTGAGACAGACCACATCCACCTAGCCCCACATTGTCCGCTCTGACCGGCAGCCGTGGCCTTCTTGGACCCCTGCCTGGAGATGCCACTGGGGGCTGAACTGGGGAGGATTATGTTAATAAAATATTTCAACTCTGCCCTATATGAAAAGGATTGCAAGGCAGCCTACAAGTAACATTAAGAGAACAGATGAAACAGTTCAAAACAACAGAAATAATGCCTGGAATCCTGCTGGTCAATTGCAAATATGTAATCTGCAGTTATGCCCTCATGTCTACTATATATTCATAATCCCTAGAGGTCATGTAAGGCATGTGAATACATAGGAATTGCAACGGTGCAATTGTAGGTTGTGTATTTGCAATTGGGGACTTTCACTATTAGGGGACTTTTCTAGTCCCTACATATATGCAATGGTTGTATAGGATTCTGGCAAATTTAAACAAGGTCAAACGTATTGAACATAATAAGGTGCTAAAAATTAAAAAGTTTTCAAAACTATATATCAGTATTGGGGGGTGAATTCATGAGACTCAAAGGTCTTTGGTTTGCAACCATGTTTTCCTTGATGCCGTGTTTTCCTTGATCGTAGGTCCTTTCATTAGCTGTCAGACATAAGAGGGCAGGGAATTATAGGGCTTAAGCTGGAACCGTGGCTTCTCACAGGGTTCTGCATTTGTGTAGGCATTTTTCATCTAGAGCTTCTTGTGATCTGGGAGGAAAAAACCCAGTGAAAATGAAGTAGATATTTTGGTTTCTCTAGCTCTTTCTTTCTTTCTTTTTTAAAGAAAAGATCCTCCTAGCAGTTGAGCCAGCATAACTGTCAGAAATTTCTACACAATAGCGGACAGCCAGGAGGAAATGTGCCGGCAAAAGCCTTGTTTTGTGTGGCTTTTTGACACAGAGCTGTGTGTGCACATTCTTCCAGATCTGGATTGTGATGACGGTATTTTGTTGTTAAAAAAAAAAGAAAAGCTGGCTGGCTGCCCTTCTCTCACTCCCTCGCTCTCAGGAAAACAGTCCACCCTGCAGGAGGGTCATTGGTTCAAATCTAACCTCAGTAAGGTACCCAGATCTCCAGGACTGGCCCTGAATCTCAGGTCCTGGATCCTGTTCTCTGTTCCTCAGGGGAGGAATCTCAGGGAAAGAGTAAACACCTTGAAAACTGTCTATATATATTTTCCTCATTGGCTACACTTTTTCAAAATATATTCAGTGGCACACTCTGTCCAACTGTGGTTGATTCTTGTTGTATCATGCTTTATGACATCACCCATTTCCGCACTAGCCTGTTCTAGCGCTATGATTCCACTTTCAACATCCTATGGAATCCTGGGGTTTGCAGCTTCGGGAGGGGCCAGCCGGCCCCTCCTGAAGCTGCAAACCCCAGGATTCCATAGGATGTTGAAAGTGGAATCATAGCACTAGAACAGGCTAGTGCGGAAATAGGCATCATCAGGGCCTGCCTCCAGCAAGAGAAGAAGGGGTCAGTGGAGAAGAAGGGGTCTCCACGGCCCAGTGGGGAAGAAGGGGTCTTTCTCTCTCTTTCTCTTTCTCAAATCCTGTCTTGACTGTCCCTCTAGCAACATTTTTGGACCCAAAGAGAGTTCAAAAATGCAGACACCTATGACCAGAATCCTGTTGGTGTTTTATACATGTGTAATTTCCCCTAGGGAAGTACTTGAACCTTTCTGCCTGTTGCAGAACATCTATATTTCATTCAAAGTTGTGAAAAACACATTTGCACATGGGGTGCCATTGAGCCCGCAGATGTACACTGTGCATTGTGCGTGCAGATGAAAGTTGTGTATTGTGCTTTACACCTGCACACTGGATTGCATATTTGCACAGTTCACTAATAATCTAACAGTACACAATCATTGCATAATTCAGCAAAGATAAAGTTGCACATCCCTGCCTTGCTGTTGAATCTTGGGTAGGTCTTTTATAATGTTAATGACTCCTGTCTGCTCAGGGCCAAGTGAATATCATATTCTTGGGATTACAACAGGGATATAGTTTGTCACAAGATATTATTGCCAAATCCCAAGACACAGCACGGCTTGGGCTCCACACCCTTCCCCCCTCCACAAGGTCTCCAGGTGGGGAGGAGTCCCAAAAGACCCGTGCAGTGTCTGCTCTCCACAGCTTTAGGATTTTGCCGCTGCCCAGTTGATGATGCCAGACCCCACCCCTATTGCACACCCTCCCAAAGGGACCTCTGTCAAGGATGCCAAAAACAATAGGCTTCTGTAGATGTGGTGCTTAAGAAAAGAAACACCAGTAAGCATATTCAGACCAGAGCCAAAGGCAGGAGACAACTGGAGGCATAATGAAATGGCTCATCGGGGCACCTACGTCTGCAACAATACCGCCGAGGGTCTGGAGCCGTCTGGGGTTTCAAGATGCATTTGTGTATGAACTGGCTCTGGCATATGGCACTCTGGAAACCTAATCATGCCAGGCAGCAGGCAGAGACCGGACTGTCTGAGAGGAGGCAGTAAGGTTGCCCGCTGAAGGGGGCGGGGAGCGCGTTTCTATCAGAGAAGAGTCCTTCTGTGGGCCTCAGGGTGGGAGGCGGGCAGCAGAGATGTGATCAAAGCTGGCAGAGCTCTCTCGGGCCGCATCTTCTGCCTTCTGGGTGAGAGCAAGATGTTTTCCTTGCATAGCAGGGGAGCATCTAGCAAAAAGGCTCAAAGGGGTTGTTGGGCACAGGCAGTTCCCAGCCCAGGGACAAACACGAAAGACGCATTTTTCCAGTGGCTTCAGAAGTTGCCTCACACACTGAACTCACGGGCTCCATCTCATCCTGTATTGTCAACTCTGACTGGCAGCAGCAACCGCTCTCTGGGGTTTTATGTAGGATCCTTTCCTTGTCTTATCCGGAGATCCAGGGCCCTTCTTTGGAGATCTGCCATCCAAGCCACAAGAAGATGGGAAGCTGCCTTATTTTCAGCCAGACTCCTGTTCCATCTAAGGCAGTGTTGTCAACTCTGACTGGCAGCAGTGGCTCTCCAGGATTTCCAACACAATCCCTCCCTAGCCTTACCTGGAGATGCTGAGGACTGAAGCTGGGGCCTTCTGCAGAAGACATGGCCTTTATTGTGAGTCAGGTCCTTCTTCTGTCAAGCTCAGTGCTGTTTGCACTGACTGGCAGTCCGTGCTTTCTAGTCTGTCTGAGAGAACACATCTCCCCCTACAAACCTGCTGGAGTTCTAATATATGCAGTGGAAGTCTTTCTTTCGGTCCCACTTCCATCCCAGGCTCGCCTTCTCCGTGGCTGCTCCCACCTTGAGGAACTTCCTTCCACGGGAGGCTCGCCTGGCCCCCTCCCTGCTTTCCCTTTGACAGTAGACAATAGCCATTTGGTTTCACCAAACCTTTAACGTATAAGCTTGGAAACTTTTATTGAGATGCTTTATTTATCTTTTTAAACTTTTGCATGTCTTTTAAATGATACTATATTGTCTTATATAGGGATTTAATTGCTTTTAAAATTTCATTATTCAGTTCTTTAAAAAAAAAGTTGACTCTGGCTGGAAACCACCTTGGGTCCCACTCTGGAAGAAAGGCAGCATACAAATGAAAAGAAATGAAATGAACAAAATTAATAATGGTGGGTTTTTTACATCTATTTGGGGATCTCTCATTTGGTGGGTCTCTCATCCGAGTACTAACCTGGCCCAACCTTGATAATATTTCAAACTGGGAGGAGACTGGTTGTTTTCAGGATGGTACACTCATATTCTGAGAGTAGTCATCCCCAAAAGTAACTTTTCCTTGCTCTGGGAGCAGTAAGGAATACTTAGAACTCAGATTCTCCAGGGAGAGCCTTGGACAAACACCCTTGGTACTACTCTTAAAGCAAATTTATTTGACTTCTAGCTCACCTTTCTCCCAGAACTGGGAGCCGTTTCCACTTTTCTATATCTGTTTTTAAAACAGATCCCTGTTGTGACCCCTCCTGTCCTCTTGGCTGAATTCTCAAAGCCTTCTGGTCCTCCGACTCCATGCTTTCTGCCATTTGACCTCTCCAGAAGGCCTGGACTGCTGGCACCAAACATCAGCTGTCTGCTGAAGTTGATGTGAACACTTCAGCCAGGCCTCAAAGTGGATTAACTAAACGGCCAAACAGGAGAGAGAGGTGGTGGTGGGGGAACCAATAAAGACAATTAAATGGACCATCAATCAAGCATCTCTCTTCATGGGCACCCCCTGCCATGCGCTCAGGTGGAACTGGCTCCTACCCAGGGTGTGCTGCTGCTCCTTCCTTCTATAAGAGAAAAGCTGAAACCATGGGACGGTTCAGATTCTGTCTGTGCACACATCACCAGCATTGACTAAAATGAGATGCAAACACTCACAATTTTTGTCATTTGCAGGGGTTCCTGGATCAGAACCCCCACATATATGGAAGATGCACTGTGCATTAAACTTAATGGCCTTCTTCAGGGTCTACACATTCAATATATTGGCAGCAGAAATTTCTGGACTTGGCAAAAAAACAAAAACAACCCCCCCCCAAACTGGACTGTTTAACTGGGCTTTTTACACAATAGAATACTCATCAAGACTTTTTAAGAATGAAATGCAGCAATGAGCACATGGAGAATTGTCTCCTCCTTTGCCTTGCAATCCATCAACATCTGGACAGTCAGATGAATCCCTCTGCCCCAGAGGTATTACTTCCTCTGCAATCAGCTTGATGTGGATGACCAGTGAGGGAAATTGGCCAAGAATGGATCAGGCAGGGAAGGAAAGATATCTAAGAACAGTAGAAACTCTCTGGGGTCTCTTCCAACTCTAGGATTCTATGAATCTCTACGCTGGATTTCACTTGACCAAAAGAGACCAAGAACTACAGTTCTTTCAAAAACTCCCAGCTTCCCACCATGCTTCTTTTTTCCTGTCTCCTCCTTTTCTCCCTGTCTCTTCTCATCTTGCATCTGATCCCGCCTGACTCTTGCCAGCGATGTGGCATTATGAAGGCTGGCATCCCAGAAGCAGCTGGAATATAGAGAGGGATTATTTTTCAGATGAAAGAAAGCAAGAAGGCCTCTGAAGGGATGTGGGTCACTAAGGAATTAAAAGGGGGAGAGAGGATCATAGTAAGACGTTTCATATTTCTTCCTTCTCTGAACTCCTGCTGTTCTTTTACAGCAATGCTAAGATGCCCCTCTCCCAACCTACCCAGCCTTGCAATAACCAGGTGGCATGGGTGAGTGGCAGCCACAAGCAGGCTCAGAGAGGAGTGGCACCTGATGGCTTCTGTAGGAGCAGAGCAGTGAATCAGCTTCAGGCTTTGGTCCAAACATCAAGTGGACCACTCAAAGGGCTTGACCTGTATGTGGGATGGAGCTCAATATGTTGCATAGGTTCTTTAAAGTTCAGACTAAGCCCCAAGGTGGGTTCATCACCACAGTGGCATGGAGGCCCCCAGCCATCACTGTCAGACAGGTCACCTTTTATTTCTTGCAGGTCATTTTAGAGAGGTCTGGGGGCCGAGCCCTGGCTTAATTGGATCTTTCTTGTGAAACTGCTTGCTTTCCACTCACAAGACGATGCAATGGTTTGTTTGATTCACTGCAAAGACAACAAGGACTCTGACGTATTGCACATTATAGTATTCCCACAGGGCACAATCCAGCAGCATCAAGCACACCTGAGTCCTATTGACTGTCTCAGTGTAGCTGCTACCTGTGACGGAGTTATCAAGCAACAGCAGCACCCGTTCACCAAATACAGGACAAGTCCCAAATTTGAACCATCCAACTCCAGTGTGTACTTATATGGCTTTCAGCCATCTGTCAACTTATGGCAACCACAGGAATTCTTTAAGGTTTTTCCAGGCCAGGAATAATCAGAGGTGGTTTGGTCAGTTCCTTCCTCTGAAATAGAGCGTTCAGCACCTGTTATTCCTTGGCACTCCCATCCAAGAACCAGCCAGGGCTGACCCTGTTTAGTTTCCACAATCAGATGGGATCTGGGGCCTTGAGGGTATCTAAGCTCCCACTTTGAACAGATGGGTCAAATTTCATTATGGTGGCTATCCCTGGTGGTTTGCAAATTAGTGAGACACTGAATATGATCTGGGTTTTAGTACAAATTTTGTAGGAACTGAATCTGTTCAGGGACAGGGCTCAGTACCATGGATAGCTTTTTGAAAGTTCACACTAAAAGCTGAGAGGGATGCCCCAATCCTTCTCACACAGGAGTTACCAACTTTGCACCTGGCCCTGATTTGTGAAATCCAGGGTCCCTGTTAAACAAATTTTGAAAAGCTCTTCTACTCTCGCCCGCTCCTAAAGATGTTTCCCCCATGCCTCTTTCTTTGCCAGCTTTTGCCTATTTCTCTTTTCCAGTGTGTGAAAGATGTTCTGCTTGCATTTGCAGAATTTTTCCAAGGCTCACATGGATTATTTCAATTCTGGCTCAAAAACAACCTCTGAAGAAACAACGCGGTGCCTCTGCCATCTCCCCTCCCTCGTTCTGTTCCATTAGGGATGGATAATCTGAGAATTCTTAAGTGGCACTTCAAACGAGCAAAACAAAGACATAACGTGGGTCACATGAGTGGAGCGATCAGCTCAGAGGAAGGGAAGGAAGATTCCGTGTGTGGCAAAAGAAACTCAGTGGCCACTGTAAATCTGGCCAAATGATATCTCCGGCGAAACCTCCCAGCCTGAGCAATGAGACAGATAAAAAGGGAAGAAGACAGCTAGTCTGCAGCGGGATGATGGAACGCACTTTGAATCTACGAACACAAATTTGGGATAATCCAGGGGCCTGGTTCTTGCAAGGGGTCTCTTGGCCCAAAGAAACAAGGTCAATGCCAGATAAGCTGTGTGAAAGAGGAGGTCAGCATCTCCCATCTGTCCAATGTGAAACCCCCAGCGCAGCTGGGCAGGAAGATTGCCGGGGGACACTGACCCCAATGCCTCCGGACTTATGATATCATGATTCCTTAGGCTGTGGATGAGATCCTACATGAAGGCTGCATGGTGTACATTTCCACTTGCAAAGTCACACTGTCTTTGAGACCCTACCTCACTGCAGTGGTGACATGATAGCCATGTTTAAATATTTGAAAGGATGTCATATGGGAGATGGGGTAAGCTTGATTTCTGCTGCTCCAAAGACTGGGACACTATGGAGCCATGGAAAAGCGATTCCACCTAAACATCGAGAGGGACTTCCTGATGGTACGAACAGGATTGTGGAATGCGCTGCTCCCTCAGTGGAGTGTGGTCGAGTCTCCTCCTTCTTTGGAGGTTTTGAAAGAGAGGCTGGACGGCCACCTGGCCAGAGTGCTCTGATTGTGTCTTCCTACAGGGCAGAAGGGGACTGGATTGGATGGCCATTATGAAGTACATACGATACTTTTAGGTGTAAACTTTTATGTTTGGTATTTTTTTTCAAAAATTGTACTGTTTTAAAGGTTGTTAGCCACCTTGAGTCCCATTACCAGGAGAAAGGTGGGACATAAATGAATAAAACAAAGAGGAAGAAGAAGAGGAAGAGGAGGAGGAGGAGGAGGAGGAAGAAGAGGAGAAGGAGGAGGAGGAGGAGGAGGAGAAAAAGGAAGAGGAGGAGGAGGAAGAGGAGGAGGAGGAGGAAGAGGAGAAGGAGGAAGAGGAGGAGGAAGAGGAGGAAGAGGAAGAAGAGGAGGGAGAGGAGGGGGAGACACACAGCTGCTCCCTCCTCACCCAGACGCCGGTGGGTCTCAGCCTCTGACAGAGGCAGGGGAATGATGCCAGCCAACTGGAAAAAGAATCAAAACACCCAGAGAGACATTTCTGAGTTTATGAGTTCCCATCACTCAAGGTTTGCTTCTGTCGACACGGAAGCTCTGGAACGGTGTGTTTTTTCCCCAGGCAGCTCACCAGACAGTGATTAAAAATTCATTGAGAAGCCTCAGCCAATCTGTTCCTCCTTTGCAGGGAAGATAGAAAGGAGGAGAAGGAAAACAGTGACATAAAATATTAAGGTGTAGAAGCATTTTTTAAATGTCTTTGCTATTAATGCAGCAGTGGAACAAGTGCCCCCCTAGCTGCTTTTGGGGGTCCTTGGCCCCTCCAGCCTCCTGAATTACCCCTTTTGGCCAAAGAAAGGTGAATGCATTCTCCTGGAAGCCTCCGGGAACAACAACTCATCATTAAATAGATGGCAGAACCCTCGTACTGTTATCACATCACAAATTATGAGTTTTTCAAATCAAGAAAGGGACTTCTTTTGTTTTGTTGGGTGCCCTTTGTGCATACCCCAGGAGAAGTGACAGGTGGTGATTCCCATGTCAGGAGGGCAGTGAATCTATTCCAGGTTTTAGTCAAGCCTTTCAAGGTGCTATCCAAGGTGCTGAAACTGAGTGCGCCCTTGCAGCAATCCAAACCCTGTAATGGATTTACCATCCCACTGCCTTAGGAGTCACCAGCACCACTCTTCGTTTCATGCCAGACTTGAAAGGAGTTTTCCGAGGTTCTGGGACTATTTTGGGAACAAATGTTCATCACCTCAGAGAGTTCCTTTAAAGCTCAAAAAGTGGATTTGCCTCTCTACTGACATGGTAGCCACTAGTTCATTGGACTAGGAGATTTAAGGAGGTTGATCACCACTGGGGGAGAACCTTCCCCCTTTCACTGCCTCTCCCTACTTGGAATTTTTAACGGAAGAAGTTGCTCTCCTGGTGACAATTACTATGGAAAGGAGATTTAGCACCTGTCCAGGGTGTAGAGTTTTCTTCAAGGCTGCCTGCCCTGCCCCTAAGCTAGTCCCCATAAACACTACCTTCTTTTTTCCTCCTCCTCCTCCCACATCCCCTTTTCCTTGCATGCCATTTCTGAAATGTAGATGCCAAGCCCAAGACCAGAGAATTGTCCTAATGCCTTATTGTGAGCCACACTACGAACCTTACTTCTGACAAAAGCAGGAAGGACAAATGCTTTAAATAAATAAGAAAGAAATAACTGCAGTCCCGAAGATGCTAGGCAGCAGGCATTCAACCTTGTCACATGTACATGTACCATGAAGTTCATGCAACCTCTGTTTATTCAGAGCCAAAGTGAACATTTGCAAATATTTGTGGTATTGGACAGCAGCTTCAAACATAAAAAATCCAGAGAGGGGAATTTGGAGGAGGAAGTTCTTTCTAGCTCT